>VXAD01003976.1:367652-475912 GCA_013399195.1 Dicrurus megarhynchus
CACACTGCTGCACATCCCACACTGCTGCACGTCCCACACACTGCACATCCCTCACACTGCGCATCCCACACTGCTGCACATCCCACACACTGAACATCCCACACACTGCACATCCCACACACTGCACATCCCACACTGCTGCACATCCCTCACACTGCACATCTCTCACTGCTGCACATCCCATGCACTGCACATCCCACACTGCTGCACATCCCATGTATTGCACATCCCTCACACTGCACATCCCGCACACTGCACATCTCTCACACTGCACATCCCCCACTGCTGGGGGACTGCACACACAAAGCTGCTGTATGGGCTGCAGGCTGCCACTCAGGCTGAACTGTGTCCTGCTGTAGGGGCTGCAATGACCAGCAGCAGTGGTTTTTTACATCCTATCACCTGCACACATCCACCCTACCACACAGTAGCACCAGCCATGAGGGAACTGCTTGCCCCACCTTTAACCATGGGAAGCACTGTACAAGAGTCAAACAGATCCACGCTCACTGAAAATGCCATTTCTTTGGCTTCTCATGGGCATGGTTGCTCTGGGCCAGCCTGGCAGCACCCTCTGTGCTACCACCACTGCTGGCTCCTGTGCCTGGTCACTTCCATGGCCATAAATCTGACCTGAGCAAAATGCTCTGGCGAGTTTTACAGAAAAAGTAACGAAAGCCTTTGTAAGTCTCTGCAAGAGGGGCAATATCCCCACATTATGGCCTCTGTCTCCTTTCCTGGGGTGCTTTGGCCACCCTCTCTCTGCAGCCTCACTGCCTCGTGCTCCAGCTCAGGCAATTCCTTTGTTTTAAGCAAAAAGTTTCACTCCAGTGTTGCCCTTCACTGGGATTTGGCTAGGTGAAATCGGAGCACCGGAGAGCCTGAGGTGCTGGTGATATGCCAAGAATATCTTACAGTGCATAATTCTGGAGTTAAATCTTGGTGCACAAAGAAAATGATCTCTCCTTAATATTAACAGAATATTAACAGAGAAAAGAGAAGGGAGGCGTTGTTTTGCTACCTGATGCTAGAAAAGAGCCCCAAATTGAGAGTGAACATGGGGCACAACAGCACCTCCTGATCCTGAGCCTCTTGGGTGTGTCAGAGACCACGGAACATCCCAGACGCCTCTGTGCATCTGAGGGCGTGCACAGCAGCTCTGTCTCTGCCTCAGTTTCCCAACAGGACAGCGAGGAGCCCCGTGCTGCCCCTGCAGCTGGCGATGCTTTGGTACCCAGTGCTGGGAAGCCCAAGCGTGAAGCTCAGCGTAGTGAAACTTCTTCCTCTGGATCGAGATTTATGGCTCAGCTCCGGGATGCTGCGGGGAAGGAGAACGGGATGCGGCTACAGGCTCCCAGAAGATGGCACTCGTGGTCTGCAGATCGAGCCGCACTCTCTGGAAGACGGCCACGGCGAGGGAACCCATAAATAGCCCTGGACAGACTGTCAGGCGGCCTGATTTAAGCACCAGAAATAGTGAAACTGTGGAGGTTTCTCAAAAATTAATTTTTCTAAAATGGGAGAAAGATGAAGCCAAGCCATTTTTTACCTGCTTCCCTTGCAAGCCTCTTCCCCTCGAGGAAATCAAATTTAACTCCTTTGTGGCCGCCCCAGCAGCATCCAGGTGGCCTTTGGTGCTGGATCCTGCCTGTCCTGTCACTGCATGTGGTGGCTGTCACACCGCTGGGGCACCCACACCTTCCCCTCCCCACTGCTGCCTACAGGGCAGAGCTGGCTGCTGCTGCAGGGATGGGGCAGGCAGCAAAGTTTCCATCCCTTGTTGTCACTTACATGGGATATTAGGAAAAAATTCTACACTGGAGAGGGGTGATCAGTGTTGGAACAGGCTGCCCAGGGAAGTGGTGGGGTCGCTGCCCATGGAAGTGTTCCAGAACGGTGTGGATGGGGTGCCTGGGGACGTGGGTTAGTGATGGGCTTGGCAGTGCTGGGTTAATGCCTCAACCCGATGATCTTAGGGGCCTTTTCCAACCTTAACGATTCACTGATGGGGCAGGGCTAATTTAGGAAGGAAGAAGTGATTACCATCCCCCTCCCTCTCAATTTTAGATCTGCAGGTCCTTAGTCTCGTTTACACATCAGCTCTAGAGACACACTTTAGCTTTAAGTTTAAGCATAAATACTGGGCTCCTGTTATTCCTCACGCTGACAGCTTGGGCACGGATTTACTGAGAAGTCTACAGGGTGATCTCCCTCCTCGAACACAACAGGAAGCACCTACCCCAAAACTCCCAGGATTTCTTTAGCTCCTGCTCTGCTACATTCAGACTTTTTCCTCCGGAGATCTCCCTTGAGTCCTACAGAGCCGAGCCCCTTGGTGGGAGTGGATTAGCTTGGCTCTGAACAGTCGTGTCCTGTCAGTGAAAGTGTCCCTGAGGACCAGATGTGCCTGTAAACAGGCAAAGGTGGCTCATCCTAAACCCTGCAAGCCCTGGCAGGGCAGGGGAGGTGGGCAGCTGCAAGGACCGATGACCTGCAGCCTGGTTGCAAGGCAGCTCCGTGCCAAAGGGCAGAACAAGCATTGCATTGTATTTCCCGCTGCTCCAGGCCTTGAGGATGGTGATGGGTTTGAGGTGCCAAGCCCCTCACAGGGCACAGATGTGCCCAAGCCACTGGGACAGGCTGTTACAATGCATGAGTTGAGGTACAGGCTTGTGGGAGTGCCTAGAGCCTCTGGTGTAGGAGGGATGATGTGGATTAAGCACCAAGAGGGGAAGAGCTCTTTCAAGGATCAGAGCAGAAAAATTTGACCTCTCCCTCTTAAAAACCAGCAAAAGGGTCATTGTGAGCTCACAGCCTTGATGGAGAGATGGGAGGGATGTATCCTGCCCTGCCTGCAGGAATATCCTCTCCCCTCCAGCTCTGGGACAGGCACCCAGGAAAGGAACAGGAGAACAAACAAAACTGCCTCTCTCCTCCCACCACCCAAACCCACTCAGTGTAAATTATGCCCTAATTATTGAGCACTGACTGTCCCCTATAAATTATGGATCTCTCACTGGGTGTTCCCTCAGGAGGTGCTGGGTAGTTTTTGCAGTGCCTCTGCAGCTGCAATCCTGTCTGGGCCCATCAGCCCTGCAAAAGAATTCTCAAAAAAGGGATTTTTTTTTTTTTTGTTTTGCATCTTTTCCCGCCTTTCTTTAAAACAACTATTAATTGTGTAATAATTTAACAATTCTTTGCTGCTAGTTTGAGTGTTCCCTCTTGGCTACGGATCCTGTTGTTAATGCACCAGTCACACCCACATCCCCCCAGTTACCTCCACTCCTGTAATCTGGGATAGTGTTATTGTTTGGCCTCCTATACTCCAGGATGGTGTTATTGTTTGGCCTCCTGTACTCCAGGATGGTGTTATTGTTTGGCCTCCTATACTCCAGGATGGTGTTATTGTTTGGCCTCCTATACTCCAGGATGGTGCTCAGCCACTGCTGCTCTGTGCCAGAAGTGCAAGCTGTAGTCAAAAAGCAGAGACGTGTTATTGGGGTGGGAAAAGAGGTTTAATGTGAGATTTTACAGACCATGCCCAAACAGAGAATAAGATACTCTACCAAAGAATATTTGTGCTCCAGCTAATATTGCCAGAGTAGTAGAGCAAGGAGATCTGGACAAGTCAGCAAAGTCAATAAGAGGGCTGGGAGCAAAGTACCAGCATGATGGGAAAATAGCCATTATATACTGCATTTACATGGGGTTCTTAATTACAGATATCAATCAATACAAAAATAAAATTAATATGATCTATAGCCATGTAAAACCAAGAGACAAGGGAGTCCAGACCCAGAATATTCACTATGGACTTAGGCCAGTGATGGATAAAGAAGATGAAAAAAAGCTTCTTTAAGGTAATGGAATATTGTTCTTGTTAAGATAAATCATATTTTTAGCAAAAGATCATGAGAAAGAAGGGACTCTAAATGCATTTTTGGGCAGACATCAAGGTGAAGAAGTTGAGGATGGTTCTGGTCGAAGCTCAGCAGGTTGGAAACCGGATTGAGTATATTTGAGTTCAGTGCACAGGGACAGGGTGAGGGACACCCCTGCACCCAGAGCCACCCTGGCTTTGCCCAGGTTATTCTCTAGTACCCTCAACCTTCCTGATGCGGGATGCAACTGGCACTTCACCCCATCCTCGGATACTAAAGGAAAAAGCTGGGACTGCCTCTGCCTGAATTGAGGCTGAGTAGAGCTGCAGTCTGCCAGAGCAGACTTGATGCCCCAGCACCTGCACCCCAGCAGGAAAATAAGGATGTGCAAGAGAAAAAAAAGGAAAACAGGGATTCCTGCTGCACCCTTGTGATCCAGCACAGGAAATGTCAGGCCCAGCCATGGCGCTTTAGAGAATCTCTGCCTTTTTTGTAGCTGCTTTCCAAGCAGAAAGGAGTCTTAGATGTTTAAGGCTGGGATTTGCAGAGAAAAATGACACTGAAGCTGAGCAGCCGTAGGGTCTCTTGCATTGCTCTTTAATGCAAGGGTGAAAATGCCAGTTGGTTCTGTAGGATTTCTTAGGGAAAGACCCCAAAATACACAGCCAGTCCAGTCACTGCAGAGCTGCTTTGGCAGTGCCATCACCTCAGTGATGGTCTCATAGCACCTCTTCTCTGCAGGGAGAGGGCATTGTACAGAGCTTCTCAGCTGCACAGCCTGGCAAGGCAGCACCGAGCTGTCCGATGTGTCATTTGAGACTCTGCTTTCTCCTTGAGATTACACAATTACTCGGTGTAATTGTTTAATAGAGTCACATCATTGTCCTCCTGTGCGAGGCAAGGGAACTGACCACATCTCTTTGTCAAGGCAGAAATCCTGGGAGTCTAGATTAGCCAATTACCATAACCTACAAGTGTTGTACAAGGTACTTTTGATGGATGAAACTGATTTAGGGGCCTGATAACTTGTCACTTCAAAACAAACAACCAAAACATTTCCCTTTTATGATAGCTGGAGAAGTTCTGATTTTTGTCAGCTCCCCACCTCGGTTTTACAATCACAGCGGAGCCCCTTTCTCTTGCATTTGTGGTTGCTTCTTACTTTGCAGAGCTCAACCCTGAACACCACCCTGCTGCTCAGTCTCACAGTGCTGTGAGGTCTGGTGAGAGCAGATGCCTGTGGAAAAAAAAAACCAATCTGGGAGTGTTTCTCCTGATCTGGATTACGTGGTTGAGACATTTGTGTGATGTCCAGTGCTGAAAGCATGAGAAATGCACTTGTTTCCTCGATGTGCAATTTCAGGGCTGTTCCTGACAAACGAAGCCATCTGCTTACCTTAATCAAGGCATCTTGTTATGGGCTGGTCCTAGCAGTGAGTATTAAACATACTGCACTGTGGCATTATTTATGACTTGCACTGACACCGCATCACTCTGTTATCCATACTTATAGAAAAAGACCCACTGTAAGTATAATTAGTTAATAAATCACCATGAGTGATAAACAGAGTGATGGATGCAGGTTTCAGTTGATCACTTTTTTATTAAGGAGAGATAAATCAGCATCATATTGTTGCTGTAAACCTTTCAAATTGGTCAAAAATCTTGCAATGCTGAAATGCAGCAGGGAGGTGATTAACGTGTCAATTGTGCAGCAACAAATTGCACCTGATAATTGATATCAATCAATCCTTCTAATTTCTCTCCGATGTAATGGGTGTTATACATCATCCTGCTCTCCTGCCTCTGCACCGTGGCTTTTGCAACCTTTCCTCCACACCCAGGCACCTCTCCAGGCATCTCCTCCAGCCTCAGCCCATCTCCTGTGCCTGGCTGCTGCAGTTCCTGCAAAGCCTTTCAGCCTTCCACTAACCCTGCATTGCTTTTGGTTTTTTGGGCTCTGACCCCACCTGGTATAAGAAAAGGCCAGCACAGCCCCCACACAACCTTCTGGTTTTATTTTTGCTAATAACATCACTCTGTCAGAGCCACAAGCCTCACTAATAAAGGTTGGGTAAAACCTGAAAAGGCAGAGGCTGGGGAGAAGTGATGGTAACAGATTAAGTTGGGCCCTGCCATCCATCCAGATACTCACCCCAGGCTGAATCAAAGCCTAGCAGCTTTGACCTGTTTTATGCCAAAAGATGAGAAACTGGCAATAAGGGGACAACGTCCCTTCCTCCCAAGGAACAGACACGTCAGGCATAGGGGGGAAGCACTGCAGCTCTCAGAGGAAGGGGCTGAACCAGAGATGCAGTGAAACCTTTGGCTTTGCACAAGCTTTTTTGGTCTCTTGGTGATTAGCCACTGCTTTAAAAAGTAAATTGTTATTTCCTTAAGGCAGGGCTCACAGCTCTGATTGGTGTTTTCAATACACCAAAGGAGAAACCCCAGAATTTAACCCCTTTTCCTGCACATAATGGCCAGGAAGGATTATCTACAGAGATCAAGACCCCTCTGCAGTTGTTGCATCCCTGGCATCAGGGAAAGGGCTTTCTCCTGCATCACTTTCTGGAGGATTTGGCCACACCAGTGTCTCCTGTTGCTACAGCCTGTGCTCATACAAAGTAAGGGGGGAACAGGAGACAGCCCAGAGACCTTCCCTGAGTGCTTGGGGTCAGATACCACAGGGACAGGGCTTGCACCAACGATGCTGCTTTAACCCACAGCTCCAATTAGACAGAGGTTTGATGCCCTTTACCGAGTCAAGCAGCTTTGAGTGCAAAATTCTGCCTGCAGCTCAATGCAGAGGTGGGAAAAAAGTGCTTAGGAATTACTTTCAGCTACACCCTTGCCAGACTCAAACAGGGAAGCTTACTTGGAGCAGGCTGAGAGCTTGGCCTGTGCTGCAGGTTCCAAGGAGTCAGACGTGCAGCAGACAGGAGCTGTGTGCTTTGCCAGCTGGAGAGAGCTCTGTGAGGACCCAGCTATATTTAGCCAACAGTGAAATACGTGCCTTTCTGCCCTGCTCCTAGGAGAGTCTGCTACTTCCTCCATAAGACCACAGCACCTTTTATAACCCATGTGCTTGCATGGCACAGCCCAGCTAAGAAGCAGGATATTATTGGAAGCAATCATTTTTCTCTTTATGGGATGGCCATACATTCACAGGTCATTTGTGGTGGTCAAAGCCCTTGATGCCACATGTACAACAATTCCACTGGAATTACCAGGCACACTAATGCCCTGGATTTCACCTGTCCACTGAACAAAAACCAAAGCTGAGCAGCTCTTACAAAGGAGCTGGTGGGGAGTGGGGCTTGACCTTGAGTCACAAGTGGATCTTCAGGGCTGTAATCACCAGATCACGTCCTCAGCTGGTGGGTGTCCACATGGCTCCATGGGAGTGATGGAGCAACTTCAGCTTGCACAGGTGGAGGAGAGGGGTGGCATCTCCCACTCTCACAAAAGCCTCTTTTGCTGCCCTATTCACATTCAGCCTGGCTCTGGCTCTTCCTGTCTTTTTCTGTTTCATCATGGTCTCCCCTCTGCGTACATCGCATCTGTCAGGTCTCATATCCCCATGACATAGCATCCCCTCATATTATACTTGCCATAATACAGGGAAGATGAATATTGCCCCATAAATGCCTCTTAAGTTAATGTGAAACTACATCTCGCTACATCATGTATTCAACAAGCCATCATTTTCCTCATAAATTTTGAGGAGCATTTTACCTTCTTGAAACGATTGGCTTGTGCGTCCGGCCGGGAAATAATCACAGCCCGTGGCCTGGGCTGGCTGCAGGGGCTGTAAATCATCCCAGGGCTGAGCAGCCATCCTGCCCTCCCCTCTCGAGCACCCGAGTGCTGCTGATTGGCTTTATGGCATCAGCTCAGCACCAGTGACCCTGCTCAACTGCCAGCCCTTAAATCAGCTCCAGACAGGTGTCACTCCACATGGAGAAGAGCCTCACTTTTTCCTTGGGATGGAAAAAGGAGATTTCTGATGCTGCAGCATTGATCTACTCACAGCAATCAGCACTCAGGCGTGCATTAGACGCTAACAGCCTATTACTTTTTATTTTACTGGGTTATTTCTGACACTTCCCCTTCTGCAGTGCTAAGCACACTCAATTTCTGAATACTCACCAGATTTTCCATTTTGTCATGGGCCCATGGCGCCCAGAGACCTTCCTGCCGCCCAGAGTCACACTCCAAGCTGCAAACTGTGCTACCCCTTTTCAGTGGGCAGGGACCAAAAGGGAGGATTCTTACTCGGGATGCTCAGCTTGAAGGAGATTTGAATTTACTCACAGGACAGGGACCACTGACCATTTTAACTGCTCTGTGTGGGAAGCACCACAAGCTATAGAGATGCCCAACCACAGGAATCGACTTGTCTTACTGAAATTCAGCAGGTGATCTGCTCTCTCTGGTATTGTTCAGGACAGAACAGGGACCAGGGAAGCAAAAGCAGCCAACCCCCCCACAGCTCACACCAGACCCTTTTTTTCTGGTAGCCACTGTGACCTCTAAGCCACAATTGTGGGCTGAACGCTGCAGCAAATGAGTTTCCAGACCTCCCTTGGCAGCCATTCCCCTTGACAAAATCCATCATGCACTTTGGCCTGAACAGGTCATTCCAGCATTTGGTTTTGGGGAGGCTTGTCAGGAATGACACCGGATAATGCCCACTGTGTGTGCCTGGGGTACACCTAGGTACATCTTGGTATTAAATCCCTTCTTTTTCCATACACAGCTTTTGCTGCCAGAGGCAGTCCAACTAAAGCCAAGTGATAGCAGTTTAAGTGCTGTTTTCATCACATTTGTCCTACTTGACAAAAGATTCCCCTCTCCCCAAGCAGGGTCAGACTCGCCCTGGAGCTGGACGTGCCCGTGGTCTTCAGGCAGCACCTCCCAGTGAAGCCCACCCTGCCCTGGCCGCTGTGCTCGTGCCACGTTTTCCCTGGACAGCTGAACTGCCTGGAGCCTTCCTTGCAAAAGGAAATGAATTTCCTCCCGGCCGCCACTTCTCTGCAGAATTGCCTTTTGGGAAGCTTCAATAACACCAATTCCCTCCTGCATTCAAGTACCCCTGAACGAATGACCCTGCTAGTGGTGCAGTTTTTCCCTGCGCCTGCCTCCCCCCGTCTCTCTCTCTCCCCCAACTTTGATTTGATCAGGCCAAATCTGAAATGATGTGTGAAAGTAATGATATTTTGTAATTAAATCTCTGGTGATGGCGCCTCTAATTTGTGGTACATGCATTGTTCATAAGGAAAAAAGCATCAATTCATTTTCTGACTGGCTACTCCAGGGACTCGTAATTAGACCCAGTTCATCTCTTGCTGCCTTGCATATTAAAGAGCTACTGAAACGCAAAGGGAATTTGGGAAAGGGCTTTTTTTTTTAAAAAAAACCCCTTCTAATAATGTTAGCTCAATTAGAAACACTCAGGAATTAAAAAAAAAAAAAAGAAAAGAAAAGAAAAGAAGAAAAAAAAAAGAAAGTTCTGGATCATCCAGAAAACTGAGGCAAAATTTTGAGCAAGTGGACCAGGGCAGGGCCTTCACTGACCTGCTGCCAAGACCAGGGACCAGTTTTACTTATTCCCTGAGAACCTGTGATACTCTCAGTACTATTCATAAAAGAAAAACATGTGGCAGCATGTGTCACACAATCCTGTCTTCAGATGTTACTCTTCTGCTCTGCCTCCTCAATAAAAGGGAGAAAACTTTGATTTTCTACAATTTGAAGAGAAACATCAAGGAAACAGCACAACATTGTGGAAAGGGAAACAAGGCAGCAGGGACAAAGGTTATTTTGTGGGGTCAATGCTCTAACTGTGTATTTACATAGCACATTATTGTACATTCACAGAATTTGCTGGGAATATTTTAAACAAGTCTCAGATGGAAAATGCTTGGTTCTGTCATAGTTACCAAATAACATAATGAAAGCAAATTCAGTAGGTACTGGCTGTAATGAGCAACAGCCCCCAAAGATTCCCTGAGCTTCCCACTTGCAGCAGCATGAGAAACTACATTCCCATCCCACAAAGATTTTAAGAGAACAAATTCCCTCCCTCAACTAGTACAAAGTTGAAGTCTCAAAAGCACTTATGTCCTGGTTACCCAGCAAAAAAAAAGTCACTGGGGTCAGAAGAGTTTGGGTTTGACCTTTTTAACACTTTAAATGAATCAATTCTGTCAGTGTTTGCTTCCCAATGAGAAGTTGCTTCAATATGAGAGTCAAACACTAACAGAGATGCTGAAACCAAACACTGACATTTGTAAAACTCTTTTCTGCCTTTGCATTCACTCCTCAAGAAAAAAAAGATTCCAGAAAAAGATGCACATCTGGGCAATGTTTCCTGTCAAAGCAGCAGCTTTTGAGATCCCTTCCCAAAGGGGTCTCTGGGCCCTATAGCAATGCTGGCAATTTCTTGCCCACTGTGGATGATGGGCTGTTTTGGCAGCACCAGCTGCAGCAGGTCCCTTGTGCTGATGGCCATTCAATCCATGCAGATGAGGCATTATAACAACTGTTTCAGGCCCCAAACCTCCTTGTCACCCCAAGAGCCACCCTTTGGGTCTCCTGGTGTACCCAGACACAGGCTGTTAATCAGAGCAGCACTCCCAGCCCAGCACAGGGGATTAAAAACAGCTCCAGCTCAGAGTGGGGGATCTGTGCTCATCCTCAGAGTTTCACAGGGGGCACATTGATTGTTCCAACACCAACAAATCCTTGGGTGGAGGGATGGGAAGGGGCAGCTGCAGAGGTACCTAAAGGGGGGGGGCTTTACTGCACACCCAACTCTGAAAGGTTCCCTGCCAAAATAAGCCAGGGGAAAGGAGAAAGTGATGAAGAAGCAGGTGAGGAACCTGCAGGAGTTAGGATCCTCTCTGTCAAGAGCAGCCAGGCTGGCACACACACAGCACAGGAGCCAGGAGCACTGGGTCTGGGTATTTCCTGTGGGACCTTCCTGGCTGCAGGTAAAACACTGCACTTTCTGCTCATGGCAAAGGAAGTGACAGAAAAGCAGTGAAGAGGTTTCACCTGGGAATGCATCCTGACCCTTCAGCTGGGTGCTGCAGAGATGAGCAAATATCTTAACAAAATCCACACACTTTTAAAGGCAGCTATTTTCAGTTAATTCCTCTGCTTTTATGGGGAGTCCCAGCATCTGGCAGAGCCTCCCAGCCCTGTGCCATGCTGAGTTCAGCCCCTCTGGCTGGGCAATCCTGCTTTTTCAGAGGAAGCTGCAGAGACCCTGCTTCATGGCAGGGTGAAGCAGCCCCAGGGTGGGAATCCTCCTCCCCTGCCCACCCCAACCCCACACTCATCCCCAGCCAGGGCCGTGCTCAGGGTTTGCTCTGTGCCAGGCCACGGCTATAATTTCGAAGAGGGAAAGGTATCAACATCTCAAAACAGTTTAATTATTCTGAGAATGCTTAGCTATTAGCAAAGACAAGAGAGCTCAGGGCTATTTTTCAGCATTAATTTTCCATTTGAAATGAATTCCTTTTGGTTACACTTTTTAAATGTTTCTTTTAATTAGACGCAATTACTTCAGAAGAATTGCTTTTATTTCTAAGCCTGAGATCTCAATGATAAAGCTGTTAACTGGCTGAGCTGAATGCTGTGTATGGCTCATTTAGCTGGTACACTAAAGTATATTGAACTAGGAAATTATACAGTGAATCAGCTATTAATTCATTTTATGATCCTTTCACTCTAACATCCTGAATGAGATCTTTGGGGGAAATTTAGTCACAATACATATAATTGTTCAACTATATATATGCCACCGGTTTACTGCTCTGAGGTTACAGGCACTGCAGGGATAATCGGAGTGAGCTGTGCAAACAGCAGTGACTCCTGACTCTGGTGCTACAAGGAGCATCCTCAGAGCAGGGGGGCCCTGCAGCTGGGAGAAGCAAAGCACAAGCCATGGACACATCCCCTGGCCAGAGGTGGGAAAAATAAACCTGGAATTCTGCTGTTTGACAGTCCACACACCAGTGCTGCCAAAGGAAAACCTGTGCCTTCCTTTCTGGGCCCAGTTGTGTTATCACAATGTTTGGGGCAGGCAGGAGCTGCTGAGGACAACCAAGGATGGTTCATGTGCTGCTGGCTGAACTTCAAACCTCTGAAAACCACCTGAGAACTGTGAGTGAGGTTTTCTCCAAGGGTTCTGTCCCCTGGAGAAAATCACTACATTCCCTCAGACCATGCAATACTTGAATCACAACTCGTACCTTTCAAACTTGGTTGGATTTGGGGTTGGATATGCAGCTTCCACAGTACCAGCTGGTCCTGTGTGGGCAGGACCGGCCCTGGTATGAAAAAACACCAATGCAACACTGGATCCCCTTCCTGTGTGACCACGGCAGCACCTCACCCTGCAGCTTTGCCCCTCATTTGGGTGTCTGTGTGCCTGACTCTGCTGTGTGGGGCAAAAGATGTCACAGTGGCAGCACACATATCCCACCAGGGAGCAGGAGATGGGCTCTGACCCTTCACCAGCTGCTCAGAGACTGTCTGGGAAATCCATGCCTGGGCTGAGCCCTTTTGGCTTAGTCTAAAATCTTGCCCATGTCACTGCTGGATTTCAGGCCATTGATGGTCTGTAATGCTGATTTAAACTCATCCTCACAGCTCAAGAGGTTATTAAAAAAGTCTGGTGGCCACAAAAAAAAAAAAAAAAAAGATTTGTGTTTCAATTTCCAGGAATTTTCCTGTGGGGAACACCTAAATGCCACCCCCATCCCACAACCAGTGTGGGAACCCAGCAAGAGCCCCATATCCCAAAAGGGATTTTCCAGCAGCTCACGAGCCTTCCTAGCCTTGCAGCAGGGCTTTGGATGCATGTTAAGCAGTTGTACGTACTGCAGAGTCACCATATGGAGATCTTTGTAATTGAAAATGTAATGTAAACCTTGGCATCCAGGGTTGTCTTCTGGAGAAATCATTGTGGAAATGTCATATAATTAATGAATTGCATCAGCTATCAGGGAAAAAGACATTTTAACCATGGGATCATGGGACTTTATTACTGTAGATGGACTAAATCTATATCTTCCAGCATAGAGCAGTCCTGACAAAAGTCTGAGGTTGCCAACTGGCCAGGTTTGTTTTTACTAACTTAGCGCTCTTATTATTTTAATGAAGTTCAACTGATGCTGCATAGAAGCCAATTTCTCTAAATGCTGCCAATAAATTAAAAAAAAGATGTTGTGTGTGAAGATTGGCAGGTGTCTCCCTGCAGATTTTACCAAGCTTCCAAGCAGAGCCCCCACTTCAGCAAAAGCTGTGGCCAAATGTTGCCTGTGGAAAGAAGCAAGGCAATGGAGCTTGGAGCAATTAGCAAAATTGTAATTAGTGCCAGCTCAGCACCTACCAGCGGGGTTGTGCAGAGAGAGGGTCCCTTTGGACCACTGGGATGCAGGCCTAGGGTTTGCAGCAGGGGCTTTGGGCTGGTGCTGCAGCCTCTGTGGGGACATGGGATGAGTCTCCTGCCCTGGGACTTTGGCCACATCAGTGTGAAGGTGACCACACTCAAACCTGCACCGTGCCCACGGCCAGGTTCTGTATGAAATGCAGGATTCAGCAAAACCCCACTCCCTGAGGGACTGATCCCCTTGTGACTGCACCCCACAAGTGCCTGTGAGCCAGGCAGAGGAGGGCTCTGGAGCTGGGAGAGCAGCCAGAAGCAATGCAGCCTGTGTTTCCTCCGGCAGGGAGGGAAACCAGCCGAGATTTGCTCGGTCTGGGAATTCAGTGGCAAAGCGCCACTGCCACAGCCTACGTGGGAGGAAGCTGTTGGGTGAGCACTCGCTGCAATCTGGGCTTTCCCAAGCACAGAGCTCTTGTTCTTCGAAGCATCTACAAGAGGTCAGAGCACTCACACGTCCTCCTGGATTAAGCTGCAGGATTTGGAGAAGAGCAGCCATCCATCCTCCCCCCTCAGCAGGGGAACAGCCCAGACCCTCAGGTGGGAGCCACGCTGTCCTGCCCACACAGCTGTGACACCCAAACGTCCCCAGATCATCTTTGCTGACCTGTCTTGCAGTTCCAAGAGACGTGGCACTTAGCTGTTCAAAAGTTTGCTCAATCCACACAGGGTTAGTATCCAAAAATATACTGTCCAGGAAGCAGAACTACCAGGGTTATAACAAAACTGTGCATTAGTATAAATTGCTTCAGTTAATTAGCCATATAAATTCATACTAATGTCATACCCTTAATTATATTTACCAATTAACAAAGCAGCTTTCTAGTATTGCCATTTTCCGTATTTTCATACATTTAGCTGGTGACAAGTTTCAGTGAAACTCTTTGAAAATTCAGAAAGGCACCTGTGCTCAAGCACTCCTGCCATTTCCAGGAATCCATCCCAGGCTGGATAGCTATCCCTAAGCTTTTTGCTTTGCACTTTTGTTATATTTGCACTTATAAATTCAAGCTTATTTTGGCAACTGAAACTACTTGAAAAGTGCTTTCCTACTTAAAAAAAGTGAAGTTACCTGAATTTTGCACAACTTTGCAGCTGAACAGGCCCCATCCACTTCTGGTGTGACAAAGTCTTTGGCTACTGAATCCCATACTTGTGGCCACAGGCATGTCCATCTTATCACCCTTTTCATAAGATAGAATGGGTGGGAAAGGTTTCACAACTTCAGCTGGAAGCTCAGCCTGCACTGTGCCTTCCCTGCAGAATTGTCCAAGCCCTGCCTGGCCTGTACCTGCCAAGGACACACTCGTGGGGATGCTCAGGTCATTCAGACAAAACACATGTTCCCCTTAGGCCACAGCTGCAAGTTGAGTCAGCCTGGACCAACCCTTTAGGCTCTGCTCCAGCATCCCAGCTGGAGCTGCACACAGGCACTTGTGCTCTCACAGCTCACAGTTTATTTGTGATGTCCCGTTGTCCCTCCTCTGCCTCCAGACTTCATCTCCATTGGAACCTTCCTCCTGATTCATGGTGCTGCTTGACTTCATATCAAGCAGAGGATGGATATCTCTTTATCAAGAGAAATAAACCTCTCTCCAAAGGGGAAGGTGAACAGCCTATTGAAGCACACAGCCCCGCTCTCCTTCCTTGTATTGCTGCTGCCCAGAAACATACAGCAACAAACGATATGATTCAGTAAAGTTATTGAGTGCCAGGCCTTCACATTTGTCTTCCAGTGACTCTTAAGTCTTCCTTTTCTCTATTGAGTTCCATCTCATTGACTTCCTATAAACACTAATACAGAGCCACAGACCTGCAGACATGCCTGGAATACAACCCACACCTCACAGACACTGCCAGGGGCTGGGCTGGGCTCAGAAAGTCCAGACTAATGTGGTACAACTACACAGCATTCAAAACCGTGAGTCTCCTCCCTACCTCAAACAAAGCCAAGCTTATTTTCTATTCGTCTCCTTTTCATCTGTGAAATTCAGGAACTTGTTCTGCTTTTTGGGATTTTTCCTTTATTTTTTTTGCCTCAAACAGAAGCCAGTATTTGCATGTATTCTCTCAACTCCCCAATTTCTTTTTTTGGGAGAAAACCACTCCCTGCCCCACATGGGCCCAGACAATGAAACCACCAAGCAAGACAACTCACTGCATGACACAGAAATGCTGTTAATGCTAAACCAGGCTCAGAATTCAAAGCGTGCCTCTAATTAATCACCAGTTACCCGGCGTCTTGGGCAGCACCTTCCATCTTGTTTCCCACACAATGGGCTTCCTCCCCTTTTGTAGTCACACACGTTCCTCTTCCTCCTGGGCTTGGCGACTTCCAGCCTCCTCACCCACTCTCCTGCCATCCCACCCTGCCATCCATCCGCCCCGTTTAAATATTAACCCAGGGTGGTGAATGGCTTTGCTGACTGATACATAAACAAGTGTCTTGTAGCTACCGGTCTGCCACAGCATCAGCCCTGTTTACATCTGAATGGCATCCCCCCTCAGAGATCGCTGGGACAGCAGGGAAATGGACAGACAGAACTGCCAAGGAAGAGGAGAAATATTAAGAACAGGAGCTGAAGCAAAGCTGAGGGGAGGAAATGGCCATGGGCAGCCTGTCTCTGGCAGCCCATCCTGCTACTGCACTTACTGCCCTGTCATTTTTGCTGGATGAAACATCATTATTGGCTCATCTTCCCGTGTTCCCTGCAAACTACTTCCCCCCCAACCAGCTGTGCTCCCTTGAGTATGTCAGACAGGGGTTATTATACTTTAGTATTTATTCTACTCACAACTGCTTATGCTGGGCTCTGGTGCAGGTCTTTTACAGGAAGGACTTTAAAAGCTGCTCTGGTGGACTGGTTTGCTCTTTGGGTTTGTGCAGCACACATACCAAGAGAATAAATCCTCTGCCTCCTTCAGACACAAGACCCAGCCCTCGTAGGTTGGACTTTTTAGCAAATTTAATCACAGTTCTCAGCCTTCTTTGGGATCTGATTAGGAAGTGGCATCCAGGCTGGTCATGGCAGAGGTGAAGTTATGTGTTTGTTTGTGTTCCAAACCTGCCTGGATGTTTACAGTGGATCCTGATCCCTGGCTGGCAGCAGGGACAGCCAGCTTGCTCCAAAGCCTCGTGCTTCCCAAATGCAGCCTTGCAGAGTCGAGCACAGGTGGGCACAGACCTCCCCATAAGCACAAGCACTTTCTTAACCCAGTGCTGAGGGAAACAGCAGCCTGGCAGGGAAGCCGGGCTGCTACCTGTGATTTTTCACACCTTCACAACCTACACCAGCTCCCACGCTCTCCTCTACTTTCCAGCCACTCTTTGTGGGATAAAACAGAGAATGTGATAAAACATCTGATGATGCAGGTGGCACCATCTGCTCCCTCACCAGCTGCTGCTACCACTTAACCATGTTTCTCTATGAAATATTAGAAAACCAAGGTGACCACATAAGAAGCAGCTTTTAGGATGGTCCCAGCACAGGAGAGAGCACTTGTCTTATTAGCAAGTCCTGAACCCACAGCCACCAATTGTCATTCCTTTCCTATAAGTCAAGTGAGGTCCTGGTGTGATATAAAACTTGACACCAGTGGAATCTAACCAGTTCCCAGAGTGTCCAGTGTGTCTCTACCCACAAATTTATTGCTGAGCTGAACACCAGATCTCCACTATAAATCATGAGACTGTGCAATGCACAGGCTGGAGTGACCACACTGAGGAGCACTTCAGCTTCTGTTCCATGAGTACCCTGAGGAGAGAGAACAGGTCTATTCTCCATGCAGGATCTGTCAGATTGGTGTCTGGGCACACAGCCTGCTCAGAGTGATGCAGTCACCAGCCAGCTCTGCTCTCTCTGCAGCCACCAGCTAAACCTAGCAGAGTGTGTGCAGGAGAAGTGCCTGCAGTGCTTTGGTTTTGCAGACCACAGCTGTGATGATGCTCCTGGAGAAGAGGATCAAACCCCATTCTCTAAACTGTGCTCTTTTCCCATCTTTTCTGTCTGTATCCAGGGAGTTGCTCAGAGTAACCCAGGTAGCATCTAAGGGGAAGTGCCAACACAGCCATGGTCTCCTTCAGGAGTGTTAAGACACCTTTTTATTTTATTCAGGGTCACATCCAGCTGGAGTGTATCCTTTACTCTTGTATGAGAAATAGCTCCAGCTCCCTTCAGAAAGCATCCTTAGGTGTTGCAGGGACAGTTCTACACGAAGCTCTGGGTGATGTTGTCCTTCTGCAGAAACATGTGTGAAGCAAGTGAGCCATGCTTTACCCATCACCTGAATTTGTCATTCCTGTGGAGTCCAGTTGGAGTCAGATTCTACCGCTAAAGACCAAGAAATTGAAAACTGAAAGAAAGTAGCAAAAAGCTGCTAAAATGAACAGCAAACCAAAGTCTTAAAATTTAGGGGTCCAATGACATAACTGCACAGTTTCTAAGCATAAAAAAGATGGTGGTACTATGGAATCCAAGGTACCCTCAAATGCAGAAACTGAAATGGGTCTTGGGCTTTTCCTGCTGCCTGTATATCCAGGATATTTCATATCAAGGCAGGAACAGTTGAAATAGTGATCAATCATTATTCACATAAGACACTGATACCATCATGTATCATTTGGTGGTTATTTCAAATATGTCTGGTCTTAAGGGCAGATACAATAATTTCTCAATGGAACAGCAGTGGCTGGACCCTGACAGCCCATCAAGACAGAGTCATGTGCTTTCCTCTGTTAAAAGGAAGGAAGTTGGTGTGTATCTGCCCCTCCTTATTTGCAATTTTTCTTTCCTTTAAAACAGCCTGGCTTTGATCCTACCTCTGCCAGCATCTCTGTTTTGCTGACTCCTCTCCAGGTGTGCTGGAAGGGGAGGCTGAACTGCAAAGAGCGCTCACAGTTAAGTTTGAGCAAACTTGTCAACCAAATTTTAACCGCACAAGCATCTACTAAACCCAAACTACACTCTGTTGATGCAGCTCACTCAAAATCAGAATAGAAATATATCTTTGAGTCTATCAGAGTAAAGCTGGTTTGTGACAATTTACAGAGCCTTGCAACTTTTGATTCTTGGTTACAAACACCAGTGCTTCAAAGTCTGCTGTAAGGACACAAACACAGTTCAAACCCACTGCATCTCACCAGTGCTCCTTCCACAACTGTGGCAAGCAGAAGTTGCTTATAGAACATAAAGTTAGCAATCCTTCCAGACTCCAGCTCTGCAGCTCAGGAACTCCTCCCTGAGCCAGAAAGGATCATTTTGTTTAATGGACGTGTCTGGCCATTTCTCCTGTGCATTTGTCTAATTGCATTTGGAAGCTTCCTAAGTGGCCACTGTGGTTACGGGGCTGAGCTGGGATGAGCTCCACCAGCCCCAGCTCAGTCCTTGTAGGGAGGCAGCACCCCCCACATCATCCCCCCAACACACAGGGGCTGGGGACACGGCTGGAACCTTCAGGTCACCTACTGCAGGTTAAGAGGGTGCCAGAGCTGCCAGGTCTAGCACAGGAATTGCTTTGCAAGAGCAGTGTGGTGCCTGGAAAAAACATTTCACTGGCTGGGATTGGAAACGCTGCTCCCCAACAGTTAATCCTGCCCTCCTCACCTCTGTGATTCAGGGCGAGGACAGATCAATGGACAGCAGGTTTTATCTTCCCTTTAACAAACAGCCCAACTAAAGGTAAAAGATCAGTTACATCCCTAGGCTACAAAAAAATTGCCTTTGTTTTAAAACAAAGGCACAAAATTGTGAGTCACTGCTGAATTTTTACATTCAAAGGCTTTTCTTTGAGAGGTAAAGTGTAACCAGATAAAAGTGAATAACCAGAAAAGTGCCTTTCCTTCTCCTCTCACTGCCAGGCTGTCCCTTGGCAGAGTGACTAACAGGAGCTCTGCCTGCCTGGATACCACTACTCTGACTTTTAAGGAGACAACTCGAAATGGTAATTTTTAAAATCTCCTATTCCACTCAAACAAGGGGCAGAGGATGTAGCAGAGTCCGTGTGCTCAGGAAGGTGAAGGTCTCAGCCCACCCTTTGGTGGTGTCACAAGCCCCAGCTCTGAGCCAGCACAGAGCAGAGCACTGGGACGAGCACAGGGCTGAGCTGCTGCAGCCACAAACCCCCATCCTGCTCCTCCAGCACCAGGCCAGGATCCAGCCCCACAACACCAGCCACCCATGCCCAGCTGCACTGTTCCAGCCCCCTTGATTTCTCAGGCAGGGGCTTTTTGCTCCCCAATATCCAGCTGAGCCCCTCCAGAGCAGGGCTGATGAGGAGGCACCAAACACTCCATGGGCAGAGCCCGTCAAGACGAGATAAGAAAATCTTGTCTGCCTGGTTGGAGTGTCTTCCTGCAGACCAGCATGACCCCAAGGCTCAGTCACACTTGAAAGATGTGCCTTTGGCATCAAAACACCTTTAGTGTCCACCTAACAACCATTTTCCATGAGGAAGGAGACTCATTCCACAGGGGTGCTAATCACCTTCCCAGGAGGGGAGCAGAGGGTGGATAGCACCTGGGTTTACCACCTTTGGCAAACAGCTGCCAAATTCGTCACTCAGGAGTTTGCTTGTGATGCATTATTTAAAAATATCTAGAAAATACATTATAGATGCAGGGTCTTTTCTTTGCCAGTTCATTTTAATGTTATTGATTATTCTTTAAATCACTTATTTTGATTTTGCTCTGAAGCATTTAGTCTTTGGGCAAAGGTATCAAAAGCAGCTTCTCAATTTATGGCTGCAATTTTTGCTTCAGCAATTCATAGTCTGAACAACCCCTGCCTTTTGTCTACACCAGTAAAAGCAATTTTTACATGCAAAAATTCCAGGGAACTTGAACTGCTTTTAGATATTGTCCCTTATACATCCCATACATTTATTAATCCTTCCCCCTTTTTTGGAGTTTGATTGTGAATTCACCTTATGGTACAGATGGAGGAACCTTGTCAACAATGGGCTTTCCTTCTCTCTTGAAACATTAGCAAGTTATTTAATGGCTTATTGTATTTTCCCTTTTATTCACCAGAACACTATTGAATTTTCTAATGCTAGCACCCAAGCACTTAGAGCTGCACACAGAAGAGCCCATGCCCTAACCACAACTCATTTCTTCTCCTGGAAGACAGTTTTGGCAGGTAACAAGCTGCTTTAATCAAAGGGCCTGGTGACAAAGTGAATTAGCACCTCTGAAAACTGGGGCAAAACAAATACTTACGAAAGCCAACAAAAACTTAATACTCAATGCAGCCAGATTGTGCAGTTGCCCATTACAGGACTACAGAAGTGACTAGTTTTAAATAAACAATCCCTCTCCTCACATCTTCCTGGCTCTCCCAATCTTTGAGGTATTTGCAGTATTTTTCTGTCTGTCCTAAGAGTTTTACCTCCACAAGGGCAGAAGGAAAAGAAGCTTTAAGCTTAAAGGCACTTCTAGCTCACCCTCCAAGAAAAAGATCTGTGTTGCAAGTGCCTCTGCTTTTGCTTCCCATGCTGAAGAAGGCAGGTGTCCTTCTGCTGTGGTACTGCAGGGGTAGCCTGGAGCATCTTTGCTCTGCATTGAAGTTTCTCTGAAACCATTTGGAGATCTGTGCCCCAAACCCCAGCACTGAAAACACCACCTTGACCAGACCACCACCCCTGCTGTACCCACGTTACACCAGCAGTTCTGGAGGCTCTGGCACTGCCAGCAGCCTCTCAGCTGCTTTGCTTTGTCTGAAGCTCCTTCCCTTCCCCTCGCAGCAGGATGCTCAGGGATCAGCCTGTGCAAAGCTGTGGTTTGCCAACAGCTGCACTGGGAATTTCCTTGGTTGCAGCTTTGGGCAGCTCTTTGCAGAAGTTAGCAACATGTGGCTGCTCCACCAGCCAGCAGCCTCCTCCAATGCCTTTCTCAGAGCATCTCTCCCCCATTCCTGTCTTTTGGATGTTAAGTCTCGGGGTGAGCTGCCTGAAAACTCTGGCTTCTTGCTTCTTCTTGCCACAGTCACACCCACACCAGGCAGTGTTGCACCTCCCTGTGCCCACCAGCCTCCCCCTGCACAGGGATGCCCATAGAGAGCAGCACCAGTGCAGGAGGTTTTCCAGCCGTGGCAAGGGAAGGGAACAGCCCATGGGGATCTGAGCAGAGGGATCAGGGTCCAGCCCCTGCTCTTTCCAGCTGTAGCTCTTTGAGTACCAGGCTAATTAATGCCAGGAATGGTCCCTTCAAGAAATGCACCCCATGCTTGTTCCCTGCATTGAGTGATGCTCTCAGGGGGAAGTGGGCTTCCTTCCCGGGAGTGCCTTTCCCCTACAGTTTTTGCCGTGTCAAGCTGAGCTGGCACAACTTAACCCAAGCAGGTAACGCTGCTGCACACCATGTACCATGACACACGTCTCAGAACAGTCTCTGCTAGACTGAGCCTTGGCGATCCCTGCCCTGATATCCCCTCCTAGCATCCTCCCCTGACTGAGCACAAAGCTTCATGGCTCATCTGTTTTGACTGGGGAGTCAAACTGCAAGGCCAGCACTGACGCAACAATCCTGCCATTGTCCAGACACCCGCACTCTCTCCTCCCCCTCTCCCCAAACAGCACCTCCTTCCCACTGCCCTGCCCACACAGGGCCCTGGCCCTGTTGCTCTTCACATGTGCACCCCGAGCATCTCCATCCTGCCTGTTCAGTGATTAACTCCTGGAGCTGCAGTTAGAGCTGGGAGTTACCCCTGTCCTGTAGTAAATAACCAGGAGGTGAGGAAAATGCTTTTGGCCATCAGCTTGAAAGAAACACTCATCTCTCAAGACTGGATAAAATGTTGTCAGTTTAAAAACAAAAGGCCAGAGGATACTGCCCCAAGATTAAGAAGGTCCAAGAATCAAACTGAGCTCTGGAAAAAGAGACCTGTTATGGTTGTTCAAAACTCCAGTTTGTGGGGCTAACACCACCTACACTGAGCATCATACCTCTGGGACATGCCCTCATGGTCTGAAAACCCCGTGAAAATCAACTCCCAGCACAGGGAAGCTAAGTGGCAATTTCTACTGGTGTTGCTTAGCCAAATTTCTGGCAAGGGCAGGCTCTTGCCACTGCCAAGTGTATTGCACTGCCAGCATAATTTACTCCTAGTGGTGGGGCTGAATGGGGGCTTGAGCACCCCTCCAGCATCCCTGTCCCATGGGGTCTGCTGCTGGGAGCCCTGCAACTCCCCCAGCAGTCACCTCAGCCCAGGGGCCTCAGATAGCTTCTCCCAGGTACAAATCATCCCCTGACACCTCATGTCCTCTCCCCAACCCCAGGATTTTGTTTCAGACCCAGGAAACAGTGAAAAGCAATCAAACAAACATTCCAGAGTCAGAAAAGATGTCTGCAGTGGATGTAAATTTTCAGAGTTGCTGGATGTCTTGCTTCATAAGAACCAGCTCACCCATCTTAACCTGACTCACTCTCTCACTCCTATCCCTGATAATCTAGAGCTTTTGCCTCTCCAAGCCTCCAGAGAAAAGAGTTAGACAAGACTTCAGATTTGTCCCTAGAGATAAGCTCCAGGAACATTTTTCAATCCCTAGAGCACTTTGCAAAACAGCATGAGTGTTGTATTGTGATTACATTGGAGGCACTGGAATGAAAGGGTGAGGAGGTTTGGGTACTTGGGAAAGTTTAAATATTATTTCAGTCTCGTGCATGGGGTATTAAACCAGTTCTGGTGAAGCCAGTGCACTCACAGAGCACTGCCACAGCACAGGAACACTTTCAGCCTAGGGCAGAACTGCTTCTTCAGCCAGGGCTCTGCTGCAGTGAGCTCAGCATCCTTTCTGCCAGGGGTAAGTGGACCTGTTACCTACTACAGGCTGTTTCTGGAGACAGCACCAACCCCTCTCCACAGCACCACGCAGTGGGGACACACTTCTACCAGCCCACAGAGTGTCCCTGGCTTCTGTGCTAGAGGCTAAAACCAGACCTGAGTGATGGGGAAGAACCACCCCCTCCCCAGTAAGAATCATTGCCAGCTAAATTGCCACGTGCTCATCTCCTCTGCATCCCAGTGCCCACCTCCCTAGAGCAGCTGCCCTGGGAAGCCTCCCAGCAGTGGGGCAGTGCAGGCACTGTGCTCCATTGGCGTGTCCGTGCACAGGCCAGGGCACTGCTCGAATCACGGGTCAATGGGAGCTGCAGGGATCCTCTGCCTCTGGGAAAATATATTCAGGCTAAAAGCAACTTCAAAAAAACACATGTTTAACCTGAACCCTTATCTTTTATCCCTTTAAATATCCAAGCGGCCACTTTTGCAAGCCTGAAGCCTGGACTCCAGCTACATTTATTTCCCTCTTTCATCCCAGCTGCAGCTCCTCAGAATTTATCTCTATGGTTAACTTCCCCTTTCATAATATTAGCACAGTTGAAGCACTTGCTTTCCTGTTGCAGGCAGTGATTATATAGCAAATTAACCACAAGCTGTTCAGTCCAAGTCCAGCAGTTGGAAAGATGCTCCTCTGAGTAATGGTTTGTGTAGTTGATGCTTTCATCTGTAATTTGCATTTGTAATAAATGCAGGAATAAAAAATGGGGGCTATATTTTAAAGAATAGCCTGGTATGGCAGGGGCAGGCAGGCAAGCTAATGGGGAGGGAGAGCCCTCAGGGCTTTGAGGGCTGCATCCCAGGGCACCACATTCTCCTGCACAGGGAGGGGAAATACACACTTCTCCCATGGAGATCATGGGCTGCCTGCCCAGATGGGTTTTACACAAGGAGGAAGGGCACAAGAAATTACAGCAGAGCTGCTTGCATTGCTTGCACTAACAGTGCCCCCTCAGCAGCTCCCAGCACCAGGCAGACTGGCTGGTTGCACACCCCAGTGGGGCAGGGACTGGGAGCCCAGCTGATGTCTTGCACGCCCTGGGCCTCCCTGCTCATGATGGGGGCACAACAGCCCCTCTGCAGACCCATGCAGGCTGTGTCCATCCTGCTGAGGAGCAGGGGAACACCTGAGCCAGCTTTGCCAGGCCCCAGCCTGTGGGAAGGGGATCACTTCAAGGGTATGAAGCTCAGCTGGGACAAGTTGACCCCAGCCAAGGAACAACACCCCCAAGCTGCAGGTCAGTCACTGCATTGCCTCGACAAGGCTGCCCAGCAGAGCTGCCACCTTACCACACAGCCAGGGACACTCAAGCACAGTGATGTTTAACCAGGGGCCAAGCTGAGCATAAAGCTAAAACACTGGGCAAGTGGTGATGCCTGGAAACAGGAATGCTGCACCAGTGTCCCAGCAAAGGGACAGTACTGGAAGGAGGAGAGAATCTCCAGAGTGCCTCACTGAGCCACCAAGGTGCCACATCAC
Organism: Dicrurus megarhynchus; assembly: GCA_013399195.1. Classification (NCBI taxonomy): domain Eukaryota; kingdom Metazoa; phylum Chordata; class Aves; order Passeriformes; family Dicruridae; genus Dicrurus; species Dicrurus megarhynchus. The sequence continues at coordinate 392,307 of VXAD01003976.1, forward strand.
TTGTGAGGCCCTGGAAAGGCATTTGGAGGAGGAAGGCTCTTCTGTGACAGCACTGCTCCTGTCTTTGCCCCTCGCCTGCCTCCTCAGTTACTGTTTATCATTCCTTTGACCACAATTTCTCAAGTGTAAGCCAGGTCACAGTCCCTGTCCAGCCCTGAGAAGCTCACCAGGACATGGATAAACACCTGTGCTAGTGATTCCTGCCATCACAGCAGCCACACAGCAGTAGGCAGCCCCACCCCCTGCATCCCTCCCTCCCAGAGCTTTAGAGAGCATCTGCCCTCTCCCAGGTTACCCCAAACAGCAGGGCTCAGCCTGCACACGCTGGCTTGGTTCTCCCTGTCTGTATTTAGCACTCAACACAGGGCACAGCCAGTGCCTGGGCACCTGCCCCAGGGGACTGTGCTCTGCCAGCTGGGGAGGGGGTCCCTGTGAGGTGACAGTGTTCACAGCATCACACCGGTACCTCCTGGGACACGCTCCTGTTTACTTCACTGCTAAATCCTGGATTTTGGGACACAGACCCACGGTCCCTGGAGACTGAGGGAGAACAGCAGACAGCAGATTACATCCTCCTCCCCACGGACAGCAGCAGGCAGGCACAAGCAGTTTCCCATCCCCAGGTGTGCTCAGCCCACGCAGGTGAACGTACACAGCCCTGGGGCTGCTGCAGGGGACTGTTCCCACTGCTTGGGACATGCCACTCCTGCTCATTTGCTGAGCTGGCCCAAGGGAAGCATCTCTGCTTCCTAGAGAGGACACCAGAGCTTAGGCAAGGTGTCTGCCTGTGACTTGTTCCACAAAAAAATCTCAATGTTTAATTAAATAAGAAGGACAGACCAGAAGAGCCAGTTTCCTAATGAGATTTGGTAATATAATTATTTGCTACAATTAGGAACCAACCGAAAAGGTTCCTTGCTAACACTTTGGAGGAGCCCAGCATTTTAGTGTTACCTTGGGTGATGTCAGGGACCAATGTTATCTTTGCTTCCGTGCAGCAGCAAGCACATTTTTCAGCACTGTAGTGTAGTTATTACTTAAAAATCACACACATGCTGTGGAGCCACTGAAAAAATATGTCAGCCTTCCCAGATGGGCAACCCCAGGCCACACTGCACAGGACTTGAGCCTCCCTTGTAAAACAAAAGTCTCTTCTTACAGTGATGCTGAAGTTCAGCCAGCACTGGCACGTGCTCTGCCCTCTCCCCACTCCCAGCTGCAACAGGGCAGTTTGCAATGCTGAAACAGCTCATCCTTCTGACCCCCTCCATGGCCAAACACACCAATCCCCAGGTTCAAGGATTCCTACAGCTTCTAAGACTTTCATCTGAGCTGATAAGAACTGAGCTGGGACAGGCAGAGCCCTCCAGCTGCAAGAAACCAAGAGCAAAGCAGTATTTGGGGGCAGGTAGGAGCCACAGCCTCCTGCACTGGGAAACAGGGGCTCTTCAGGTTTCAGTTCTCCACCAAGCTGTCACAGACAGCACTCCTTCCTCCTGCTCTGCAGCTTTGTGAGGCCTCGTGCTGGGGAGCTCCTGCTTTGCCTGTGGCCTCAACAAGTCGGAGGGCACGGACTAGAAAGGAGGTACCTGTGCAGAGGGACAGGAGGGGCATGGGAAGGGACCTGTCCTGAGAGGCCTCTGGGGGCACCCCTAAAAGAATAAAGGTAAGAGATGGATGAACAGCATATGCACAGGAGGGAAGTTACACACATTGCACAGAGGGGAGAGGGGGGAAAAAGAAGATTGAATCTTCCTGGAGACCAGTGAGATTCTATAAACATAATCAAAATGTAATAGAAACTTTTTGGAAATGCTGTTAGAAGGATAAAGCATCAATCTTCATGGAACTCCACTCAACAGGCTTTCTCCAGCTAATCAATCACGGTCAAGACATGGGCCGTCCCATCTGTCTGTGCAAGGGACCAGGAGGAGATTGCTAAGTGCCTGGGCTGGAGCTACCAGCTCAGTACCAGGCAATTCATCATGCAGCAAGGGAAGGGGGGAGAAGGGAGAGAAGGAAAATAATGTATAACACTAATAAAGTTTCTCCCCCCTCCTTCATTCCCAACCAATTTTTAGTAAAGGAGCCCAATCCAGAGGGGTTGTCAGTGGGGAGGTGGGAAGGGGGAGATGCACTCCAGCAAACAGAGACAAAGCCATCATCTGCACAGCAGCCCCTGGGCACAGCCCACGCTGGCACCCTGGCTGTTGGCAGCTGCACAGGAGCCACTCTGCACCCAGCAGGGCTGCTGTGCCCTGCCCCTGGAGCTGGGGAGGGCACCACAGGGACAGTGGAGTTGGGGACAGGCAGAGGAGAGCTCAGGGCAGCCTCACCAGCTGGTGCTGGGAGAGGATGCCAAGCCTCTGCATGCAGACAGAATATATTTTTCCCTAAATGCTGCCATAGCATTGGTGGGGGGCCCTGAAAGTGGGATAAAGAGGAGTTGAAGGACTTGCAGCCTGTCCCACCTGCAGCAGAGGTGTTTTCATGTCACACCAACGTGTGCATGCACAGGGTGAGGACTGGCACTGCCCACGGGGAGTCCTGCACTTCACTCAGATCCCCCTGGCTTTGAGCTGCTGTTCCAGTCCTCCCCGTGCACCCGTCCCTTCCTTCCCCAGCTGCTCACCAGTCCCCTGGTGCTCACCCACCCTGTCCAGAGGACACTGGCAGCCAGGAGCACGTGCCTGACACCAAGGGCCCCAACCCACCTGTGCATGAACAGGCATGAGCTCCCCTACTACACACACCCTGCTCCCTTCCTACCCACCCTCCTCCTTTTAAACCTTGAGGGTTTCTCCCTTCCACTGGACTTTCTGAAGACAAAAAGCATCTGGCAGCATGGTTTGCCAGAGCTGCTGATTTTGTGTACCACTAAAAGATCCATCTACAACCCAGGTTTGAAATACTCTGTGCTACTCTTCTCATCAGACCTCAAAGAACGTGACAAAACTCCCCTCAGATTTACAAACAAGTAGAAAACCACCACAGGCTTTGCCTCAAGGACTCCTTTGACCTCACTGCAGACTCAAGCCCAGCTCTCTGCCATTTCCAGTCCTTACCCTAACACCCGAGTTGCCCTGGCATGCATCTGAACACAGTACTGAGTTCTGTATAAAGGACCTTTTCTTCCTCATTTTTATTGCACAGATATTCTTCCCACTAGAGTTTTGACCAACTTTTGTAGAAATTCTTGCATATTCAGCACCAGGTGAATGGGGAACCAGCAAAATATGCTCCCATCAACTTCTTAGAATAAAAGGCCATTTGAAATAGAAAACCAATAGAAATTTATGCCCTAAACATTTTTTTTCTTGCTCTAAATTTAATCAAGTGAATTGCCTGGGCTCTACAGGTGAAATTCAAAGAGTGACAATAAGTAGGGGAGAGATTTTTTTTTTTCAGAATATTTATTCTTCCAGAGCTATGATGACCCCACACCTTCCAGTAAATATCGAAATTCTTCCTTTCTTTCATGGAAAAAAATAGATGCCACATAAACATGGAGCAACACAGCATTTTAGCCTCTACTGTAAGTGTAAAGATAGTAACAAATTAAGTAGAACCATCTAGTAAATAATGTTGACATCCCTGAAAGTGAAGCTGCTTCATGTCTAACTCTTACAGGCTGCTCTGTGACCAGTGACAAGAAGGCTTTAGCCATTATAATGGATTTCCTTCTGGTGTTAGTCCCACCAGGTGACACTATTTGTCCTCTTCTGTCAAAGTTCACGTCTCCCTTTTTCCATCCCCTACAATAAAAATGCCAGACCAAAATTTTCCTGGGGCTCACTACCATGAGAAGACGGTGCAAAACTCTGCTCAGGCTACAGACATGGCAACAGAGAAATTATAAACAGCTCAAAAACTTGAAGCTGCTTAAATCTTACCAATCTATCAGGTATTAGGAACTTAAAGCACTAACACATGGTTTGTAGCCACCTCACCTACTATTGGGTGTGCTTTTAAGCACAGATAACCACTTAATCTTTGTGTCCTAAGGTGCTTGCAATCAGAGGTAGTAATTTATTAACCCTGTACTGCCAGAGTCTGAACATAAGGCACAGCTCAGCAAGAACCAAGGTAGGGAGGCCACCAGCCCATGAAGGAGGGCCACTATTCTTTACTGAATTCAGGTCACATTCCCCTCAACTCTCAGAATGAAATTTTAGAAGAGCTGCCACCATCAGGTCCGGCTTCAGCACAAGGCAGGGGTCATTGCTTGAGCCAGACATCTCAGGGGGCAACCCAGCCTGGAGACTTCCTCCCCAGACTCCAAAAGCCAGGCACAAGCCTCTGGGAAAGCAAACAGCAAGCATGGCCCCAGCTGTACTCTGATGTCCTCCCCCTTTTCCTCCTTACAGACAACAAGAGAAGGCACCTCATGCCAGAGAAACCAGAGGGGACACGGCCCTCACACCCCTTCAGCATCCCCCAAACACTGTACCTCTCCTGAAGGTCTGTCCTTCCTGCAGCTGCTCCCCAAGGAAAACCAGCTCCTCCTGCTCCACTAGCTCCTCTATATACCATCCCTATCCTTTGTCCACCTGGAAGGGGCTGCAAACCTGCTGCCATCCCGGCAGAACTGAAGCAGCTGCTGTGGGGGTGTCTGCAGGAGCTCTCCCCAGCCCAGGTGAGCACAGTTCCAGCCTGACATGGCCAATTTAGGTGGCAGCATTAAGGAGGGGTTTCCTGCACAAAAACCCTTCTTTAGTTGATTTGCCCTTATTCTCAAACCATAACCTCCCTCCTTGATTACCATGAATGTAAATGACCTCTGGTGTAAGGTTTATTATAATGATAATTGAGCTGTGGATTTTTAATAACAACCTCCTGGATTTTCCACCTGATTTCCTGATTTGCTTTATATTTCTAGGAGCGCATATAAGGGTCTGAGACTTCACCAGGCTGTTTATATCAAGTCTGACCATGACCTTCACTGGTTCTTCAAGCCAGAGTGTTTTAAATTGTTAGAGGCATCCAAGCTTTTGGGTTTTTGAGGGGTTCTAGGGATTTTGGCTGTGTGACACGGCTTCCACATGCTTGCTGTGGGATGGGGATAGCTGAATCCCTTTGTCAAACACAGGCATTTTACTTTTCATCTCAACATGGGCAGCTAAAGTGCAGATCCCATCCTGGTGGAAGGAGGGAATGCATCCAAACAGTGACATGGCATAACAGGGAAGGAGCTCAGTATTGAGAGTCAGGCACCTTATTGCCTCAGAGAAAGCTGGGAGAGGAAAATACATTGTGTAAACTGCTGGAAGAATTTAAGTACACAAAACAGTGGAGAGAGAGTGGATCTCCCGGCTCCAGAAGGAAACTTTCAAGGCAAGAGAGGAAGATCCACTGTTCCCAGTCCAAGCCATACCCATGCAGAGACATGAAGCTGAAGACTTGTCCTGTTTTTTCAAGAACATAAACAACAAACGAAATCCCATATTGTTTAAAGATTACTCAGTTTCAATGGGAGGTTGTGTTTTACATTATTGCTAATAAAGCACACCAATAATTAATAAATGTTAACTGGTCCCCAGGGCTTTCCTTTTTTCACATGTTTATTTTTGTGTTATAGATGACATCCATTTTCCACAACTCACTAAGCTGGTGGATGAGGAAAAGAATCCAAAAGAAGAGCCATAATCCTCAAGGGGAAGAGCAAGCTGTTGTTCCAATCAAGATGTATCCTGACAAGTCAAGTTGTTGAAACCCATTAATTAGCACTTTTGGAAACAGTTGCAAAGTTAATTATTCTTCTCTGAGATGAAAGAAAGCTAATTTCTGGCATTTGCTTTGACAGTGACATGCGCTAACATTTTTAGAGCTGACATCCCTCAAGATAAATGATGCTCTGAAGTGTGCGTGCAAACATTTTGACTGGGAGCTACTGTGGCGAGCTGACGGCACTGGCACCTCTTACTGCAAATATTTTGCATCTGTTGGGATTGTGATCAAAGTTTGGAGGTTGAGAGGAGGGTGGGGAAACTTTTTCAACTTCAGGGAGGGTGTGGATGACTGGCTTTGGATGGGAGGCAATAACATTGTGCAGGCAACACCATCTATTCTATCTAGATAACTCCAAAAGGGAATGTAAAGCTTTCTAGCTAACCTTGCTGACAAAAAGAAATCCATTTTTATGCTATTGGAATTGCCCTGCTGAAGGATCATCTTCTCTTCATGGGTTGGTAGCAGCAGAGGAAACAGAAGATCTCCAAAATGAAGTTCTCTCTTGGTACGATCAGGTGTCAGTATCAGCTCATGTGAATTTGAAAATGCAAGATCTGGGTTGTGGAAACTCAGTAAAACTCCTCTGCCAAACCCCAATGTTCTCACTGGGAAGAACATCAGTGTGGTTTGGGATTTAGTCCTAAAAGCCCTTTTGCAATTTTGGAAGCTGCCTTGATCACGTCCTGCATGTACAAGGGCAGTGAGGGGAAGGGTTTATCTGTAAATATAAGTTATTTAAGCCTGTTCTTAAGAATGCATTTCGATCCAGGATTGCACCACTCCAACAAAATTCAAATATATGCCTGAACCCTTGCCTTCCTCTTGCAATTTTTAGGGTGTTACAGATCCTCCTTTTTTCACTTCAGGCCTTTGCATCACTGGCATGACTCCATGATGGATCCAGATTGAATTCTAGGACCCTGGTTTATCAGTTTCAGTTTCAGTCCTCATCTCTGGAAGTCTGGAGGGTCAGTGTGAGATGAGTGAGGACAATGTCTAAAATGCAGGGACTGTTTTACACAGAAGCTGCATCGCCAGGAGAACACACAAAATCAGAGCTGCTCTTTGGAGAATCCCAGGCTGACAAGCAGGACAGGTGAGTATCTGATCTGAGAAGGTCAAAATCTTGCTGGTGGGTTCCAGAAGACCCTGGTCCTCTGAGCCATGTCTGGTTTGGGTGCACCCTGGGCTGGGCTGGCAGGGGAGGGTGATCTCTGCTCCATCAACTCTGCTGTGCTCAACTCAGAGCACTTCAGAGCAATCTTCCTCTAACAGACAACCCTTAATAAATGATCAGCCCAGTGCATCATCTGGGGGCCAAGGCACCACTCTAGCAACCTGTTGCTCCTTTCATAAGATTCTTCAGAAATAATAAGTGCAGGCAGGTACATGAAGAGAGGAAATTGGTGGCAGAAAAAGTATTTCATTTGCTTTTCAATCAGCATGTGGGGGGAAAAAACTGAACTCGGAAGGTGATCTAAAGGACTCCTTAGTTGTTATGCAATTCATGCACAGCAGGGCAATCAAGAATGTGGAAACACCGGGTTCAGAGGGCTCGATCCAACGTGGGAGGCAAACACTACCTTTTCCTTCAGGGAGCCAAAAAAATGACATGTGCTAGCATGCGAGTCCTCGCAGACAGGCTCTCCATGCCGCAGCCGTTCAGTAAGGACAGGACGGGAGAAAACGGAAAACAAATAAATTAAATAAAAAGATTGCTTGGGAGCAGCTCTGTGCGTTGTGAGGAGCAGGGAGGTGGCAGTCCTGAGCTGAGGCTCGTCCTCTGGCACATCCACGCGCTGCTCTTTGCATATTCCTCCGTCGTACAGAACACTTACTGCTGCACAAATTGCAGGGATTATTTTCTCTTAACTGCTAATGGGTTTAGAGACTGTAACTGGGGGTAGTGCTTGGTAATTTAGTGCCCGAGGGGAAGGTACCTGTATGGGATTTTCTGCAGGCACACAGAGTTATGGCAGGAATAGAGGCAAAAGGGGAGATCACTTACCACTTCCCCACTTTTCTGTGCTGTGGAAGGTTTAAGAGCTTTGGAGCATTTTTCAGTCAATGTAAGCAAGAAAAGATGTTTTCATTTATCACTAAATCAACCATATTCCGTCTCCTTTTGCAACATTTGTGATAATACCAGGGTTCACTGAACAGCTGTAGGAGAAAAGATTTCACTCCATAAAAAAAATCAGAAAAATCAAAGATTAAAACCATTTGCTAATTATGGCTGGTGCTGTGCTGAGTTATGCCCTGAAATTATAACTTTTAAACCCCCTGTGTGATAATTTGCCCCATTTATTTAAGTATGATTTCAATCAGGATATTTATCAGCCTTGCATTAGGGCATTAGCGGTTGATTTATTTAGCAATGCATATATTTATTTACATTTTAGCTTCCAAGTGAATCATTCTTCTGACTTTGCTGTCAAAGGTTAAACAGTTTGATCCATACTGGGGCAGACACAAAACGTGGAATAAACAAGTACAGGGAAAGTGCAGGCCATGAAAGGCAGGATTAACTCTGTGTTTACACCCCTAGCAGGCAACACTCATTCTGTGTTGCAAAACCAGTCTGTAGAGTAATGCAATTTTTGTACCCCCAGATAAGAAAATTACATATTGTAATTCTTGTGGCAGAGTGAGAAAAGAAAATACGTGTGAAATTCGGGTGGAAAACCAAAGGTATGAGAAGGAAATAGTGGTGGGAAGCCCTCGGGAATGTGAAGTTGGGTCCAGAATATGGAAAGAAAATAAACCCCCTTTCAGATACAGTGTGATTATTTATTTTCTCAGGCCTCCGAAGCCCATGTCCCAGTGTGTGGAGAGCATTCTTGGGATTTCTTCACACGTTTTGGGCCGTGAGGAGCCGCGTTGGGCCGGCAGCAGCGAGTGCTGACAGGCAGCACGTGTTCGGCCGCCTCCGTCCCTGCCACGACGCAGCAGCACCTGGAAACAGCCGGCACGGAGATGCCTCCTGCTCACACGAGCACATCTCACCTGGCTGTTCAGCTCCCTGCTGTCCTCTCCCCAGGTGAGATGCAACAGGGATTTTGTTTAAAAGACGACAGAGCCCATTTAAGATTCCCTATCAAAGTGGGGCAGCTGGAGGGGGTTGAACACCTGAGTGCAGCGTGGGGAAGCAGCTCCACGGTGCCATCAGCCCTCCCCTGCTCACTCAGGGATCTTCCTCTCTCTTCAAATGACAGAGCAGGGAGAGGGCAGCGGACATCCAAGGAGCACATGGGCATGGAAGGACCATGTTCCCATCGTTTTCTCCTCCATTGGGTGCTGTCCTGGGGACCCTGATGTGTCTGTGTGTTTACGGTGGGGGGTGTCGGAGGGCAAAGGCACGACTCAAAGTGCTGAGGGTCGACTCTGCTGAACAGCTTGAAGCCAGCCCTGATGAACTTGATGATCTTAGAGTTCTTTTCCAATCTTAACAATTCTGTGACCACCCTGCTGTCCCCAAATCTTAGCTTGGTGACAACCTGGCTCCTATAGATTTTGGCTGCAAACTAGTTTGGGAAAGTGGATGGGTGCTCTCCATAAGAGATGTGGGAATCAAACTGGAGCTGTGCAGGCAGGAACAGAGAATGAGACTCCTGCTATATCACGATGATAACGGCTCCCTTTGGGAATACATCAGGGTCTATTTATCAATGTTTGCTGAGCACTTTGGGATCCTTGAACAAGATGCTCTGAGGCTTGTGATAAATGGCCTTCCTCACACTGGGATGTGGTCTCAAACACGTCCCTGTTCTGAAGTTCTAGAAATAAACCTCAATATTTTTTTTATTTGGAATAGAGTTTTTACTTTACATATGCATATATTTCTCAATATAGTTGCAGTAATTAACTATTAGCTAACGTGTATATCTTTTTTCTCTCTAATTTATTTCTAATTAACATAGATAAAGGATTGTATTCCTTATTAGTGCAGATGGTTACTTATTTCTACTTGTATAATTACAGTCATGTCCTGGCTTTGATCTGGATCCTGCTCTGTTGGATAAAAGGTGAAGAGGTAAAGCACAGAGAAACGCAAGTCCCTCTCACTGATCTCCTGTGCACAGAACTCAGTGCTTTGGAGTGACAGTTTCTCTGTTAAAATCACCTTATTGGGGGGTGTGTGACTGAGCAGAACCTGTCCTTATTGCAGAATCACAGAATGCTTTGGGCTGGGAGGGACCTTAAAGCTCGTCTGGTCCCAATTCCTTGCCATGGCCAGGGACACCTTCCACTAGCCCAGACATGGTCACTGCAGCCCATCCTCTTTGGCTGTTGGGGATGTTGAAACCAGCCTGTATGTGCCAAGAAAATGAGGATTCCTTGGGCCTGGCCCCTCCAGGCATTTATCAGCCCGTTTGGGCAGGTACAAGGATCAAGTCTTGCCCAGAAGGGATTGCAAATTATTTCTTAGGAAGGCTGTTTCAATCCCTTTAGGAGCCCAGTCACTTCTCCATGCTGGGGCACGAGCCCAGCTGCAGGGATGAGCTCTAGATGCTGATGGGGGGCAGCCAGGCAGCTCTACATCCTTCTCCCTCCCTCAGATCCACTGGGAGGAGTGAGTGGGGAGCAGCCACAATCGGCAGCTGATGAAACAAATTCTGAACTGGCAAAATTACCCAAGGAATCTGGAGTGGCCACATGCGTGATACTGGGCTGGGAACCTGATAGCAGCATCAACAGGCACTGATTTCATCAGACACAATGGATGCACCGAGGTGTAAATCAGGAAAAACCTCACCAGTATGAAGGGGAAATCAGTACCAGCTAACACTGGAATTGACCTGCTGAGTGATGGACGTCCCTCGCTCTTGGTCCTCTCTTTAAAGATCATTTTGCATTATATTGCAACTCCTTTCACAAGGGAAAAAAGAAAAGGCCTCCCTGATTTTCATGAAGGGACTCAGAGATAGAGACTGATCACATTACACAGTAATTGGACCTTCATATCTATAATTGCATTGATTTCTCCTAAGTTTCAGGCATTGACTCTGGTGAGTGAGAGAGCATTGCAGCAGGGCATGGCTGCCAAGAATCCTCCTGCATTTGGGAGGTGTCAGGCTGGGAGGCTCACCGTAGTTTGGTAACTGGCATTGCAAATTGCTTTATGAACAGTTTAATGCATTTAAGAGGGTAATAATTTCAGGTCCTACCATACAATTTGTTGCAGTGGTGCAAAAGCGTATCTAAAAACTTCCAGGGTGAAGGGAGGCAGGGGAAGGAGGGGAAAGAAGAAAGGAAAGCAGAGGGAGGGAGGCATTGCAAGGGGGTGGAAAACCTAATTGTTTTAATCATGCTTGATATTACACTGTGAAATTATAATTAACTTAAGAAGTCAGTCAAAACCAGTTAATAACTGTGGTGCAACGTGGCTGATTTGAAGTGCTACATGGAGGGGAGAGGAGCCGACGGCAGCAAAGCTGCTGGGCTTGACCCTTGCAAGTTGAAGCAGTGCAAGGGCCCCCCAGGCAGCTCTGCAGAGGCTCTGCACAAGCAGGGACCAGCACACACAGCACCAGCAAAGCTGGTAGCACGAGTGCTTAGTCCCTCCAACACTCCTGATGGTGGACTGGGGAGCCCTCTCCAAAGGAGGATGATCAGCAAGCTCCCCAGCACATGGGTAGGAGAAACTGAGGCAGTGAGAGAGAAAATGATTTATGACATGTCAGCAGACCAATTCCAGAGCCGGGGAAAGAGAGGGCAGCTGACAGGAGGAAGGATCAGGCCTGACTTTCAGCCTGTGCTGATATGGTACTTAAGCAGGACCCTCTGGAGAGTACTCAGCTTGTTCTTTAAACATCCCTTTCCTTTCACTCATAGGAGGGTAAATCTTTTCCAGTGAGTCTGTTGCAGTCAGAAGAAATGCAGCCCATAAAATTATTTGCACATATGGGCAAATATCAATCCTCTTCAGCCATGCAGCTTTTTTAAAATATCTGGGAATATGGATGGGTGGGAATAGAGTTAGAGCTGTGCAGTCTTCCTTGCCTGTATGCTGTGTGTATACAGGTGTAACAAGGGTTAATGAGCAAGCCAGCTGGGATAACAAGAGTGTCCTGATGGTATTAATATCCTGAAATACATATATAGATGTGGATAGAGCTGAACCCTACGGGAGGCTGATAGTGATAAGGGCAGTGACACTGCAGCCAGCTACAAGGACTGTAGCAGAAATATTTGTCAGAGGGAAGATGCACCCAGGGTAGCTCTGTGTGTGTGTGCCAGATATTGCTGTCACTGGCTGCTGTAGCAGGGCAGCAGCGCTGATATTTACAGTCTGGAGGATATATTGGGAGTGCTGGGTGGTGGCTGGATATCAGCATGGACAGAAAAATGGGAGAGGGAGGAATCAGAGCGGAGTGTGGGAACAGGTCTCTTCTTAGGAGATGTGCGTTGAATGCCTGCAGCTGATTTATGGGGAGCTTTTACCATGTAGTGCTGTGGAGGAGGGGGAGATGTCCTGAAATGGGAGCAGCACTCCAAGTTTTGGGTATTTCCTGCAGCCAGGTTGAGTGAAGCACAGTACTCAGGGAGCTGGGTGTGCTGTGAGTGCCCCCATCCCCTCAGATGGTGGGCTTTGGCCAGGGATGGGCATCAGAGCAGCACAGCTAGGGACAGGACAGTGTCCTGCCAGGCCTGCTCCTTACAGTGAGCTTACAGGGAGGGGATGAGGAGCTTGTGACTGTAACATGTGCAAATGTGGCACCAGCACAAGCTCATGGAGCTCTGGGTGGAAGCTCAGATCAAATTTCCTCATATTGGACTTCAATGCCTCTCCTGGAGGTGCAGCCCTGAGGGAGCTGAGTGACTGGCCAGGCTGGGCTGAGCTGGCTTGGTGTTCACCAGGCACCCTAAACCCATCTTTCCCGTTAATCTCAAACCCAAGAACAGACAATTTGTTCACAGGATTTTCTTGGTGACAACCAGCCCATGCTCCCATCCCTTCCTCTATGACCAGTGTACCTGGTTTAGGGGCTCCAAGACCTTTGCAGTCATGGCACCAGCCCCAGCAGAGCAGTCCTGCAGCAGGGCTGGGAGACTGGCAAAACCAGGCAATTTTGGATGAAGCAGGGGCAATTCCATGGCCAAAGCACCTGGTCCTGATTTTACCAGCTGTGGCTCCTGCTCTGGAGCACCCATGGAGTGAAAGTACTCTCTGACAGGTGGGGGAGTGTCTTCAGACTGTGTTAAGAGCTGGGCAGGTTCTGTCTCCCTGGAACATCTACAACACATTTTGGCCTTCCTGTTCAGCTGCTGGAGAGGGGTGGAGCGGCCTGTTTTGTGTTGTGTGTTCATTGTCACCTTTGGAAAATATTACAAACTATAGCTAATCTATCAACTTAGAACATACCAACAAAGGAAACTTCCTTGGGAGACATCTGTCTGTCCACCTCCGTCCTACAATTGCTTTGGTTAGGAACGGCTGGTAGGACGACCTGACTGAAATCAAAAGCCCTAAAAACATTAAAGGGTTTCTTCCTCCCCCTGTCTTTTTTTTTTTTTTGTTTTTTATTTTATTCACCATCAGTATTTCTGTGACAACTCAGCCCCAGCAGCCCCAGGGGACAGGACAGAGAGACGAGGAGTGGAAGTGCCCTTTGACTAAGCGGGCATTAAATGTTGGCTAACAACCGAGAGACACCGTGAGACTGGAGGGGGGGGGAAAGTTAAAAAGAAAGAAAGAAGAGCTTTTCAATATGAGCATTCATGTAGTTTTGACAGGAGCAATTTATCATGGCTATGAAAGGCGGCTCTGCCTCCAGCGCTGAAAGACAGCCTGGTTAAACTTTTACCTGCCCCTCTGAAAAGGGAGCTGTGCCGCAGCCGGGAGGGGACTGCTCCCTGCTCCGGTGAGGCATCTGTCCGTGGGGCTGGGGGAGGGAAGGGAGGTGCTGCCCAAACAGCTCGTGCCCATCTGTTCTGCACAGAAAGAAACCCTGACAAGGAAGGGGGAGGGAGCGTGTGAGCCGGCAAGCCGGGGCCTTCCGGATGCTCGCGTTGTGTCGGGAATGCGGCGATGGGATGGGAGCAAGGCTGGGAGCTGCCCCCCAGGAGATGCTGCAAATTAGCACTGAGGATCTCACCACCCCCCCTTAGCTGCCCTAGGAGTAGGAAATTCTGTGGAGCAATGCTCCCAAGCTGGACAGAAAGGTGACCTGACATTTCGGGATGTGCGTGGTGGGTGGGCAGCGGTGGAGGGGAAGAAGTGGAAAGTGCAGTGCTGGGGTGCAGGACACAGCCAGAGGTGGTGTTGGCATCCCTAGAAATTGTTTGGAAGATACAGGACAGATTATGATAAGGAAAAAACCGTAAAAACATCCCCCAGTGATATTCAGCTGAGATATTCGTTTTTCCCATGGTTTTTCATGGGGAAAGGTGTTGGTCCTGCACCAGCTCACGGCAGGCAGGAGCCCAGGCTGGCCAGGATCCTGTGCACAGGCTGCTCTTTGCTGTATTCCTGTGTGGATTGACAATTCCCTGAAAAAATAATTTTCTGCTGAGAATAATGATCCATCTAAATTAAAGCATTCCACCACAGAGAGTGGATTTCATTGAAATTTTCAATGGAACGGTTAACAACTTCTGCAGCCACACTTTTTTTCCACTAACCAGCTGGTATTAGGCTAAATTGTACTGTATTTTCAATATTTTATGTGTTAAATTTATGCTAATAAATCAGCTGTATTTTACATTGTGTGAAAGAGGCCAATCAATATAATAGTAAAACTTTTTCTTACTCATCAAAAACTTCAGGATTTCCCCCTTCCCCCTTCCCTTGATGAAGATAGGATGATATTTTGAAATCTCAGTTGAACAGCCACATCTGACTTTTCCCTGCCTGTGCATCCATCAGCACTTGTTCCTGTTGAAGCACGAGTGGGATAATTTGTATTATTAAAAAGAGGAATGTGCTAAAATATTTCCCACGTTTCAGGACAAAATCCAGCAGTGCTGTTTCACCCAAACAAAATCTAGCCACCCCTGTTTGACAGCTGAACAATTCCCCGAGTGTGACACGGCACACTGAGTTGTCAGGGATGTGTAGTCACACACCAAAGAGCTGAACTCACCTATCTTCAACCATTACAAATTTAAGCTTCTTTTTTAAGCCAGCAATCTGATTTCTCTCTGGACATAAGAGAGGGAAAGAGGCAGATACGACTGCAAAAGAGACTTTCTTCCCCTCTGAAATGCGAGGTCTAAGGCATGGCTGAAGCTAGCTGAGAATTAAATTAATCTTATTTCTTACCCTCTGTGTGTTTAAGTCCTGTCCAAAGGCTGTTGATTACTTTGAGACAGCTCAAAGAAACCCAAGTTGTTCTAAGGACTATTCTGAGAGCCCTCACGCCACAGACAGTGACCACATAGAACTGGAAGCAGAAGGAGCATTAAGTGTACAGATATTCCCACCAGGATTTTCATGTCATTAATTGGTGATCTTCTGACTCTGGAATAACATTTATTCCCCCTCGCATTTCTTTTTTCATTATCCCTAGTTCAATACACATCAGTGCAGAATGAGGCAAACTAGTTAGATATATCAGGAATTATTTAAATTAGGGAGAGATTTATGGGTAGTTAAATACTCGGTCTTCTATTCTACCCTAATTGTATATCAAATTACACTCAAATTATACCCAAAAATAGATGTAGGGAGGTAGTCCTGAAATCTCCAGGAGATATCAGTGGGAGAGAGGTGAAATGAAGCAGGTGTTGCAAGTAGATCTGAACTAATGCAATATGAAAACTGTGCAGGACCATCATTTTCCATTGTGTCCTGTTATTACCAACGTTTGCTTAAAATTTCTTCGCAAACAAGACCCAGTAATGAATGGGTGTTCTCTGGGCCTGGAGGAAGCAGTTTATTTTACTAATGCAAGAGAATTTTGCTCTTGATTTTAATGCTGTTCTGATTCTCATTTGTCTTTTGTGACAACAAGAGTGTTCCGGTACAGGAGCAGGTTTGTCACACTGTCCAGACACTGGGGAGGTGGTGGGGTGCTGCCTCTTGAACTGGAAAGAGCTCAGGCTGCTTTCATGGAAGTGGAGAATGTTTTCATGGCAGTGTTGTAAATCTGCACTGTCCCTGGCACATTACGTAGGTTAAGCTAAAGCTGCTGCTACACCCGTGCCCTGATTTACTTGGTAAAATGGTTTTCATACACTTAAACTGCCTCCTAGAGGATTACAAAACTAACTGAGCTCTGAAAAGTGTTGCCCAGCCTGGAACTCCTTCTTTGAAATCCTCTTTAGGTGGTGGACAAAAGCAAGAGGTCTGCACAGCAACACAGTGCCAGCTTGGTTTGGAGAGTCTCCAGAGCCCGTGGCCATCCCCCATTCCCCAGAAGGATTGAGTGTCCTCAATTCTCTGGGAAAGGACAGGATTGTGCTCTAGCACACCCGCCAAAGATGTCACTGCAGCCAACAGTTGTACCTGGCCCATATCCTGGCTCTTTACCTGCTGGCTGAGTTGAGACACCCACCTACTTCTCAGCTGGAGAGATATTTCTGGCATCAGCTTTGGAAAAAGAAGCAGATGGTCCCTGGAACCAGGTGTCCATCCAGGAGAAATGAGCAGCAAACTCTACAGCTGAGGGGAACATCATCATTCTGTTACTTCTGTAAGAGGAAAAACCTTCTGCAACCTGAAATAAAAAACCCAAACAACCCCCCAGACCTGCCAGTATATTTATGGCCTTTGCAGAGCTCAGCATCCAACATCCCCACTGCTATGATGTTAAGAGTATCTCAGTGCTGGGGAGCAGTAACAGCAGGTCTGTGAGTGAGATGAGCAGATTCTCACCTCCCATCTGAGGTGTCCCTCCCCATCAGCTGCTGCTGGAGAGACACATGAAAATATATCATAAACAGGGGGATGGTCCTACCTCTTTATTGCTTCTGGATCCAGCATCAGGAGGAAGCAGGGAGCGGCCTATAAATAACATCTGCTCTTCACTTGGCTGCGGTTACAGCAAGCCAGACCTCAGCACACGGTGGAACATGTCACAGCCACTCGTTTGCCACCCTGACAGCAGCACAAACTGGCTTCTGGGTGTTGACAGAGCCCACAGCTGTGGGCTGTAGGGCATTCCTCTGGAGCATTAACAGATGCAGCATTGATTTTAGACTGGACAAACGTCTGCTGAGAGCAACAGAGGCAGAACGGACAGTGTGGCGTGGAGGAAAGGACTGCAGCACCTTTGGTGATCCCTTCCAGGTTATTTTCTGTGATTCTGGGAGTCTATTCAGCTTGCAGCCATTAATTAGGTCAGTGCCAAACTCTGAGGAAGAGGTGGTGAGGGACCAGCCCAGGGACTGAGATGCAAAGCTGCACTCTGGAGTGAGGACGGAGGGCAGGAAGGCTGGCTGGGGATCATCTCCAGCATGCCACTCACTAGTGCAGATTTAAAAAGAAGACTTTTTTTTTTCCATGAAGAAGCCAAAATCCCATTTACGAAGAAGCCAAAATCCCATTTATGAAGCTGTGTAGATAACAAGGCTCAAGTCCTCCAGGGCATCTGACTACCTGTGAGAATGATATCCAAAATAAAGGCAGCTGCTTACTTAGATCTCAGAAGTATGCAGGAAGGAAAGCTGATGTTAACATTGCTAAGGCTGATTCAGAGCTGGAAGCTCATCTGGGCACTCTGGATCTTCCTGGATCTGTTTTTCCTTCACTTGTGTAAGCACTCAGAGAGATCAGCCCATTTGGTGATGGACCATGACCTGGCCTCCCTGGAAGCTCTACAGGGGAGCCAGAGAGGAGGTCACAGTGAGCTGAAGTCCTCTGCCCCATATTGCCTCTGAAAAGAGGGCAGCAGAAAGGACACAGATACTTAAAGCAATGTAGAAAACCCATGCTCTATTTCCATGCTCTCTTTCATAGGATAATTGCCACTAATCAGAAATAAACATGCATACATATATTTATACATTCCTGTGCAAATTATGTATTTACATGGAACTGACGGCCTTAGACATCACAATTTTTCATGTCATTGTGGAGCAACTCAGTTAGCAAATGCTAATAAATATTTGGCTTTTGCAAATGAAACATTTTTTATGTGCTGCACCAACAGGCAGGGTAAGAAATGCCTGCTGGCAGGAAACATGCCTTGCCTTGGCTTTTTAATCTGGCTCCCATTGGGCTGCATGGCTGGTGGGATGTGCTGTGCGGGTGTAGGACAAGCAGCAGTGGTGTGGTATAAATATTCTGATCAAAGCCAGGTTTATTGGTGGTTCCAGTCTGCACGAACATGAAAAAGGTCACAGTTGCATGAACTTATTGATGGGCAGAGCAGCAGCCTTGGACAGTCTGGCATATAGAAATATGACCCTGAAATTGGACTGATCAGCTGTGTCACTCCTCTTGGTGGGGAGCTCTGAAACCAGCACAGCGAGGTCATGTTTCGCTCTGTGTTGTAGAGCCTTTTTGTTTGTTTATTTTGCACATGGCTCTTGGTCCGTCTGCAGCAGCTTGTGGCTTGACATTTGAAATTCAACCTCTAAGTGGCAGTGGCTGGGTTGGTCGGATACTTAGGTCACATATGACAGCCTTATTTTCTTGTTGGACACACTTGGCTTCTAGAATTAGAGGCTTGCTTGGTCCACATAATTCCATTTTTATTTTTAGCACTTACCAGTAAAATTTTAGGATGGGAGCTCCAGCTTTTGTTGTGTTTGTACAGTGCTAGCAAAGTGTCCTAAAATGGCTCGGACTAATTTTTTGTGTTATAATTCTAAAAGGAAACAGCTAATATTTTTTGGTTCCTTGTACATTATTTTGAAATATCTGATTAAGAAGAAAAGGGATCTGAATTCAAGTTATAGAAAATTTGTTTAAAATATAAATTTTTAATAAAAACCCATTTTATTTCCTAATAGAGTATTTTTCTAGCCCCTGCTATTTGTCCTTCTGCTGTGCCTGTCTCTCTCAGACTAAGCAGCAGCAGGATCTGGACATGTACACCATGTCCTGACATGCCAGGCCTGACTTTTCACACTGATGTCCCTTTGCACACCACGGAGGCTCTGCTCCAGAAGCGAAGAAAAAAATCTATTTGCATCCAATCGACTGAGCTCTTTAAGTGCTGAAACTAGTAGACCAAATGAGTTTATTAGATTATCATTGCAGAAGTTAATAAAGAATTAATTTCTCTTCATGTGACATCCAAAGGCAGTTATTTCAGTGGCCTGTCCATTTACACAAAGCCAAGAATTTGTCAAGTGTCAAACTCAATTCCCAGGACCCAGGCCTCCTCAATAATTCTGGATTAGGAATACCCTTAAATGACATTACAAAAATTTTATTCCAAGATGCATTGAGCTCCTGGGACTACTCAGGAATTTCAGGTTAGTGAAGGTTATACAGTCAGCAAAAGCTCGTTGGATATAAGATCTGGAATGGAAGGATAGGGTGTGCAATGTTTTTGTGACAGTGGAAAGCAGCATGAAAGAGAGAAGAAGCCAATTTCCAAAAGGGGATCTTCTATTCTCTTTCTCTCCCCTGGAAATAATGCAAAGAGGGTTTATTTGCATTGGAAAATAAGTGGCCAGTGTGATCTCCAGCGCAGGAAATGCTGCAGTGCTGCTGTAGAAAGAGCAGCGTGGGTGCCGTGAGGGGGAGGAGGAGGGGGCAGAATTGAGCCATCAGTTGCTGCTCTGGGAGTTCAGTGCTATAAAACATCTTCATTTAGAGAAGGAGTTGAGGGTTTTGCACATTCCTGACTACCAAGCCAGACATAACATCAAAGAAAGAGGAATCTCTTTTATGTTTTCCTGTTCTCATTAGATTTAGACTAGAGATAAACTAGATGGAGACTAGGAATAGGGTTAGTCTGGATATAAGGATAATCAGAAGGTGTGGAAGATATCCCAATAGATAGACTAGATACAAGGAAATAATTTTTTACAGTCAGCTTGGTGGAAGACTGGAACAGATTTCCCAGAGAGCTGTGTATGCCCCATCCCCAGGAACATTCAAGGACAGATTGAATGGGGCTCTGAGCAGCCTGGTCTGGTGGGAGAAGCTGCTGCTCACTGCAGGTGGGTTGGACTGGGTGACCCTGAAATGTCCCTTCCAACCCAAACTGTTCTATAATTCTGTGCTTTACCTCTGATGACCAGAAACACAAAGCACACAGGGTGGACACACAGCCTCCTGTCATTCCTCTAAAAGGGGGATGGTGTAGGATGGGACTCAGACATAGGTTCTAGTTAAAGAATGGTGAAAAGAAAAATCCATTTGCATCACTCGAGCCATCAGAAAAAGAGAATCCTTGTGCATACATTGACTTTATTTTATTTCAAGGTTATATGAAAATGGAAAGCTAGATGGTAATCAGTAGGAAGAGGTGCCGAGCACTGGACCCTTCCGGTTGGGATAATGCACCTTTAAAATGTAAACAGACAGTCTCAAGCATTGTTTTAATCATTAGTAATTTTTCGTTTGAAGGAGTCACTCCATCATCTCTACAAATGAGTTTCCCTCCCTCCCCTCCATCTCCTTTACTTCTCCTTATTGCCAGGACATTGTGAATGCTTCCACCCAACCTTCCGATTAACGCTGGAATAAATCTGCCTGAGAGTTGGGGTAGAGGACCTTCAGCTGCAAATCTGTCCCTGTAAGTTTCTGCCTGTGGGGGAAACAAGGACCTGACTGTGTATTTCTTCTAATTCCACAGCTGTGTCTTCTTTAGTGATGTGTGGATGGCTGTGAGCAGAGATTGGGAACAAGAGTGGGCATTTCCCATTTTTGTTCCCAGGAAATAACTGTCTAATAACTCACTGCCCAGCAAGGTTCTGAGAGTGAGACCTGAGAGTTCATCTCACCTACCCTTATGGTCTGAAAAATGCCGAGAGTGCAATGTTTTTTACTGCTGAGGAGTTAAGTGACTAATCCAAGCTTACAGTCTAGACTTCCTCAGCTGTCCTGGGAAAAAGGCAAGGTTCTCCACAAACTGATTCATCTGCCCTAAAATGCTTGCCCCAGACAGATAGGATGAATCCTCCTTCAGAGCTGCCCATTTCTGATCCTGATTAAAGAAGAAACTTGGAGCTACCAACTTAGACAAGGTGCCCAGCCTGGATGTGTTGTGTGGGGTGAGTTGAAGCTGCTCAAAGGAGCTCGGCCTTGTGAGTAACACTGACTCAAATCTTCCTTTTCAAAAACTTGTGGTTATTGTCACACAACAGTCTTAAGTAAAACAAAAAAGACACAACATTCATAATCATTTGAAACAAAGATTTAAGTGACCACTCAAATCTCACTCATCATTAGTGCTGGGCTTTAACCAGGTACATGTTTATGATAAAAACTAAGCGTGTGTTTGATTGCTTTGATGAACTGGGATGGACAACAGTGTTTCTCACCACCTTCAAAGTGGTACATAGTTGTGTGACTACCTGAGATCCGTGACTTGTGGGTTGTTTAAGATTGCTTGAAAAAGTCAGTGTTAGGAGCTTTTATGCAACCTGTGATTTAAAATTATTCAAAATCTGGACAGATTGGCATTCTCAAGATTTTCTGTACAAAAAGTATCTACATAATTTCTGTACACAGGAGTTGTGGTGACCACAGTTTCTCCAAAAATAAGTCTGGAAAAGGTACTCATTTGAATGAGGAACTCTTGTACCTGTGGGGGTGATTACCCCTGGGGGCTCAGGCATGTGAACTGCAGTTTGTCCTACCTCTGGCAGTTCACCAACAGGACTAAAGAAACAGCAAACCAGAGATGGCTCCAGCATTTGAGCTGTACTGGGGGCTCCACCACCTATTCCCCTCTCTTTTCCCCTCTTCTGCCCAGATTAGCTTCAATGGGTAACCTGAAATGAAAACACACACACTCCCTGCAGTGAAAGGCAGTGCAAAGCTCATTTTCCACTAATAAATATTTCCCATTCAAGTATCTTGGAAGTGAGAAAGTGACTGACAAAAAATGGGACAGGGTGACACGAACTGTTGTGACACTTTCTAAATCCTTTTGTTGGAGTCGTTGCACCTTCAAAATGGAACCTGTTTTTATGATGTTATACACTGCAAAATTCCCCTCCCCTGGTGAAATCCCAGGTCATGAACCCTTTGGCAGCCTCTAAACTCCACCAGTTCATCCTCAGTGCTTGTGACCCGTGCACAGCAGGTCATCCATGGAGAGGGAGGGAGATGGGTGCCCTGGAGTGTTTCTGCTGTGCCCGTTGTCCTTGGCAGCAGCGCCTGGGCTGGGTGATGAAAGGTTTGCAGGGCAGCTGGACTTGGGTCCAGTTTAATCAGCTCAGCCCCGCGTCCTGCAGCGCTGTGACACAAAGGGCGGGGTGAGGACACACGTGTGATACGGAAACAAGGGTTGGGCATGAGGAAAAGGGTTTGGAACAGCGATTCTTTCTTTTCTATGGCTGATTGTCTCTGGAAATGTGACTGTTCTGGAGGCACTTATTTCCAAGACAGACGTAGGGATCTGAGGTATAACCTTTTCCTTTCTCTCAGGGGAGTCTCAAGAGGTGACTTTGATTTAGAGCTTGGCCAGCCTCCTCCTACTGAAAGCCCTTAAATAATCTACTTTTCCTTCTTTTCTTAGCAGAAAACCTTCTTGTCTTTTAATATCCGATGAAGATGTTCAGGAAGCACAAATTCTGAAATTCCTCCCAGTCAGGAGCCTCCAGGATGAAAGTGTGGCTTGGAGTCTTGGGGCTGGAAATTAGCCCCAGGGTTTGCTTTGTTGCTTTGGGCTACCAAAGCCCAGAGCCTGGGCAATAATTCTGGGCAGTGCTTGTGAGGGCATGTGCATTGCCTGATAATGGTCACAGTGAGGTTCAGGAACAGGACTCTGTTGTTGGGCTGAGGCATCTAAAACACGAATCTGGATAACCAGAGACAAAACTGTTTTCACAGGAGTTCGTTTTTTGCTTCATTTTTCTTTCTTTTCATGTTGCTTCCTGCTGGATTTGAGCACTATGTCCCTCATCACCCTTCTCCATCCACCTGGTGGGGCAGCAGGGAGGGGATGAGCTGGGAGCTGTCAGGAGAGTGATGCACATGGGAGAAGGAGGGGCAGCTCGTGTTCCCAAGCCACAGCGGTGGCTGACACAGCTGGGGAGAGCTTAAACTTTAACCAGCTGGGCTCAAACCCTTTCCAGGGCCAGCGAGCGCCTGCAGCGCCAAAGTGGAGCTCGAGCAAGGAAGACACTGAGCTGCTGGATGGTGTGTGGGTGAGAACAAGAAGGAGATGCTTTTCCCTATCTCTCCCCCTATCCTGCTGGGATGTTGCCTGGTAGGACAGCAGGAGCCCCCGGGGCTGTTTCTGCCCCGTCCTGCCTGCTTGGGTGTGTCTTGCTGCAGAGCTTCCTTGGAGAATGGCTTTGTCCCCGGGTGGTTTCTCTCCCTCCTGTCTCTGGAAGCTGCAGGGCCCTGATGAATGACTCCCATATCCTGATCAAAAAGTCTCCCTAACAGTTTTAGTGTGTTTGTGTCCCCCTAGTTAAGATAAATTAGACAGGCTAATGAGACTGATTAGTCTTTAGCTGCGACCCTTGGCCTCTGGGATGTACTTTGAGCTAATAGAGAGAATGGGGATTATAGGCTGTGATAATGTGCTTGTGTTGGCCTTTTAAAGGAAAACACATTTATTGCTACTTAGAGGAAATTGATCTAACTGTGCTGGAAGCATTTCTATGGACTGAATATGGAATTTTTATTAAGTAGGTGATTCAGGTTCAGCCAAGATTGCCAGATTGGAAATGGGCAGGAGATATTTTAGGAAGATTCCACCTGCTGGCTGCCTCTCCAACTGATAACAAGTTTCACTCGTCCCAACTGTGATCTGTTGCTCTGCATGTCAGCTGTGGAGCTCTAGGAACTTGGACTGCAATCCCCAGGTCTCCTGGCTCAGGTCCAAGCTAACAAATCATCAAAGACAACCAGTTGTGTTCGCGTGTTTACTAAGGGTTCAGCTATTCGATTCCCTTCTCGGTCTGCAAAGCCAAATGGTTCCCTGAGTTACTGGGATCCTGAGGCAAACAATGAACCATCACACAGCCAGTTCAGAGCACGGCAGGGTGCTCAGGGGCCCAATCCTGCCCTGAGGATAAGGTTTGATTCCATAGCCTAAAGCCTCACATTTTCTGCTTCATGCACAACAGGAGCAGTTGTGTTCCTGAAAGTTTTCTCTCATAATATCAGCTGGACTTATAAAAAATACTCATTCTTCCTGCAAGCCCTTATGGGCTCATGCTCTGGGTGGGTCTGTCCCTCCCTTCCAGTATGTTTGTAGGATTTAGCTGGTTTCCAGCAAGCACTGCTCCCACATCTCCTCTGACAGGTCCCCAGGTTTGGGTTTGGGGGGGTGAAATTGTAAAACGCTTTGTGCATCCTCACTGGGGTGCATGCAAAACGCTGCTGCCCCACCCCAGTGATGTTCTGCCTCCACTTGGTCCAGGGGCGAATGGCAGTGGGAACAGCAGGGAAACCAAGGCAAGGTCAACCCAAACATCACATCTCACTGGGGCTGGGGAGGGCAGGTCTGCAAATCTCCTTACAGAGGAGGTGCCCAGCTGAGCTGCACTGTAGCCAATGCCAGCCTGGGCTCCCAGCAGTCATGCCCTGCTTGCTTTCCATCTGGCCCACAGCTGGTTTTTGTAAAAGCTGTTTGACCTTACTCACATCTCATATCCACCCTCCATTTGCTGATCCAGGCTGAGCTGGTTGCCTGGTTTTCCAAAGCTTCATCTCTCAGTCACTGGAAGGTGTTCTCTGTCGCTCTGACTCTACAAAAAGGGGGTTAGGTGTGCAAACCCTGGGCAGTGTCCTGCCACATCTGATGTCCTAATATTTTTACTCCATGTCAATGGAGCAGTGACTGATCACCTGTTCTATGAAGCTCAGCAGCCCAACGTGCACTTCCATTCATGTAAAATCACAAAAGGGCTCTGGCCAAGTTACAGCTTGTGACCCAAGTGAACCCATGTGAAAAAATCTGATTTATTATATGCAGTGATATCCTCTCTGACATCACCTTGTCATTAATCAGGATGATCCTTGACACTTTCCATATTCAAGCACCTTGCAGTAAATTGTCTTATCACTCTTTTACAGCCATCACCACTGAGATCTGACTCAGACAAGGTCAATGTGGGGCCACGGGACTGGGAGCGCTGGAGCTGCCACCTTCCCCCCTCTGCACCAGCCCCTCTTTGCTGAGAAGTGATACAGCTGATCAAAGGTTTCAGCCACAGCCCTGAAGTCCTGGAAGGGCTCTTCAGCAGCCACAAATCACTTTATAATGCTCTATCACATGTGATAAGCCCTGTACTTTGCCACCTTTCCATGAAATGCTTTAGGATGCTGAGAAACCAGAGAGCAGATGTAGGAGCAGATCCTCAGCCAGCACAGCACCAGCTGAGGTTTGGAGTGGAGCTCTGACCATTAACACCAGCTGTCCTGGTGTTGTCCAAATGAAACAGAAAGAGAAGCCAGCTTCCAAATGCAACTGTCTCAGTGGGGACAACACTGAGATTCCTCAAACAGGACCCAAAATCGCAGCATCACGGCCCCTGGTTGTTGTCTCTGTTGCAGACACCCAAAGAAAACGAGTCCTGCAAAGTGTTTTTCAGGTTTGCATGTGGAAAAAAGCGGGAACAATATTTAGTAACAAATCTGTATTACTTCAGCTCTGATCCTGCCAGAATCCTTTGGAAAATGGCTGTATGAACACTGAGCTGGGAAGGCCTGATCATGAATAAGGTTACCTGTGAATGTGAGTTTCAAGGAGCAAGCCTGTTAGCAGATAAGCCAGAGTATTTTAAGTGGAAACATTTTTGTCTTTAATTAAGGATGTTCCTTTCCGTCCTTAAATGCGGACTTTTATATTTGGGTCAAAATTTATGGCAAGTTTTAGTAACTTTTACTAAACGAGTGCTGTTATTTACTGAAATCCAGCCCGTGGTAAATGTGCTCGGTGTCCCTACTGTTTAAATTCAAGGGGAGCTTTCCAGATTCTTCCTCCCTGGTGACTTGCTCTTGTGTCTAAAGGTCTCTACTACCTTTATTTTAACCTGAGATTTGTCAAGGCAAGAACAGAACCTTCATAACATCTGCCATTCAGATGATGGCAGGCAAAGAATAGCCTCCAGCTGCCAGTAAATCAAATGGAGTTGCACCAGGGTTGATGTTGCTTGAAATTCTTGCATCAGTGCTCAAGAGCCAGAGAGGAAAAAAAAGGCAAAAAAGGAGTTGGGGGAAGAGAGGAGAAAAGACGTGCTGCTGATCTGAGGGAGGACAGGTCACTTCCCTGCCCTTCATTGGCTGGACAGATCTGGAGGCTATTTTGGGGTGAAATGAAGAAGAATATTTATTTTTCATACAATCATAGAATGGTTGGAAAAGACCTCAAAGCTCATCTCATCCCACCCCCTGCCATGTGCAGGGACACCTTCCACTATCCCAGGTTGCTCCAAGCCCCATCCAGCCTGGCCTTGGACACTCCCAGGGATGGGGCAGCCGCAGCTTCTCTGGGCAACCCATTCCAGTGCCTCAGCACTCTCATAGGGAAAAATTTCTCCCTGATATCCCATCTAAACCTGCCCTCTGTCAGTTTGAAGTCACTGCCCCTTGTCCTGTCACTCCATGTCTTTGTCCAAAGTCCCTCTCCAGCTCTCTTGGAGCCCCTTTAGGCACTGGAAGGGGCTCTAAGGTCTCTCTGGAGCCTTCCCTTCTCCAGGCTGAACAATCCAAACTCTCTCATCCTGTCTCCATAAGATGAGAAGATTTTTCACTGCTGTTTCACTCTAAGCATTGTGTGAAAGGCAATGGAAGCCCAGCAGCCTCTCCACCAGCAGAAGGTTCCCTTTAGGAGCCATTTTCAGTTGCACACATTCAAATTCACTGCACTTTATTAATGACTGGAGAAAGAAATGGCCAAATCCACATAAATAAATAAAACTGAACGGCTGCTATGACGTGCACTAATTTGGGTGGGTTCTGTGTTGTTGTCTCTCTGTATACAGTCACTGGAGTGAAAAGGAGATATTTTGAGTCAGAAGCTGAGTGTCTATGGCAGACAATTTGGGTACAGGGAAGTGCAAAGCTCTCTGCTAAGGGGCTGGGGGAGAAAAAGCCATCATCTGAAAAGATGAATATTTGAAAATGCCAACTGCTACAGCTACTGCAGGCTTATTTACCAGCACTCTGTGCCCGGCTGGAATCGATCTGTGGGGATAGGTTTGCTGAAAGGAAACAAAAACAAATGGGGTTTCTGCTTCTGGGATGACACTGCTCAGTTGTCAGGAACAACTGGCTGTGTCCTCCCTTGGCCAGGGGCAGCAGGAGACGCTGTTAAACACAGACCCAGAGCCTGTGTGGCACAAGGGCTTAGGAGAAAATGTGTGGCATTTCACTGGGATTCCTGGTGCAGGAAATAAAAGAATGTTAATTGTGGAGAACTGATTTATTCAGCATAAAGCCACACAGGGAATTTGAGTTTTCGGAGTCTGAGAGCAGAAAGCACTGACAAGATAGTTTAGAAATAAACTTTCTGGATTTACTTTGCTCTCCTGTGAACCTGTCATTTGTGCCTTCAGGTACCAGATTATACTTTCCCCTCATCACTGTTCCTATTCCATAGGTGGAGAAACTACACAGAGAAGAGCAATATCGCTGCAGAAGGGCTGTGTACTTGTTCAAGCTTTCATCAGCACATGGAGGCTGAACAAGAGCAGCCTAGAAGTGTTTTTACTGACATACCTGTTCCTGTCCAAGTTTGTTTTACTCCTTTAAACAGTCCCAATTTTAAGGCAGAATGGTCAAAAACCAGACCTAAGGCACTCCTGTAATTGGCAGTTTGTTGTATTAACATGCTGCTACACACGGTGTAGCTTTTCCTATGGGATTAATCCCTAATGTAAGGGATAGAGAGGGTTATACTGGTGTAACTGTGCTCATGCTGGGCAGAGCAACAGTAAAAAAAAAAAGAATTAAAAATCACACTTCTGAAAGCTCATTAGCAAAGAGATCCAACCTGAGCCCAGGATCTGAGCCTGGAATGAAGACTGGGGTGACACTGAAAGGTCACTGTGGAGAGCCCCGGCCGTGAGCTGAGCTGAGCTTTGGCTTAGAGCAAGGATGTAGCTGTGAGTAATTCTGGCATCCTAAGGCCTCAAGTAATTCCCACTTGTGTTTGCTTGTATTTTTACTGGCTGTCTTTTCCACTTCTGCCTCTCAGATTACTAGGGCTGGTGACAAGGAAATATGGGAACAGCCACCCAATCAAATTAAAAAACATTAGAAAGGTCAAGCGCATACAGGTTGCTTTCACACCATGAGTGGGGATCAGATTTCCTGGTATCTCAGTAAAAGTGCCAGATAGTGTTAACCAGATAAGGAAATGGGAGCTTGTAAGTCTAAAACCAGGAGTAATTTGCCAGGGGATCTCTTTTCAAGGAAAAGTGTGTGGCGGTTAGATTTCCTTGACATTTCTACCCTGTGGATGAAAACAGCCTGACTGTGCTTTTGTGTCTTTCCCTGCCCAGTGTTGTCCTGGTACCATAGGCATGAGAGTTTCTGCAGACCTGCTGATGCTGTAGGAAGCTGGGAGAGGAGCAGTAAATTAATTCAATATTTTCCCTTGAAAAATATTGCTCGGAAATACTTTTATCTGGGAGGGAATCAAGGTGCTGAAACCTCATCTCTCAGCTGAAGCCCTGACAGATGCCATCTTGACAGTCCCTTCCACACATATCTGAATCTCCAGCAGCCTGTAGACATAATATCCTTATAGTTTTGTACTTAGACTTTGCCATTTTGGGAAAAGGGGTGGTAAAGGGTTCTAGGTGTTGTAACTACCAGAACTATGCAATGAAAACTTCACAGAGCAGCAAGTCCTTAGTAGACAGACCTTCTCCTCTTGAAGCACCACCTAAGTAAACTTTTTAACATGGATTTTTGGAGACACAATTGGAAGTTTAGACATTTTAAGGTATAGACATCCTGGGAGAGTTCTGCTACCAGGCAAGACCGGCTTTGTCTTTGCTTGACCAGATGGGCAGCAACCACCATACAGTGGGAAACATCCTGTTCTACTTTTCTTGGTCATCTCTTTTAGATTTTTAATGACCATGAGCTGTTTCTCAAAGGTCTTGCTTCCACTTTATCCCAGGATCAGTGGTTCATTCAGGATTTTGAAGACTGTTGCACAGGAGCAACCTTCATTTTTGAAGACAGCATCTCCGGAAATAATGAGTAAATAAACCCTGTCACCTTGACAGGCTAACATTTCCATCTCCCCCTTCATTATTTATTTATGTATGGTTCCTGAAACCTATTTCCCAAATTCTCCACCCTCACCCTCCTCCCCCTACTTTGTTTTAATGAATTGAGGATTGAATTCTAGAGCACACACTTGAGTCAGAGATGATAAAGCACCCGGTCTTTTGGCAGTCCTGTAAATGCTACGATGGCTCCCAAAGAGTTAATTCATTATGGTCCATTGTCCAGTCAACTTTATAGCTAGCAGCAGATTGGAGCCAACTTGAAATGCTGAAGTGGGAATGAAAAATGAGCAGAGCCTTGGTGTGCATTAAATATTTAATATTCTCTCAGTGGGAGGTGTCAGGAAAAGGACCATATAATAAATACTACAAGAGACAATTCCATCACTGAACTCGTCTGTTAATGACCTCATTTGCTTTGACAGAAACATTACAGATGCAGCCTCTTCGCTTCTGTGGCCCTAATAAGCAGCCACATTCCAGTTGGAAAGCAAATTCCTGCTTCTGCAACGCGGAGGAGTGGGTTGGGGCTATGATTGTCTCCTTCTCCCTCTCTCTGTCTCCCCCCACTCCACAGATCTGGGGCATTTAGAAAGAATTTTGTATGGCATGAAAGCTATTTGTGGCAGCTGTGTGATTTTGGCAGGAAAACCGACAATTTTGTCGCACTACCTGGAAAACATGAACTTAAGAAAATGTTCCCTTTCCTTTGAGGAGAAAAGTGCCTCCCATCTCCTGCCTTAGAATCACCAGCTTGCAAATTGTGGGAGCTTGACACCGGTGTTTGAGGACGTGGTGGTGACAACCTCCAGTTTAATTCCCTGAAGGGTTCTTGTGCCAGGAATGAAAGGATCCTCAGGAGGATCCATCCAGATGCCTCCTGGTGAGTGTTTCCCACTTCAGCAGGCATGGAGATCTTGGGTCCCACTGCACTCATGGACCACACGTTGGCCAGATCACAGGATTTCTCTGCAGTGTTGTGGCCTGCAGCACTGCTGGTACCACAGAGGGATGTTCTGCCCGAGCCCCAGTATTACAGGGGCTTTGGCTTCAAACTGAGTGTGAGCAGCATGTTTTCTCTCTTCCACTATTTATGTTTGAAAGGTCTTCAAAAGCATCCCTGCTCTGATGGCTGGAAGCCAGTTCTACATGTATTCATATCCAGTTCCTGTGGAGTTGATCTTTGCCAGGTTTCCCCTTCAACTTAATTCTTTTCCCGCCTGGGCAGATAGATCCTGGGATGTTTGCATCACTTCTCAGTCTCTTTTCTTTAATCCTTGTTGAGCAAATCAGCCTCTTTGTATTTGTCTAGAAACGTTCCTGATGGCCCTCAGCATCCCAGTAAACTTTTCTTCTGTCCCTGCTTCAGTTTCTCTTCTTGAATAGCAATAACTGGCGAGGTTTGAAGTGTTCTGTAAAATGATGTACATTCCAGCTTTCCTCTAATGGGAATTCTTCTCATTCAGTCCCTGCATTACCCTGTAGGGCCAGCTTGAGAGCCCAGTTCTCTCCTCCACAGACAACTGCTGGGTTAAATTTGAAGCTTGCACTATTAGTAGTCCTGGAATCCACCCAAATTCTAACACATTTCCTTTCCTTCTTACTGCAGTGTAAAATCATGTTGAATTTCTCTGAACTTCTCATTTACCTCCAGTACTAACTTATTCTCTCCTCCAAACTTTCTTCTAAGGCCTTGCATGACTGCAAAACTTCAGCAATTTTCCTATATTTGTCTAGGCTTTTTTATTCCTTCTCTTTTAAAAAAAATACTCAATTTGCTCAGAGAACTACAGTAGTTTTTGTAGGACATTATGTACAGTAGGCAAAAACTCAGATTGTAAAAATTAAGAGTAAAAACAGCTATTTGTCTTCTGCTCAGGTGCATACTGGGAGGCTCAGACTCTGCTTTGAACATCTGGGGTTGACAATACTCTTACCCTCTCTTTTAACTAGCAGTTTTCTGCCTTGAAGTGAGAATATAAGCACATTAAAAATTGTGAAGATGATGAGATGGTGACAGGGGCCTAGGAACTTTATAGTGCTAGAGGCCTAGACAGCTAGCTGGTAGGGTAGGACTCCAGAGCCCAAGCTCAAATGTCAGCATCTTTGATTAGCATCTGCTTTTTGGGATGGATTATAACCTTGTCATCTTCCTCCTTCCCTAACACTGCCTGAACTGACACCAGTGATGCGGGAATAGATGTCCATTCTGCTCCCTGCTGGGATCAGGGTGGAAGGGGCCATTTGCTGTGTGTTGCATGGGATAAGAGGAGGTTTGGCAGAGTGAAAGGTGAGGCTCCTTCCGCTGCTGCTGCCCGCACGGACCATGGGGCTGTGGCTCAGTAGGGTGCAGGGGGAGGATGCTGAAAGCAAACCAGCTTGCTGCAGGCTCCAGGAGGAAATGAGAGCAGGAGTGGAAATAAAAAGCTGGTCAGAAACGGTGAGGGAATGTGGCTCCCGCTCACGTCTGGCTCTGTGTAGGCTGCCGTCAGATGCCACACATTCTGCGCATTACAACAAGGCAGTTGTTTGTAGCGCTGGATCCGTGCAGCAGGGAGATAAGGTTCTGCCTTTGTATCAGAAGCAGCTGCAAAGGGGCAAAAAGGTCTTAGAACAAGAAATTAGTTCATTTGAATTCTCCCTCTCTCGCTCTTTTCCTTCTTCAAGCCAGACAGAAACAGCCTCTCCCTCCTCTCGTACCGTGCGGGCGGTTGGTGGTACCAGCAGGAATTTGTCTCTCTGCCTCTGGAGACTGTGCAGGGTGGGTGCCTGGCTGGGGTTCTCTCCCAGAGGACTTGGCCCCAGGCCTGGGCTCACAGAGCAGGCAGTGGGGTCACTCACAGAGGAGAGCTCCTGGCTGTGAAGGTGTGGAGGTAGCACAAACCCACCATTCGCAGCCAGGGCTGGAGCTGCCGATGCTGCTGGGCTGGGGTTGAACAAGTCCATGGCTACAGCAATAAGACAATAACAGGCTAGAGGAAGCTCTAAGATGGCACTCATCATCCATCCCATATCCAGCACGGGGAGAAGGAGAAAATACCTGGACAATATACTATTAGGCCGTGCCATGTCACATTCATAGGCTGGAGGGATTCAAATGAACCCGGGCAGGCAGCCTTCAGCATGACAGAGCTACTGTCTGAGTGCTTGGCTCTGCAGCCTTAATGATGTTCTTTTAATGTAGCTTTTAAAAGTGCATAATATAATATACATTGCCTGTCCTCTCTGCCTTTTATAGCTTTAAAAAATGACTCAGGTATATGCTCTGACATATGGATCCATTCCACCCCAACACACAGACACTCTGCCACCTCCCAGCACTTGCTGAAACACCCTATAAGGTTTAGGTTTGCTCTTAAATAATTATCGCCTGTGCAGTAAAGAAATAACCCTTCTTGCCTTCAAAACTTTGCAGAAATAATTTCTCAGTCTTTGTTTCTCAGGAGTTAGGCAGTTCCCTGGATGTTTCTCTGGAGTTCATTGCTGGCCACGTAGGCTGGAAACCTCTGAGTAAATCTGGAGAGGGCTGCAGAAAATGCTTGGTGCTGCTCCTGCCTGCGTGTGAGGGGTGTAAAAGGAGGAAGCTCACAGTCCAAGTGGAAGGAGGAGGAGGATACAAGGCAGAGAGGAGATGAAACAGCCCTCGGAGCCCTGCCTGGGACTCCAGAGATGCGTCCCCTCTTCCCCAGCCTGATCTGCCCAGAAGTTACAGCCTTTGGGCTGGCAGTGCTGCTGCTGCCGCAGAGCGCGTGGCGGCTCCAGCCCTCCTGGCAATCTCAAGTCTCCCCAGGGCTGATTTAGAGAGGTCACCTGTCACTTGTGTAAAGGTCACCAGAGGTCTGTGCTGTGGACAGTCCCCACGTTCCTGGGATGTCACATAATCATTTTATTTTACGTCGCCTTGGCCCTGCCAGGGGAGGGGAGGAGGAGGGATGAGACTGCAAGGTCAGCAGCATCTTTATGGATGGCAGAGTGAATGTGAGGTGAAAGGGATCGTTGCTTTTGCCTCCCCAATAAACCCCTTTTCTCTGCCTGAACGGAAGCAGTGAGGAGCTGTTCGGCTAATTTATATTAATTCAACTCCATTAATGATGAGATATCATCTCTTCTCTCAGCAGGAGAACCATCAAAAGGATTTAATACTGAGCTGCTCTTCTGACAACCCCACGTTACAGCCTGCAGCCACTCCATGGCTGGACTGAACCTTTCCCCAGCCCCCAGCTTTTCCCAGGGCCTCATTAGGAAGGGCAGTCTCACACTGTTATAATTATTCTGGGGGGAGTCCTCACACACCTCAGCACTGCTCAGGCACGGAGGAGCAGGAAAGCCCTGTGGGGAAGAAAGGACACAACACCTATGCCATGTCTTTCCCAGGCTGCTGACAAGCACGGGACGTCTTCAGTGCTATGAAGCCACAACCAGCATGAGTTGCCATCTGCTCTCCTGGGCTGCTGCAGAGTAGAAAAATCCCATTTTTTGGAGGCAGGAGTGGCTGATGGCTGTGGGAGCTTCCTGTCCTGCTCCTGGGCAGCAGCAGCAGTGTTTTGTGATGTAGAACAGTCCTGCCAGTTCCCCTCGGACACAGAGAGTCCGTTGCCCTCACCAGGGATATGCCAGAGGAACAAGCACCTGGGCCATCAGAAAATTTGTCTCATGAAGCTCCATGAAGCCAGTTATCTGGGGTTTCTTGCTCATTCACCACAGGGATTCTGAAGGATGGGCAGTCTGGCATCAGGCTGGTGTATATCAGGTTGATGTGTTAGGAGGGACTGAGATTCTCACTGGGATCAGGGAGTCTGGGGTATGGCACAGTAGAGAACAGCACTTTGGGGTCCCTGCAGAGAGGGGGAAACTGAGGCAGAGGTGGGGGATGTTCATGGCCTCTCAGTGTGGGGCAGCTCTGGGACTCAGACATCAGCCCTGGGACTGGACCCCGAGCCAAAGCGAGGACCAGTGGTCAGTGTTGCCCCATGGAGGGCTGGACAGTGCCCTGGGGATGGCCATGGCAGGTCACGGTGGCTGGAGTGGCTTTCCAGTGGCCGCAGGGCCTGGATCCAGCAGGGCTGCAGAGGAGTCTCTTGTTCCCTCACCCATGTCCTGGCAGCAGGAGACGAGACTTCGTGCTAGTCATGTAATTTAATTTCTCTCTTTGCTTCTGGCTGACAGTATTAAACTCCTGGCCTCCGAAACACACATACAAATCTCTCTTTTTTTTTTTTTTTTTTCCTTTTTAAAAAAAATATTTTTATATTAACATATTTCCTTTTGAAACTGTGTGAGGCTTTTCTCAAAACTAATGGATTTTTTTTTCTCCCCTTGTCAGGGCCAAATGTATTCAAATCTTAACTCGGTTAAGTCAGAAGATTCCTATCGTCTCAGCAGGGAATCCCACCCTTTATTCCACAAATCAGCATCCTTTTTATTTGACTTTCTGATCTCCAAAGGAAAAGGGATGCTTTTTTTTTTAGAGGTTCTTTTTTTTTTTTAGTTTAACTCTGACGTTGATGTTGCAATGCTCTTTGATAGCCGAGAACACAAGGACTGACTTCAGGAGCGGCTGAAACTTCATCAGGAACCAAAATATAAGAAGAAGGGATTCGGAGTGGGAAATGGTAGAAAGTGATACTGTTGAAACAACCCTTTGAAATTTCCCAAATGATGTTTGATCTGTGAGTCCCTTAAAGCTGCTGCAATACCTTCAGTATCAAAATGATCTCTTTTTTATTAAGGGGGGCAGGAAGGAGCGGTATTTTAATTTTTTTTAGTGACACTCGGAAGAAATAAGTTTAATTTTAACCTGTAATAATTCCACCTGGAATTATTTTTTTTACATATGTTTATCTGGGATTTAGTAGGATTCTTTCATAATCTTTTTTTCTTCTCTTCTGCTTGAATAATACTTTATTTCAAAGCACCAACAGAAGAGGCACGAGGGACTGATAGCTGAGGAATAGATTACTCCTGAAACATGGTGTAGTCTTCCCTTATCCACCCCCAAAATACCAAGCCAGTGGAAATGAAAACATGAAATAGAAACTCTTTGAGGCGAAGAAAGGAAGGGCCCAAGAGCTAAATCAGTACTGTGGCATCGAGCTGCTGGCAGGATCCTGTGAGCCCTGAGGCAGCTCTGGCCCGAGGTGCTGCCCTGGCCCTGCCATTGCTGCTGCAGTGGTGCCCACTGGAGCCCAAACTGGGCTCATCCCTCAGCAGTGGCCACAGGAAAAACAAGAGGAACTGGTGCAAATCCCTAGGGAGAAAAAGGTCTTGAGGGAATGACATGGGCCATGTCCAGGCTGTAGAGAAAACAAGCCTGGGGGGAGAAGTGGCTGCCTTGGTTGGTGGGATAAACCTGGGAGATATTTACCTTGTAGTTTTTTTGGCATGAAGGGCCCAGCTATAGGTCTGGGTGGTCAGAAAAAATTTAAAATACCTCATTAATGTCAAACCTCCACACAGCAAGGGCATAGCAGGATTTTTGTCAGATCCATCAGGTCAACAGGCCACGTATCTGTGCCATGATCTTCCCTGGGTTATCATTTCCCCACGTTAATTTTGGGCATGTACTCAGGAGCTGTTCTATCAAGTATCTGTGTAACTCCAGGTCTTGCTGAGGAAAAGACACACATTTTTCTGATGCAGTAGAAAAAGCTGCTGTCTAAAGTGAGCCAAAAAGCAGGGCACTGGGTGCAATTAGCATCGTTTCATTTCAGAACGCAACAATTTGAGCAGGTCACCTCCTTCGCAGATTGCTCAGGGAACGGGCTGCACCTACACAATTCATCCCAGCTCCTTACTCTTGTAGGAAAACAGCATATAAAAGACTGTGTGGATTAGATGGGAAGGAGCATGCCTGTTTCTTCTGCAATTAATATCATATGCAAATGAAATGTTTCCACTGGAAGTTTGCAGAAAGGGAATGCTGCCACTTACTCCCATCTCTGCTGAGCTAAAAGGTTTCTTGCAGATAGCATTTTTCATGCGGTGCTGGTGTGCTTTACAGTTATTGAGCCCTGGCAAAATGTCTGTAAATCAACACTGTATGGATTCAGCATACATCCAGTTTGCAGGAACTAGCAAGTCACAGGGATTAATGGAATAGTATGGAACCTGTTTGACTGACAGCATGGGAGAGATGGATGCGGGTTCTGCTCTCCCTGCGGCTCCCACTCAGTGCAATGGGTTTTTCTCCCTCCCTTTGGTGTCTCCAAAAATACCAGGCTGCTGCTCTGAGATGCTGAAGGGCTGCTGTGCCCCTGCAGAGAAGGGCACATTTCGTGGGAGGCAGAGAATTGCCTTTGCACAGCAAGTGCAGTGAGAGCAGAGTGCCCACAGCATCCCCAAAAGCCAGATCAGTTCTCTCACAAATGTGGGATGCTGTTCAAATCTGGTGAAGATCCTGCAGACAGGTCCTCCTCACAGTGTTTTCAACTCCAGAGGGACTCTGAGCCCCAGCATGGTGAAACCCTCGGTGCAGCCGAAGGTCTGTGACACATGGGTTCTTCTCCAGAAGCTGGCGGTTTGCCCAGGGCATCAACAATGTGCTAAAAGAGCCCGAGGAGGAAGGGGCAAAGCGGTTCTCTGCCTGTATCCTGAAAACTGTCACCCTCCAACACCACACACACACTGCAGGCAACTTTTCATGGCAATTGAGTAGAATAAAAATGATTGAAACCATCTTCCCTCTCCAGCAGAGGGGTCTTGCACTCAGGCGGGGTCTTGCACTCAGGTTACTCATTATTAGACTTTACCAGGAGAGAGTTTTAGCCAGGGCACTAAAAATTAATATTAAAACAGAAATCTGCATTTCTAAACTAGGACCTCATGCCCTCCTTTGGAGAAGAAGCATTTTCCCTGCTCCTGTGTCCAGCAGTAATATATTTAAACCTTTGAGGTTCCCATTTCTAAGCTGTGTCTTTGCTGATTTTGGTTCTTCTGGTGAGTACCAGACATTGAAGGAAACCTGCTTGTTGTGAACAGCACATTGAGAGTGCAGCAGGGAAGATGGGTAACTCTCTTAAGCACAGTTATGTGCAAGAAGCAGAAAACTGTTCAAGAACCCACTCTAGCTGAGAATCAAAATGCATGGCATCCACAGATGTCATAAAGTAGGATGGGAGTTGCTGGGGTCAGCCTGAAGCTACAGTATTAGGAAGATGATTTAAAATCTTAAATCAGTACCAGGGAAGGAAGACATTGAAACTGGGCATTTCCTAAAGAAGTGCCACAATTAAGAGCCATTGCATAACCCCTCCCAGTGTCAGAATGGGGCTTGTTTCTCAATCCTCAGTGGTTGTGAAAAGGCTCTCACACAGTTATGGCAGTCCTAAGGCGGTCAAACGGGGCTGCTTCAGTGGGTGGGAATCAGCCTTGCCGGAAGTTTGAACAGAGATCCCTTTGTTCAGGGTTTGAAAACCGGTGCTATGACAAGTTTACTTACAGCTGCTCTGGTTTTGCCCATGGCGGCCGTGGGAGTTGTCTGTAACATCAGTAAACCAGGCCTGGGTACGGCATCCTTAGTTCATATCCATCCATCCTCTCGTAACAAGGACTCACCCCACGAGCCCAGGTCCCTCTTGTCTACCAAAACCTTGGGCAATAGTATCAGAGAGAGAGGCATTATGATAAAGAAATAAATAAAGAAGTCTAATTTATGAAGCAAACCTTTCAAAGCGTTAAACCATTCATAGCTTTATGACTACATATTAATCTGCTCTCATTTATTGCTTTGTAAGGCTATTTTGACAAAAGTTCATTATCAAGACTGCTAAATGCTTTTAAAGCATTGATTGGGGGAATTATTACATCACGGTGATAGACACAGTGTGTTAAGATGGATTGTAAGTCTCGGACCATCTGAAATTTCCCCCCTTTTAATTGGATCGATCCCCAGAATAAACGAAGTTTAATTGAATTTTCAGGAAAATTGAGCAGTTGTTTTCAAGTCTCTGTCAATACACATTATTTCAATTACATGATGATAAGCATAGAGAGAGTTTGCAAACAGCCTGAACGGAGGCAGAGGCTGCACACCAGAGAGGCTCCCTGCACATGCTTGGCTTTTACTTTCTTTTTTCAGGATGAGCTACGTTTCCCAAAAGCACATCAGCAAGGGCAGGGGCCCTGCTCCTGCTATCTGGATTTCAGAGGATGATTACTGCTTGTCCCTCCTTTTCCCAGCTCTGCTTGTCTCCTGTCTGGAACTCATTCCCCAGGGTTCCAATAGTCTCTTCCTTAAAATCCAAACAAATTTTCAGACAAAACCTAGGCTTTTTGTCCCAAGACCTCAAAATTACTTTGAAACATTGACCAAGATGTGCTGGCTCAGGAAGCTTTGCTGAAGTGAGGTTAAGAAGCAGTTGCCCCTTGCAGTCTATCCTGCTCCATGTCCAAGCAGCAGACGCTTGTCTCCCAATCGCTGCAGCTTTCCCACAAATGGGAAGTGGAAAGTGCTGGTGAAGCTATGTTGGAGTTCATGTCAGGAACTTGTTCCCTTTCAAGGAAAGGAACCATTTTTTAGGGAGTGGGGCAGAAAGCTGGAGGCAAGAGCACAAGTCCACCTCTACCTGTAAGGCTGCACCAAGCCCAGGGGGGCAGTGAGGCCAAGCACCTTTCTACTTACGCTGGGACATCTCTTTCAAAAGAAACAAATGCCACTAGCTTGAGATCTTTGGCAAATTTCTGGGCCCCTTGGAAATCTTTCTTCAACTCAGAAATATTCCCTCCTCCTCACAACCACTGGGTCTCTGCAAAAAAACATGGGAACTTTGACCAGAGGAAGAAGAATTCGGCATCACTTGCGGATGAACAGCGTTGATGTAGAGATGCAGAACAAAGCGTTCCCCTGGTTCTCTGTGTGTTTCTTTGAGCATCCAATTAGCAGAAATTCTTTTGTGCAGTGTCTTCCTCTTTCTTGGTGGTAGAAACCTGGTGATGGTTTGGTATCATCTTCAGTGTCCTGAGATGCTCCCTGGCAGGGTGGTCTTCATGCCTTCCTGCTCCAAGGCTCCAAGGCTCCAAGGCTCCCTGACACAGCTGCAGTGGTTTGAGAGGCAACTTAGCCGAGTCATTGTCTTTTGTATATTCTCTCATTGAATAGCCATCCAAAAATTAAGATCCTCTGCTAAGGAAGACAATACCATATAAAATCTCTCCACAGTAATAAAAGCCCCTTTCCCCTGCTTCTTTCACAGTCCCAACTCATGGAATCTCGTATGAGTTATGGTGAGTCCCACCAGAGAAACACAAGGTGCAAACTCCTTGCAGATGAAGGTGTTTCTCTTCCTGTTTTTCCTCCTTTAACAACACCTTTCTGTGTTCACCAGGGGCACGCTGCCCCAGAGCACAGACAGGAACTGTCCAAACCATCATGGGACCCTGGCATCCTGTGGGATGGATCAGAGTGTCTGTGCTGAGCTTGATGCAACAGTTATGGGTGATAATAGGTGGGTTTCAGTCTGATAATACCATCAGGAAGGCAGGACTCTATAGCAGCAATGCTGGGATATCCTGGAACAAGAGGCAGGATGTGGTTCAAGCTGCATCTTGGCCCTCTGGAATCCAGGCAGGGTGTTCTGAAGTTCAGGGGTTGGTGGTTGTGCCCTGCTCCTGCAATTCACCCGCAACCTCCTGTTTGATTCCCCTTCTCCATCCACCTGCACTGTTCCCCTGACCCTGAGCAATCCAGGTGACACCAGCTTCCCTGAGAGCTGCAATTAGAGGCTGGCATGGGGCAAAGTGTGCTGGCCTCAGGGTCAGGACAGCTCCCTCCAGGGCTCCCTGCTGCAGCCGCCAGCCGAGGCATAAAGGATATAGCTGTTGTTATAGATTCGTTAGTTATTCATTGTAACAGCCTTGATCCTAATGAATTCATTTGGTATTCATTGGCTGTCACGCACAGTTTTGTAAGTCTTCAGCTCTAATTTAGGACAATTAAAATGAAGTGTTAGCAAGCAATGTTTCCCCTGCATTGCACAATCTATAATATTTTCTTTTCAGGGGAGGGATGCAGACTAACCCTGTTCACGCTGCTGATGTTATCAGGCAGTGAGATCTTACAGCTTGATCCTGCAATGCTTAATGAATTAATACAGCAGATATAATTTTCATGGGTCAGTGTGTTGTGCTGGCCTGCAGATCTGTCTAGATTAGGCCTAGGGAAAGACTAATTGAAAAATACATGTCTTGGTTTGCTTAAAAACAATAAGCAGATATCTACCAGGGAGAAACGTACAAACAAGATGCATAAAAGCAAGCCAGCGATTTGTCATAGGCTTCATAGTTCATGTTGTAAATTAGACAATCTTTCATAATCACAGGGCTGGGGGAAGGGGAGAACTGAATCAATTTGCCTGTAAAATTCTAAGTCCTTTTGAAAACACAATTGAAATATAATTCCTCTGTGTTTCCCAGTTAATTATCATTTACAATATTTCTGGCATCAAAGCTTTACTAGCATGGAGGGATCATTTCTTCATCACAATACCACTTTCAGGATTCATTTATCTTGTCTTTTAGACTAATTATCCCCAAATTCACCAATAGACTGTCACACTTACATGCTCCAATAAATGTAGTTTTAAATCAGCAGCTTACTTTGCTGCAGAGGTACAAGCTTTCCTGAATTGTGTCTAACTAGAGTCATTCATCTGTGATCACAACACTAAAGGGAGAACAACAACATTAAGGTTTGTATGAATGATCATGCTTATTTATATGCAAATACGTCTGACAAATCAATAATGTATGATTTAGCTGTTCACTGTGCATTAGTAGAAGTGCCGCCAGTCCCAGGTGGCGGCCTCAAAAGGATTCTCAGCTCTTCCCCCTCCCCGTCTCGGTCCCGATTCAACCAACATCTCTGGTCAAGTGGCTGCGGAATCAGCTGCTGCCTCCTCCCTGTGTGCTGGTGGCACTGGCAGCCACCACCGCTGCCGAGGGGACGGAGAGGGGACAGGCTGATGGGGAGGGGAGGGGATGGAGCCACCGTGGGGACCCCGGGATGGGGTGCAGTGGGACTGGGGGTGGCAGCATCTGGCTGTCCACAGGCTGGGGCTATCAGAGGCTCGTTCCTCCAGATTTCAGCCAGGTATGGAGCATAATAACACCCCAAGTGGAGTCAGTCCTGCCTGTCAACCTTTTGGTACTCTGTCCTACTCCCTTTTCCCGTCCAGAGAGCAGCTGTCCGTACGAGCTGCCTCCATTCGCTGCAGAGGGTCTGTCACCCTCTCCAGCTGCACTGTCTGTATGGTCCAGCCCTTCTGCACAGCCCTGCCTGGGCCTGCTCTGCAGAGAGGGCTCCTCACTCATCCCAGCCTCATCCCCTCCGCTGTCTGTTGCTTTCCTTTCTGCCCTGCAACCCCCAATGGTGAGCAATACCTAGCCATGGGGTTTTCTGCACCATCATTCCTCTCAGAGAGGTGCTTTTCCTCTTTTCCCAAGGTCTCAAAAACTCTCTTTTCTCAAAAGGAAAAGGGGCAGGAACACTAGTGGGTGTATGGAGCTGTGTTGTCCGTGTCCTACACCGCTTGTGCACACCATGATGTATCTGTACCTGCCTTGGGGACCAGCCATCAGGGTCTAAGTGATAACCAAAATAAGTAAATATTAAATATCTCTATCTTGTACCTGAGTAAGTGTGGATGCTGGGATAAATGTTAATGTGGTGTGAATTCCTGCATTTCTTCTGAGCTGTGCTTTTGGCTGTGGGGAGTTGGGCTTTCAGCTAAGGCCAGAACTGTGTTGTGAGTCAAAAAACCCAACCCTGCTCTGAGCTATTGTTATTCTTCTTGCTATATGCTTCAGGCAAAGCAGTAATCATGTCCTCCTGACCAAGGCAGACTGAAATCCCTCTTATTCAGTTGGCCAGAAAAATCTGGATGCTATGGTGAAATATAAATAGTTCTTGTTCCCCCTACACACCCCCCAAACCA
The DNA here is from genome assembly GCA_013399195.1 of Dicrurus megarhynchus. Taxonomy (NCBI): domain Eukaryota; kingdom Metazoa; phylum Chordata; class Aves; order Passeriformes; family Dicruridae; genus Dicrurus; species Dicrurus megarhynchus. The sequence continues at coordinate 434,237 of VXAD01003976.1, forward strand.
CCTCCAGGAAAGGGTGAGAATGGTTGGAGAAGGCTGTGTGTGTTCCCATGCAAAGGGAAAGGGCAGTACCAGCTGCACCTGGCAACCGTCCGGGACGGGGGGCTGACTTATAGCCACTTTACAGGACTCGTTGTCTCATCCTGGCATCACTTGATGTCCATCTCCTTTTTCTCTCTGCCCTGGGTAAGGATACCCACATCTGATCCAGGGGAGTGCAGGCAGTCTGTCCTGGAGCTCTCATTAGCCACGACAGGTGAAGAGAAGTGCAACTTGAACAAATGCTGTGCTGTACACTCTGTGCCAGGGATAAATTGCTCAGTTGTTGCCAGCTTTGGAGGAGCTACTCAGAAAGCTGTAAAAGCAAGCAAGAAATCCCAGTGTACACAATGCTGGGGGGACGAGGGGAGGAGTAAGTTTAATGGCCTGCATGAATTGTCAAGCAAACCCTCTGCAGACTTCAGCATCTTCAGTGGCACATTCTCATTCTGACACAGAAGCGACATTTATAGGTTGTAACTCTTAGGAGCAGTTGGTCTCTCTGGCACTATTACGCTTAAATGTGAAGGGCTTCATCTGCTGACTATCACAGTGGAAAAGGCAAGTTGAGCAGTTAAAGTAACAGTTCAGGAAGATCCCCCAGGGATGGAGTGAGCAAAAGAGAATAATCAGGCGTTTCCACAACTTGCCCCAGCAGTGTATTAGTTTCTGGCGACTAAGCTGCTTTTAGCTTTCCCAGTTTATTTTTAATCGTGTCTATACAACATACTGCTGGTATTCCCATTGCATTTATAATTATAATTGGCTATCTAACTAAATAGCCTGTGGATCTGTGTGCTGGGAAACACGCTGTGCAGATGTGTTGGGCTGTGTGCACACGCACACAAACCTGCACATCCTCACTCCCCTGCCCTCACACATCCCGCCTTAAAAAAAGCAGTCAGAGATTGAATTAGCTTAGAAATGGAGCATCTGCACAACCAATAATTTCATTACTGGGGGAAGCAGGAAACTGTGTTTCTCAATGAAGCTCAGATTATGAACCCAGTCATTTGCATTGGAATTTTAATGGGCTAGTACAAAAAAGGGCTGGTACACATCAGTTCCTCTTTGAATGAGGCCTAATGTGAGGGAGATGCTGCACGCTGTCAACAGATGCTGGACAGAGTAGGAGGTTGTGGTGGGCAGACACATCCCCACCAGCCCTGCAGAAAAGCAGATGAAGAATTGGTACCTGTACTCTGCTGGGCCATTCTTTCCATGGAGGGTGCAGATTGCTGCTTTAAAGAATTTAATATCCTTGCCATGTTTGGTCACTGGACCTCTTTTCTATGAGGGGACAAGAGCGATGGCCAACATCCCAGGGCTTGGACCAGTCCCCTGGGTAAGGCCTTTTTGGGATGAGATCTGAGGGGCTTTCATGGAGGACAAAGGATTTTGTGTGAGGTTCAAGTCTGAATGCTTGGATAATCTGCTTCAGAAAGAGGATCCATACCCTGAGATACAGTCCCATATAGACTATGATGTGCAAGCCACACTATTCATAGGGAAGAAGTAGTTCTTGCTTTCATATACTATTTTTCCCTTCCGTCAACCCAGACTCACTGGCATAGCAAGTATCATCAGCTGTTGCAACAGTCCTGCATTTTGGATGATGCTTTTTCTATGAGGTCTGGGCCTCCTCGCAGTCCTAGCAGGTTGATGAGGCTTTGTAGGTGGCCTCCCTATGAGCAGAAATACCCTGCAGCTCTCTCTGGAGTGACAGAGCGGAAGACTACATCTCCCAGCAGCCCCAGGAAGGAATAGGATGAGATTTTAAGGGTGGGTTTGATTATCTTCCCAAACAAATGGCAATTGGAAAGTCAATCTCTGATTAGCATTCTGCAGCTTTTGTTTTCAGTAATGCTGAAGAAGTTCACAAGAATGGGAAAAGACATTTGTTGCATCAGTTTTGCAAGGGATTTTCTCAGAGAGAGACATGCACACACAGAAATCAGGCAGATAATCTCTCATCTCAGCCTGCTGAGGCTCTTCCTGCGGGGTGCTTGCTAATATGAAATATTAAAAGTGCCATGTTCTTGCCTTCACATATTTCTTCATATTCAGTCTGGCCACTCAGTTGATATGTAAATAAAGTGTACCACCACTCTATAAAATGCAGATACTCTGCATTATTTAAGCTGTGAAGGTGATGCATCATCCGTTATGTGGCTCATTGGGGGAGCCCCGCTGTGTATTTGGCAATAAAGCCTCAGAGCGCCTCATCAGAAACAGCAGTTGGTCCAGGGGAAGTTCATTTATGCATGAAATATTCACAGAGCAACAATGCAAACCTTAAACATCAGTAATTGTTAGATTTCTATTGCCTCTAACTAGTGTCTCTAAATTATTGCAAAAGACCAGCCAATTTGCAAATTACATATATTTGTCATGCTCTTGTACCTTTAGTGAAGAGCCCATAATGGTGATAGCATTTTTAATGTACACAGTCACTGAGCCTCCTTTGGAGAGCTAGCCAAAGACTAGCTCTGTAATGGGAAGGGCTGGCCAGGTTTCTGGAGAAAGGCCCTGTTGTATTAACTGAGTCATTGCCTGCGATTTTTTTTCCAAATGTTTATCTCCAGCTTTAAGACTAAGAAGAAACTCCATCCAGGATGGGCCTTCCACTCTCTGTGGAGAAATTCTGTCTCGTCATGACACCAGTAACACATAGGGCTGTGACATGAACAAGCCCAGCTCAGGGTTTTGCAGGGTTTCTGCCATTCAGTCCCTGCCACAGGACAAGGAATTTGTGCATGGCCCAATGGTCTCACAGTTAGGGAGCAGGACCCCTGGAAAACACAGCCTGAGGTTCCATGTTGAGAACAAGGCAAAACAAATGCCTGATGTAACCCTCTCAAAGGGTGCAGAGCTGCTCCAGGGATACAGATACCTGGGGAAATTTGACCAGGTCTGTTTGTACCACCCTGCTCGTGGGCTCTGAAAGGAGGAAGGTGATGAACGGATCCCCTGTCTTTGAGCTGTGCCGGAATTAGGAGTGACGCTGGTCCGAGGGTTTGTGAAATGCTCTCGATTTCAAGCTGGGGAGTTTTCAACTGCCTTTAGTCATGTAGAGCATGAAGACTGTCTGGAAACCACAGCTGGGTGCTCTCATCCTGCCTGTCATGCAGTACCTGTCTCTCTGTCTCCACCCCTTCAAGAACTCCAGCCAGAGCAGGGCCAACCCAAAGGGATCCTCTCTGCTGGGAGCCAAGTGCTGCCACAGCAAGTGAGGAATTCATTTAATAACTTCAGATTCATTAATATCCCTCCCTGCAAGACCCAAAATAACAACTGGGAGTTCAAAGGGTCAATTAACATTCACAGTCTCTAATCTATCAGCAGATTAATTTCTGAGTTGCTTTATGACTGAGTGCTCCCTACAAAAGTTGGAGAAGGAAAATGCTCTGTCCCTGTCTTTCCTCTTCCTGGTTAATACTTAACAGAAGTCTTTTAATGTGCTCTTCCATTCAATACAGTAATAAAATACAGCATCACCTTTGACAAATCTCTTCCTTTCCACAGAGGAAAGAGTGTATTTCCCCAGCTGGCACCGTGCTGCTTTGTCTTTTACACCATGTGTCTCTCTGGGAACAGAGGCTGCTCCATCAGGTTGATAAAACACAAACTCCCCAGGCATATTGGTCCCTTGGGAGGAGTCATTAGCTTTGCAGAGGATGGGGGCCAAGAGCATAATTTCCTGACTGTGAGTAGTGGGCAGTGCTGACTTTCTGTGTGTCTGGTTATCCCAGAAGAGGTTAGTGGCTGTGGTGGCACCTCCTCCCCTCCCCATGGATCTCAGAGTAATCTCCAGGAGGGATTTGATCCCTTCTACATACAAACCGTTGTTTGCTGACAAGAGGGGGAAGGAGGTAAGGAGAGCTTTTTTGCACCTTTAAATAACCTACAGTCATCCCAGACACGAAGGGCAGAGGGGGATGACACTCTCAATGTGCTTTCAGAGAAAGGGCAAGGCCCTCTCTGGGAAGTTCACTTTGGCTTCAGAGATGTGACCTCTGTGCCAATTCTGCAAGGGACAGTTTTAAGTTTGCCTTGTCCCTATGGCCTTGTCTTTGGGAGGGGGCAAAGAGGAGCGTTGCAAGCAGATGTGAGCTCAGAGACCAGCACTTTCTGTGTCTGCTCTGTTTGCTCCATCTCAGACCTTCAGTGCTGCACTTGGAAGAGCAGAGCTTGGGATATCAGCCGTGTGCTAGGCTGGTGTCTCTGGACTGCAAGAGTGGGACCTTCACCTCACACCAGGGTCCTCAGCACCCTCGTTGCCTCCAGAGCTTGGGCTGAGGGACCTGTGAACAGCTGGATTTCAAAAGTGGAGTTAGTTAAAATGCATGTGTTGAACATGCAATTTAAACTGTCTCGGCCCCCATCTGCAATCTGGGGCAGCAGCATGTCTGTACTTCCTGGGCAGGAAAGACGGATACCCCAGAAATTTTGTAGTGCACAAATATTGCAGGAAAAGGCTCTGTGAGTGGGTGAGATGACTGGCTTCATCCTGGCTCTGCTTGGAGGAAGGAATTACATCCTCATCAATCTTGTGCAAGCAGGCAGCTCAAAACCAGAACCTGAGCAGCAAAATGGCACCTTTTGGCCACCCAGCAGGAGGTGACAATAAAAGTTAATTTTAAAAAAAAAAGTGCACTGGAGTTTTTAGTCACTTAACGAAATGAATTTCTGTGCAAGTTCTGAAGCTGAACTCTCTCAAAGGCGATCACTCCTGACTTCAGGTTTCTCTTTGATTTGTTTTATGATGTTTGCTGAAAGTTCAGAAAATTAAATCTTTTGCAGTTTCAGAAATGCACATGATGGATGTGTTTTGGGATTCACATCAAGGGAGGGAGAATGCTTCTTTAAATTATTAGTTTGGCTTCCCTCCACCATGCTGCCGCTCTGTTAATTAAACAGCGGACATATGTTAAGGCTGTTTTACAAGCATCTGGAAAGAAAAATTAACATTTTTTATCACTGTCACTGTAATTTCTTAACTGTATGTATATGTGGGCAATATGAAAATTAGTTTCATTTAAAAGTTGGAGTGGTTTGCTTTGATTAGAAGACAAGTAGGGGAGTGAAGGAGAAGTCTGATAACTGAAGAAGAATCTGGCCTAGAGAATGGGAGGTAAAATGTGATGCTCAGTGACTCTGGTCAGCCTGGGTGGAAATTTAGTGGTGTATATTTGTATTAAAACAACTCTGCTGTGCATTTCTGTTGGTGTTTTCATGGCAATTTACAAACAAAACAAACATCCCTCTGTGGAGCAGGTTTTGGATGGTCATTTTGGACTTAGTGTTGTACTCCAGGCTGGTTGGCTTCTCTCACCCTGCAGCTCAGGACCCCCAGAGCCTGGGTGCATCAGCACAGGGGCTTGAGTGTTGAGCCTGGCACTTCAGGACAATCATTACGGCTTCGAGCTGACAGAGGGCAGGCTTAGATTGGATATTAGGAAGAAATTCTTCCCTGCGAAGGTGGTCAGACAGCAGCACAGGTTGACCAGAGAACGTTGGAATGACCAGAGATGTGACTGTCCCATCCCTGGAAATGTTCAAGGCCAGGTTGGATGGGGCTTGGAGCAACCTGGGATAGTGGAAGGTGTCCCTGCCCATGGTGGGAGTGTTGGAACTAAGATGGTTCCAACCCAAACCATTCTGTGATTCTGTGATTCCAGGATTCCATGAGTCTTTGATTCTATTCTGTGATTTGGACTGTACTGTTCCCCTCACAACGCTTCTTGCACAAAGTCTTCCAGAAGGGAAGACTTTCCTTCTGGAAAATGGGGATCCTCAGGGTTTAGCTGTAAAAACAGCTTGGCAGTGGTTTGTACAGGAGCGGTGCATGGCCTCTTTCAGTCTTTTCAGCCTCTTTCACTTTCTACCTAGATGAGGAGGCCAAGAGGAAGAAGAAGAGTGTCAAAATTGCTGTCTGAAGCTGAAAGCTGCTTTCCAAAGTTGGAGGCAGCAGCAAGCCCTGCTCTGGCCCGGGCTGGGGGAGCCTTCTCAGGTTGCACAGTGTACTGCACTGTGTAAATTAAACAATATGTTCCTAAATTGACAGATTGGACAGACTCCATTTCCAGGATTCCCAGTCCACATTTGCTAATTATGGCAATATGTTGTTTATCAGTGAAGAATTGTCCAAATCCAAATTTCCCTGAGTAATGAGGTACACTTAACTCCAGCTGGAGGGGATAGACTGTACAGCAGAACAGGACAGGGATTTCTGCCTGTTCCCAGGGCTAGGGAAGTCACAGACTTGGGGCCAAACTGGGGCCGATTTACTCACATCAACAGGCCATATGAAATGAATGGGGCTGTCCCTAAGAGCAAAGGTCTGATCCAACAGCCATTAAAATCAATGGCCCCTTCACGGGGTTTCAGAGGCCCTTAGATGGAGCACGAGGTAAGCAGGATTTGGTCATAAGCCTGGAAGAAAAATGAGCAGTGAGATATTCGTGTGGAGAATAGAAAGTACAGATGGTTATTTGGGGTTTCCAGCACCTGACTGACTTACATGAACTCTTTTTCTTTTAAACCCAAAATTTGTCTCATGAATCTTTTATTTTTGGCCAGAGAAAATTCAAAGGCAGAAACCATCGAGAGAGCAGGCTGGGAGCAGAGTGTTGTTCATTTATCCATGCTGCCACCGACCACATTCCCCTTGAAATCCTAATGAAATCATTAACGCCTCTTCATCAAGGCAGCACTGAGCCTTGTAGGAGTGGCAGAGCCAGGTCCTTGCGGGGTGCGTGACCAGCCAGCGTGACCAGCGGTGGGGCTGATCCAAAACTACCAGTTATGTCTCCATCTCTCCACAACCCCCCCTTCTCTATCAGTTTCCTTACAGCAATAAAAAGGATAATCTGTTCACATATCCTACTGACAAGTCAGCTGGGATTTCTGCTTTAACCCAGGAGCTTGCAGGGGATCTGAGTGAGGGTGTGTTGGCTGCCTGCTTAACGTGTGCATCGTGGTCCTGTTGCTAAAATAATGGATGCAGGAGCCTGGACTGTCAAACAAATGAATCTCAGGCTCCTGATGATATCACAAAACACCAGGGCTTCACTCTCACAGGTTGCAGTTTCATCAACCCCCCTCGCCTATTGATTTATACCTACAGAATCCATCCTTCTCCTTATCCATTATCCTAAATGCAACGTTAACGTACCAGAGAAAATCTATTTGAGTTCATTTGAATTTTCTTTTTTTTTTTAGCTCCTGAATTAATGTTTTCTAAAAGGCTGTTTTAATCAGGCACTTTTTTATTAAAAGAAATATTACGAGAATAAAACACCAGCCCCCCAGGTTCAGTCAGTTATGGCAAAATAGCAGATTTGGCTCCTGCTGTCCCACTGCACTTTTTCTCCTTTTGCAAAATTAGCAGTGTGAAATAGATCCAAGAATTTTAACCCTATTTGACCAGTGAGAGTTAACTGATGAACACAGTTAATTTATTTGATGAATCAGTGTCAGGGGGATTGGTGAAGGTTTTTTCATTCCTTCCAATAATATAAAACTGCAAAATTGCAGGTTATGTCATTAGAGTTATCCTGCTACAGTGATTAGGGAGATTTGCCTTTTTTTCTGCTTTTATTGACAGGATGTTTCTGAAAATAAACCTTTGTATATCTGCATTAGGTAAAATGTTATTTTTTGCATGTAGTGCCTGGCATCATTGTTAAAGCAAGTGGACAAAAATGAGCTCAAGGTTATGTGTTTGCTTGTTCATGGCTCCATATAAACTTTTAAATCCTGTCTTGTTTGCAAGGTTCTTGCTTCCATTTAAATCCCATTTTCAGATTTCCCACACACAGAAATTTTACCAACTTCTTTCCTTTTGTTTTTAAATGTAAGGTTTCTAGGCAGTTGTTTGTTTCCAGAAATTAGGGCTTATAGGAAATCACTATCTATCCATCTCTCACAGTCTGCAGCAGCGTCGTGGGACGTAACAACATGGATTACCCTGAAATGTTTGCAATATGTATAAAACAACCCAAACCACACAAATCTAAAGTTTCAAATGTGGCTTTTCCCAAATGGCAAAGACAAACACAGAGTGCAATCCCTTGCCTTTGTAAAGAAAAAGATACAACTCATTTTATCTTATTCATCTTTCTGGTGCCCTTAGAAAGATAAAGTTCACCAGCACCACAGTGTGTAGCTCTACATCCTTAGATGTCTATGCATATGGTATATGTCATACAACACACACACATGTACTGGCATTTTTGGGGGGTTCAGCTTAAATGCAGGCTCAGAGGGAGTGTGGGGGAACCACATTGCTCACAAAATTTAAAAAAAATAACAAAATTCAGCTTGAAGCAGGTGGACAGCAAGGAGAGGGAAAAATGAAGGTCCCTGGCCACCCAAAACCAGCCCTGTCACTTCCCAGCTGTGAGCCACTGGCTGCTGTAGTAAGAGGCTTTTTGGAAAAGAAGGAGTAGGAACGTGTTCCTCTGTCTGTAGCTGGTCTCAGTTCTCTGGGAGCCTCAGCACAGGAATCCTAGACTCATGGGAAATGGAAACCCAGCAGGGATTAATTGCATTTGACTGTTTTTGGAAGGTTGGGAGGCAGAAAGGATTGTCCCTACGCAGGCTGGAACTGCATGTGGATACAGACCAAACCCCAAAACTAAGCATCCAAAAATTCCAGTTTGGCTCTAGGCTTTGCCCTAGCATTTGTTGGTGCAAAGTCCTGCCTGCAGGTGACTGCTAGGTGGGAGGTTGGAAGGGAAAAGAATTTGAGAAGAAAAAACAGCCGTGGGGACTAGTTGGTGACTTTGTGTTTAATTCATTAATGATTTAAATGAAATCTTTGTGATGATTTCTATTAAAACAGATTTCCATTTTCCTTAAACTTATTTTAAAGCACAGTCTGGCTACAGTTTGCTACGAACCCTTCTACTTTCAGGAATTTCTGCTATTGGAGATCAGTTCATCATGGAATTTTACAATGGTTTGGGTTGGAAGGGACCTTAAAGCTCATCTCGTTCCACCCCCTGCCATGGGCAGGGACACCTTCCACTGTCCCAGGTTTCTCCAAGCCCTGTCCAACCTGGCCTTGGACACTTCCAGGGTTGGGGCATCCACAGCTTCTCTGGGAATCCTGTTCCAGGGCCTCACCACCCTCACAGGGAAGAATTTCTTCCTCATATCCAATCTAAGCCTCCCCTCTTTCCATTTCTCCTTCTGCTGTTGGAGATGCCATATCACCTGTGGCACTTCTTTTACTTGTTTTGGCCAGAGCTATCCGGGGGGAAATGTGTCCATCTTGAGATATGTAACATGTTTTCCTCTTCCAAGTGTCCGGTCCCTGCTGCAGCCACAGGCTGGGAAAATCATGGAGCAGACTTGTAAGGTTTTCAGGATAATTTCTCCCTGTATAAGAGTCCTTCGCTGTCACAGTCTTTGCCTGTGTGTGTTAATAAAACCATCTATCACACTTCCTGATGACAGATGTCTACATGTCCAAATAATACCCAGCATGGAGAGCTATGCGCTCTGACAGCCAGAATCAGGTTTCAGAAGAGATTGAGACGACTCCAGAAGTGAATGGAATGCACAGATGTTAGCAAGCCTGTCCTTCTGATTAAGTTTGCTGCAATGCAGAAGGTATAAATATGTTCAGATGCTCAGAAGGCCATGGGAAATGAGAGGCTGCGTTTTAGCACCCAGCACTTTTGAGTCCTGGGGTAATCCTGATTTTAAGTATACCTTTTATAGCCCAATCTGGCTGAATTGTTCTACAAGTTAAATGAAGCAAAGACTTCGTAGAAGTATTCTGGCAAACAATATAATGTATCACTTAAAGAGCTATAACCAAGCAAGTGGAAAATGCAGCTCTTGTTGCAATTTAAGGCAGAGCAGCCGTAGTTCATATTTAGCATTTTATTGTGGAAAATGAAAACAAATATTAGTAAGCAAGTAGGCATTGTACCTCAGTGCACTCTGGGGTATCAGAGATCAATGTATGGTGTTGGATAACCATCCTCCAGGCAGCTTCTAACTCATAGAAGTTGCAATCCCAGGGCTTTCTTCCCTGAGGAAGGAGGCCCTTATTCCCACACTGTGGTGCTTCAGTTTTTGGGACAAAGCAGTCACATCTCCGTGGAGTTTCCTCCAGCCCAGAGGTAACACTGAGGCTTGGGAACAACTTGATCTGATAAGAGCAGGGATAAGTTTCAGACTCACACTCAACCACCTGCCCTGGCTGTGAGCATCTCAGGTCATGTCTGAGGCTTATGGATTTCACACCTTTCCCATCCCTGTGACTTCACCAAGCACAGCCTTCCAAGGAGAAGTGACTTTCTGCAAGGAGAGGTGACTTTGGAGAAGTTTGTCATGCTGAACTTTGATAAACTGTGGTACAACTCGTGCTAATTGGATTGTCAGCCTCTGGGAGCAGATGTCCATGAAACACAAGAAGGTCCTACACTCAGGAATCCTATCCCACTAAGGAATAAAATCAGCCTTGAGAAAGTTCTTCCCTAGCAAAGAAATCCCAGAAGAGGAGGAGCATATGATGAAGCAGACATAAGGGATCTTCTCTTCAATACTTGTTCTTCTCCCTCCATTCCAGGGCTGCTCCAGCGCATCCTCACTGGTTGCTTCCCAGAGTCTCAAAAAATTCCCAGGGGGCTGGTTCCAGCTGCTGTGTGTCTCTCAGTGGCCGGTTCTTGGGCAGGGAAAGCTGACACTCGTGCTAAACTCGTGCCCCTGCACGGTGCAGGAATCCTGCACAGCCGAGCCAACGCTTCACAAAGTGCTGCCTCAGAGTGACTCTGAGGAGGGGAAGTATCACATTGATTATTCCTGAATCTATGGCCAATTACATTACTTTATTCAAAATTATACCAGTAAGGCATAACATTTATGGGACTGGAAATGTCTTCTGAGTGACTGCTCCGGATGTTGGAAGTGCTTACTGCCCCGGGTGTCTCAGGGGTCTCTGCCAGGCTGGTAAATCTGAAATCCCTCATTCATTCGGGGCTGGAAAGTGCTTTAGTCCTGAATGAAGCACTGGAAGAGATTTTTACACCTGGGTTTTTATGGCCTGATCTTAGCAGAGAAAAGGAATCACTCTGGGTTTCCATTTGAAATGGCCTCAGGAGCAGCTTGTTGCAGCTAAGCCGTTTGGTTTACAGCGATTCCTTTGGCTGCTCACTTGGGCTTTGTTTGCTTTAAAAATCACAAGTGGTGGTAGCCACCATCCCTTCTTTCCCTGAGTCCACTGAGAGACAAAACTCTGAACTCTGCTCTCCTCATTTCCTTTCCCTTTCCTGTGAGTGCTCTGCCTCTCCTCTGCTGTTCCCTCAGAACTGCCTGACTTTAGTGATCGCCCTCCAACCCTGCCAGCATGTGTTCCTGTGTGTTTGTGTGTGCTCCTGTGTGTGTTCCTGTGTGCTTGTGTGGGTTCCTGTGTACTCCTGTGTGTATTCATGTGTGTTTCTGTGTGCTCCTGTGTGTGTTCCTGTGTGCTTGTGTGGGTTCCTGTGTGTTCCTGTGTGTTTGTGTGTGCTCCTGTGTGTATTCCTGTGTGTATTCATGTGTGTTTGTGTGGGTTCCTGTGTGTATTCATGTGTGTTTGTGTGTGTCTGTGTGTTCCTGTGTGTATTTATGTGTTTGTGTGTGCTCCTGTGTGTTCCTGTGTGTATTTATGTGTTTCTGTGTGTATTTATGTGTGTTCCTATATGTTCCTGTGTCTGTGTGCTCCTGTGTATTCCTGTGTGTATTTACGAGTGTTCCTGTGTGTATTCATGTGTGCTCCTGTGTGTTCCTGTGTGTATTTATGTGTTTGTGTGTGTCCCTGTGTGTATTAATGTGTGTTCCTGTGTGTATTTATGTGTATTCATGTGTGTTCCTGTGTGTATTAATGTGTGTTCCTGTGTTCCTGCATGTATTCATGTGTGCTCCTGTGTTCCTGTGTGTATTTATGTGTTTGTATGTGTTCCTGTGTGTATTAATGTGTGTTCCTGTGTGTATTCATGTGTGTTTGTGTGTGTTCCTGTGTGTATTTATGAGTGTTCCTGTGTGTATTAATGTGTGTTTGTGTGTGTTCCTGTGTGTATTTATGTGTGTTTGTGTGTGTTCCTGTGTGTATTAATGTGTGTTCCTGGGTGTATTCATGCATGTTTGTGTGTGCTCACACAAGCCCAGGGAGCTGCTGCACAGCCATGTCCTGCAGACCCTGGCACAAGGGACACACAGCCGACCTTCCCATGCAGGGAATGGAAACGCATCTCCAGCACACAGAGGGTTAATAGCTCTAAATCTAAAGTACTCATCTGCAATCTCAATTTGCTCAGAGTCCAGCAGCTGCATTAGTTGAGATAATTCTGTCAGTGAGTGCTGTTTGTACCCAGAACATGCCTGCTAAATTTGTTAAAGAATACCCCAGACTAACGCATCATTACACTCACAAAGTCATCTATCTTTTACTTCAGATTAATTCTTTTTTTTCCCTCTCTCTTCACCTCCTCCATAAATCCTGGTGCACTTAATTAATTTCAGTTCCAGTGTAAGGTCCATAATACAGAATTGTTCAAGCAAACACAAAATTAATTATTCTATTTACAGCCTTCTCATTGAAAGGAGCATTTCATCTTTCATAATTACATTTTGGAACGTCCAATTATGAATTCAGACTTCTGCTGTTTTGCATACCGTGATTGTATGCAAGTGTCTCCATGCCAATGAGAACTAAGATTTGGGTCTCATATTTCCTTCCAATTAGACTAAATTCAAGTACAGTTCCAGTCTGAAAAACCTTTTCAAGAGGTGACAGAGGGAAAGGGCGGGAGATGGGGGAGATGCCTAAAGAATCAGGTTAAAAAATGCATCTATGAATGCACGTTATCATTTCTTCTCCAGCGACAGAGATGTCTTTATAACACAGCACAAGGCTGCTGTAGCTGGTTCAGTAACCCTACCAGCTGCTACAGGCTTAGTTCTACAAGCAAAAGACTTTATCAAGCTCTTTTTGAGCTAATGGAAAAATTCCTTGGCTTCCATGGCTTTAAAAAGAGCTTTTGAACTCATGCACAAGTTGATCTACGTTATACCCTTGATTTGCGTTAATTATATCAATTTTTAATGCCTTCTATCACAGTAGCTGTTTTCCTCAGAGCTGATTTGTAAGTGAAATCTGAAGCTGCAAAGGTTTCCTGCCTGCTGCAAACCTGGGGCAGGTTCAAGGAAGGTTCCTTGTGTTTTTTGAGAATTCTGGCCTCGACCCACGAAGCAGGGATGGAAAACCCAGGCTCAGCAGTTCTGGGCTTTGCCCATCCACAATTCCCCCTGGAACTGAGGTCTGTGATGGGTGTTTGGTTCCCTTCGGAGCTGCAATGCCATGGGAAGTGGGGCGTTTTAGGAAAGTCTTGACCTGAGTCCTTACCCTCCAGCAGCTGGCAGCTCTGGCAGGGGTCTCAGGAGACCTGGGCTTGAGTCCCAGCTCTGCCACAGGTGCTGTGGGTGATCCTGAGCCGGGGTTTCAGGCCTGACCCGCAGGCTGCAGGTGGGAGCTGTGAGCTGGATGAGGCTGCTGGAGGTTGCAGGATGGACAAGGGGAGCACAGCTGCCTCCTGTCATCCCGGCACAAAATCCTACTGTGACAGTCAGCTTGGCTGCATGGGGACATGGCTACAGCTCTTCTTTAATGCCTGCAGCTCCTGACCTCCAAAAGCACCCAGAGCTGCCTTTGCACTCAGGAGAGAGCAGGAGCTGGATTGACATCTGGCTGAAGAGGTCACCCAGGCAATCCAAGGCTTTTTATGCTCTCCCTCTTTGCATACTTGAGAAACGGCCACAGTTGATCTGACCTTTTAGGATAACTGGTTTAAAAATTCCTGCCCAGTACAGGTTGAAATGAGCTGGTATAAGAGCTGCAAAGTATCTCTGGAGTCCGCCTGTCACATTTGATCATGCCCTGAAAAGCCAAAATGTGCCCATCTCCTTTAGAAACACAAATAAATTGCTTTAGCCTTATCTAGAGTTTTACAGTGACTGCTGTCCTAATGGGATGAAGCGTGGTAATCAACTTTATAGAGCATATTTCCATGGCACACCCGTTATGTCATGCCTTGTTTACACAATTGGAATTAGGGATTAAGAGGTACACATACTGGGCAGGGGGCCAAAAATACTTTTACAGCCCTGATTTACTGGCTAGTCCATGCAGGACTCGGGAACTGTGCGTGCATCGGCTGCGCTGGGAATGTGGCTGGCTTTGGAGTGCAGGACCTAGGAAAGTGCAGTGTCACATCACAGTGGCTGAAAATAAACCTGAGGGCCAGGCAGGTGGGCACTGAGTGTCACCACATGAGCCCTGGCGGGGTGGATGGATGGGACAACTGCTGCTGCTGCACTGGTGTCTGTCCCACTCCAAACACACCTCCAGGTGCTGCCCTGGTGCCTGGGATTAAAACCCCCAGGTAGCTGGTGGGAAACACATGAATGGTAATAACAGAGTGTAACCTGTCAGCAGGGCTGGGGAACCTGTGCCCACGGACACTGCCAAGTCCTGGTTTGATACCTGGACCAACAGAAACTCAACACTTGCAAAGAAAACTCAGACTTGAGAGCAAAGTAGATTTTTCATAGAGTTATCTTTTTTATTATCCCAGAATCATAGAGTCACAGGATGATTTGTGATGGAAGGAACCTTAAAGAACATCTTGTTCCAATCCCCTGCCATGGCAGGGACACATTCTGCTAGAACAGGTTGCTCAATGTCCTGTCCAACCTGGCCTTGAGCACTTCCAGGGATGGGGCAAGGAACATCGCTGTACTAATAAGTATGATATTCCTTGCCTAGCAATTGTACAGTTCTAGGAACAGAAAAAGATTTAAATATAATTAATGTGTCATTTATGGCCAGAGAGCAGGAGAGGCTGACCCTGCTCTTTGCCCACTTGCAGAACTCTCCCTGGAGAGGATCCATCCCTGCCTTGCTGAGTATGAACAAGGGCTGGTGCTCTTTACACTCTCATGTGCAAACCCAGAGAGTATGGGTTGAGAGGAGGAGCAGACTGAAACCTCTGAGGCCAGGGGTATCCACTAGACAAAGTGCTTCAGAGTCAGAGAAAATGGGACAAGGAGAGGCAGGGGGATGGATGTGGACAGTTCCCCACTGCCCACCCCAGAGGAGCATGCAGGGGGAGTAGGAGGACACGCTGTCCTATTGCAGCCTGCTGCTGCCACCTTCTCTGGGCACCAAAGATGGGGACAGGCACTGATTTACTCTGCAAGGACACTCACATGCACCAAGTTCACATCTCTGGCAGCCAAACCCCACGAGCTGAACCTCAGCTGGAGCTCAAGCATGTCTTCACTCAAGTTGGGAACAGTGAAGATGTTTTTCCCCTCCACAGATGCTGTTAATTTGTTAGCCATGTACAAGCGTGGGGCTTTCTGGGGGAAGCCAATTTGTGCAGTTTTTAGCTCATTCAGTGGTGAAGTCTGCTTTATCTCTTGTGGGAGCAACTTCATGGCTTACAAAAAGACATAAATAATCTGTTTTAAAAGTTGTTGGAGGAACAGTGGATTTATAGATCTTATTGTCAGAAGGGAATTATAATGACCCTCTGGTCCAGCCCCTGGCCTACCATAAGCAATTCCTGACTCAAAGCCCACATCTTGCACTTGGAGCTGGTTTATTTTATTTTTATAAACACATCCAATCCTGGCAGGAGAGCTTTATTCAATAACAAAATATTTTTCTTACTGTCCTTAGCTGGCAGGAATTAATTGTTCCCTTTGTGAGCTGTGAATGGGTTTGTGCTGTTCCACCTGGCATCTCTGCTTTTGTTTGTTAATTAGGTATTAATTGCAGAGGCTGTTGGGGATTTGTAGGTGAAAAGAGCATGTGTTTATTGGTCCTGCATGGAAGGGGCTGAAATGAATCGAGTTTGGTAACAACAGACCTTGTAACATCCCTAATATTTATTTTCTAGAGGGTGTTATGGTCTGATGTTCAGTGAGGCATGGAGAGGTGAGGGAAAGTTTTTGGTTATTGATTCTCTGAATGTTGCAGCTCAGATCGTGCGTTGCTGGTTAATGAAATACAGCGGTAAGGAAAGGGGAGAGGCAGAGGGCTGGTTTTTGAAATATCAAAGTTGTTATAAAATATAAAGGGAAATTGTGGAAAATGGGTTAACAATGAGCCAGCTCCTCATTTTACAAGTTTCATGACAAAGCTAGGAAAAACCATGTAAAACTGATCCTTGGAGAAGCTGGCATTCTTATAGGCTGCTAAGAACCATTGGAGAATTGAGATGGATAGCCAGAGATTTTATACCTTTTGAAATAAAAATTACAGAATCAAGTTTTCTATGTGGAAAAGAGAACAAGAAAACTGCAACTGAGGAAACAATACTGAGGAGGGCAAGACACTTTAGGTATATAAAGCATTATTTTAATGTGCTTTCCCAAAAACTTTCAGGAAATAAAAATATTGAGGTATAATTATTTCAATCCCCTCTGACTGAAGAATATATTAAAAACATAAAAAGACAAAGCTACAGTTTGGTAAATGGATATAACTGAGGTAATTGCTTGACCTACAGGCTACAAGGCAAAGGTTGCTACTGAGAAACTCCTTAGGGGAACTAGAAAAGTACAAATATTCACTTTTCCACAGCAGACTCATCACCATCTACAAGGTGTCAGATATGGCAGGAAGGGATAGGGTGGGGCTGCAGACTCCTTCATCTGCCTTTCTGCTTGAGAGCTGGATTTGCCAAGACTATCTGCTGTGGCCGTTTTGAGACTGCTGAAAAATTCAATTTCCAGAATGATGAAGAGTGCAAAAGAATGTGGAAAATGAGGTGGGGAAGAGATTTTCAGTGGAGGGCTGCACAATTTCCTGTTTAATACAGTATTTTAAAACCTCCCTTCTTTTGTTGTGCTGCCAATAATGTCTCAGAATCCAAAAACCTTGCATGGATTTTTAAAATGATTTTAAGTCAGTTAAATAAATGAGTGACTCCTGATAAGGCAGCTCATGCAGAATCATGCCGTATTTCTCCAGCAGTCTTGTTGAACCAATGTTTTTCTCTACAAAACTCAGGCTCTAACCTCCCTTGCTGACCCCTGTGCTCACCTGTGCTCTCCTATCAACCTCCTGGATCAGGACAATGTGCTTTTCCTACCCTCAGCACCTCTATTTACCCAAGGTTATCGGGGATGCTCAGTATCTATCATCTATACAAACGTCACAAAGTCATCAGGGCAAATTAAAACGATGGATTCTCTGTGAAAGGAGAAGTATTTTGTAACTTGTATGGGAATTGTGGGTTTCCCACCCTTTGCCATCTACCCCAATGCATAAATCCTGGGCAATAGGCATGTGAGCTTGTGATATGAAAAACAAAATCAGGGATTGCAGACTGTCATTTGTTCGCTATCTTAAATTAATCCTATGTGATAATTTTTGTGGTTCTTCCACTTCACATCACATGGGCCTGTTCTGCTCATCATCAGCAGCAGCTGGACAAAGCAGTGCATTCCTCTGCTTTGTTTAATGCATTGCCTTCCCACTCTTCTCTCTGTCTTTCATCTCTGCCTTCAATAGAAGGTTTTACTGTCCTTGAGAGTTTGCTTGTCCTGCCCCCTCCTTCCACACAGCCCACAGATTTCTCTGATTACATGCATGGAGAAGGAATGTTCCCATGTTTGTGTGAGCAATGGCATATTCCCTGGACGTGCCAGTGGATAAGAGACAGTGACAGTTTTAGAAATGTAGATTCTTTTTAATAATGAAAACAAGGATTTTCTTCTAGAGCAGTGTATTCAAATTGATGGTGTTGCAATGGCAATAGTGAGTCTGGGAGACTCTGCTCCCTTACCTCATGTCAGCCCATGTGAGACAGCACCAAGGAGTGGTTTGACCATCTGAGGATGTGCAGAGTGCCCAGAGAGGTGTGTTAGCCAAGATGATGATGGTGAGGACTTCTGGATGAGGCTGGATCCCAGCAGGCAAGTGTGCACAGGGCTATTTTCAAAGTCCTTCACCCTGCCTTGTTGCTTGTTGTAACCCCTGACAAAGGGCCACGGCACTGCCCAGTGGGCTCTCATTTGTGTCCTGGCTTTCACAGAGAGTTTAATGATCAGCAGATGATGGTTGTATCTGGGCTGGGAAGGTGCTGCCTTGGACTGTGACGTTCCTGTTGGGCTGCATCCACTGATTATGATGATTATTTTCAGCAGCTTTATTGCGTCGATGATAAACACAGACATTCTTCTTACAAACAACAAGAAACTTTGAACCTTTTAAGCACTCCCTGAACTGTGGGGAACTTGTTAAGCTGGATAACACTCAGGGAGGAAGCAAAGTGCAAAGTGCTGCCAGCCTTGCATTACTCACAGGTCCATGCAAGTGGCCTCTGAGCAACGTTCCTGGTGCACCAGTGGCCAGTGAGGGCTGCCCTGAAGGTAGGGGCACCTTCTTCTTTGGTCACTGTGGGAATTTGTTCCTGTCAGCCCCAGGAAAAGAGGACCTTTGGGTCTTTGACAAATGTTTCTTGCTGGTTGTGTGTGATACTGCTTTGCTTCCTGACTCACTTCTCCTTCCCTCTCCTTTCCTCCACGGCTGGAAGTTGATTTCATTCAGCCTTTACTCTTCTGATGAGAGGTTTTGAGGTCTGTAAGAGTTTTGAGATGATTTCCTCCCCTGCCTGTTCTTTCTTCTGCTTACCCAATCTTTTGGTGTGGATGGGAAGACAGGGAACCTCTCAAGAAGAAGGTGAAAAAGAAAGCTGTGACTGGATTTTTAGTGCTAGCAAGAAGGAAACACTTGCTCACTTCTCTCCCTTACTCCTCCTCCTCCCAAGATGCTTTTAAAAACAGGAAAGATCTCAAAGTGATGTCAGAACACCTCATTCTTGAACTGCTCTGCAGATCACAGCAGCTGAGCATCACATTCAACACCCAGAAAGGGACAAGAAGCCCATGAACACTTTTTGGGTTTGTGATTTGTGTCTCATCACTCTTGGGGCATTGTTGAAAGATTGTGGCTGTGAGCCACGTACTGAGTGTGCTGGGCCATGGTTACAGGAATGGGGCAGGAGGTTGTGCTAAAATTATCAGAGGCAGTGGAGCCCATGGTAGCTGTGTAGCATCTGCAGACACAAACACCCTACAGAGTTAATTCAGACTGCCTTGGTGTCACAATAGGCTCTAAACTCTAATGACAGTGGCCAAAGGAACTTACTGCAGAAATGTGAGAAGGTCTCAAGTTTCTATAAACATAAGCAAGGCTATATTTCTGAGGGAAATAATTATTAAATAAATAATAAAGCTATATTTCATAGAAAATGTAAATTATATATTTATTCCACAATATGTTTTGCTCTGGAAAATAGAAAGGACACTTGTTACTTGTTACAAGAATTTCCTTGAGAGGAGGAAGTATTTCACCAGCCAAGGAAAAAAAGACCTCCATGAAACAACACTTTTTTCTTTTCTCTTTCCTCCAGCCCTATCCAAATACTGTGTGAAAGTCATTTGTCTTGGACTTGGGAGGTTTGCTTGCAAACAAATGCACTCCTTTTTCTGCAGAGCTTGACTACAAGTTTGTTCCTTGAAAACAGACAAAGTCACTGGTTGGTCAATGCCTGGCTTGAACAGATCACTTTGAATTCCTATGTACACAGTATTTTAAGCTCAGGTATTGGTTTCACTATATTTCTGTTTGTGCTAGCAATGAATTGATTTTTTTACTCTGCTAGTATTTTAAAAGACCCAAACCTCTCCCTTGCTGCCAAACCAGGATGGTTATTAAAGGATTCTAATATTCTTTCATTTCATTGCCAGAACTGCTTTTAGAATAAACTGACTATGTGAAAGGTAATTTCTTTATGTCCTTACTCTACACTTCAAGAAGTCAGAGGATGAGGAGATGATAAGGCCTTGGACACCCAAAAGAAAGAAAAATTGTTCTCTTGCACAATTCTACTCTGAAGGAAAACTCTCTTGTCTTATCCAAGTGTAGAGTCAGGCTTTTGGGATGTCAGAGAGCACCTGGTTCCCTGCAGGCTCCCCGTCCATTCTTAGTGCATTTACTGGGTATAAATAAGGTTTGTTTTTCTGATTCTTAACAGGTATTTTCTGTTGCCATCAAGTTGGTGGAGAAGCCCCTGCCAAAAGTAGCAAGGAGCTTCTTGTCAGAGGGAAGTCTGACCTTTAGGAGTTGCAAGGGAAGGGAGGACACACTGCTTGGAATTGTCCTCGGGACCCTGGGGTGGGGTTCTTCTGACCAGGATTGGTGGCCAGCCTTTGATAGTCAGTGAAGCTCTTGGCAATAGGGGTAGAGAAGCCTCGAGTCAAAGGAGTATTGTCCTAAAATAAATGCCAAAAGTACCATGGGCTTTCAGGGCACAGTTTATTTCCCTGCCCTGGGGAAGCAGGGAGGGGATCAGGTGAGTGTCTGCAACCTGGGCAGGAGCAGTGACAGTCAGAGCTGGATCTTGGGAAAGCCTTGGTGAAATAATGAGCAGAGCTGACCAGTGTGAGCATGTGGCTTCTGTAGGTTGGTTGCTGCTTCTCTTTTCCTTAGGTGCAAGCTTTTAACTATAAGCTGGACTTTTCTTTCACCAGTCGAAGTGATGCCACCATTCTCAGAAAGTCACAGCAAGTCAGTCTCTCCACCAATGGAGATTTTTATGCATAGAAGTAAACTCATAAAATTGTGTGTGTGAGACAGAGTAAAGCAATGCCACTCTTGGGTTCTGGAGCCTGGTTTTGAAAAGACAGCAGGCCAGTATTTTGTCATCTCTAAATTCTTCCCATCCAGATAACAGGGACCAAAAAGGCAGAAGCAAAGATACAGTGTTCACGACTCCTAGGCTTCTCCCATTGTGCATTTTTCTGCTGTCTTTCCCAGAGGGTTTGAATTTTCTCAATGACAGCCAGAGCAAGAAGTGCCAAGGAGAGTGAGCAGGACTGGGAGTGCAGCAAGGTCTACTTGTCATTCCTGGGGTAGATGCATTTCAGGGAGCCAGCTGAGAAAATTTAGCCTGATTTAGGTGGTCAAGAGAGATCTGGCTTAGCTTTGCAAGGCAGAAAAAGGGGATGCATTTCCCAGTATCAGGTTATGCAAACCACGGAGGTGGGAGGGGGCAGGCTGGCTGCGAGTCATTTTGTATCTGCATGAAAATGGAATTCAAAACATTCCCTCTAGAGTGGTATCCAATACCAAAATTGGATTTGGGAACTCAGAGTACATGAATATTTGTGCTGTCAATAAGAGTTATCTGTATACAGAACCCTTTCTTGTCTGCTTTCTCTACCATGCTTCCTTCTTAATTCATTTTCAGTCTTTAATGTACTGTTGTGTAGCATCCTCTCCCATTAGGCCCTGTAATGTGCTCCGATTGCCTTCAGCTTGACTGCACTTAATAGCCAGCGTAAATAGAACTTAGTGTAGCATGCACTAACATCTCTATCCATTGTCCAGAGATTAAATACATGCCACAAATGGTTTACGCATCATCAGCCTCGAGCCCTCGTTTCATAGCTCCCAACCAAAAGAGGATATTAAATTAATTTGCAGGTTGCTTTAGCAAGGCCTAACAAAAAGAGGGGGGAAAAAAATCCTGAGGGTCACTCTGCATATAATATCCATCAATCAAAAAAGGGGGGTGGAAAATGATAATAGCAGGTCATTATAAGGGGACAGGTGCACACATATTTAGCTCCATCTCTAGTTCAGGTCAAAGCTTAATGGTGTTAACGGGGAGGAATGCAGGCTATGTGAGCAGTGTGGATGTGTGAGGAAGAGGCAAAAGGGCAGCTCTGTGACAGGGCAGCACTGTCTCTTCCAGATCTTCATGCTTAACCCTTTACTCTGCCTGGGCAAGAGCTGTTGGGTAACACTGAGCTCGTGAGAGGAAGGAAAGGAGCAAAGCAGAGATCTCCGTCTCTTGTTCTGCAGCAGCTTGTACCATTCAAAGTCAGCCAGGAGGCAGGATTGGTGTAGGGCAGTGAAAATGAAATTGCACAGTGCCAGGGTGCAGACTGGCAGGACCTGGGTGTACAGCTATCATGGGCAGGGTGTCCTCAAGCAGCAGGAAATGTGAATGCTCCTCCTTGAAAGGCAGGAAGGAGACCTGTGTTCAGCAGGGAACATGGGCTAGCAGAGATGAACTATGATCTTCATGAGGGCTAGGGTTGAGAGAACTGGAAAAACAATGGCAAGGCCACAACTCATCTACTAAAACAAGAACTGTGACTAAAGTAGTGAGACGTATTTAAAGTGAAGCGAGGCTGACAAGGTTGAGGGGATAGGACAGAGTCCTTGACTTATTATTATGAAAGGAAGGTACCACATGAAAGTGGACTGTACATAGACACTCTGTGCCAGCCCTGCTTGTCAGTCTGTACTTTTAGCTCAGTGACTGGGACAGACACGGACAATGAGAAAGCTTCAGTCACACTTGTGGGTTCCAATAAACAACTGGGAAAGACACACTTCAGTTTAAAGCACCAAGCTACAAATTAGGCTGCCTGCTTTGTGGCTGTGGCAAGTAATGTCACCCAGGTATGCAAATCTTTTTGCTTTGTTTCAAGCTTGACAGCAATCCACAGAGGTGAAGGAAAGTATCAGTGATTAACACCATGTTTTAGATGCCAACATCAGGGTTTTGCAAGGTCTTGTTGATGAATAATAAGTCACTGCATCACTTCTGGAGTGATGTGGCTCAGTGCCACGTTCCCTTGCTTTCTGGGGAAGTGTGTTTTCAGGTGTTGCATTCTGTAGTCTTCATGAGGAAATGATCCAAATCCTCCCCCAAGCCCACAATAACACACTTTGACTGACATGGATCATTTTTCTGAGGCTCACAGCAAGTACCATCCGTACCCTGAGAAATGATATACTGGGAACTAGAGTAATTGAGTAAGGAAATACCCTTTACCACAAGAGTTTAAATGCCCAAGGACTGCTGTCATAGAAATCATGAACTTACAGTCTGTCAGCTGATATTTAAATGCTGTTATTCCATGCCAATTTTCCCAGGCTGGAGCCATGAAAGTGAAGAAAGGCAATGCAACACTACATGTTAGCAAGGGTTCAGCAGAAGTTGTAAGAAAGAAATTTGCTAGTTAAGATATAAATAAAAAGCTAATTTCAAGATGCGTGTAAGGGTAGAGATTGGTTTGAGTGCATTTGGGAAGGAAAAAAATAAATGAAATAAATAATAATAAAAAAGAGATTAATTTTGGGAGCAGGAGGATCTACTCTGGAAAGTGTTCTTGATGGAGTGGCCCACACAAAAGCAGAGGGGCCATTTCCCCAAAGTCTTGGTGAGCTCTGGTTGCCCATGGTCAGCCCAAGACTTGCTTTCAGGTGTGGTGGTCTGTATTCTCTCATGCTCCATTCCCCCCCCCCACCATTTTTTCCCCTTCTTGCTAGTAAACAGCAGAAGCTGCTTGTCTTGGGGCTCAATGGATGGAGAAAGATATGAATTTAATCCTGACCTGCTGCAGAACAACTTCAGCCAGCTCCTGCTCCAATTTTCACTCCAAGCAGATGGTCCATCCACGTGTTCGTGGGAGTGAGGGCCAGGGAAGGGAGAGGGAGGCAAGAGGGAAGAGCCTGATGGGGCTGGGCTGCGCCGTGTGCTCCAGAACAATAGATGATCACTCTTAATTATGGCAGCCTGAATGAGCATCGCTCTGCCGGCCCCTTTCCTCGTGCTATCTGATCAATACAGCCTTAATTGCCGAAGAAAGGCAGGATCGTACACAATCACAGCACAATGGTTTAATCACTTGGACGCTTAAAGTTAATTTCAGGCAGTTCATTTCTCATTGCCTCTCACTCTGTCAGGCATGGCTTGTCTCCTTGCATACACAGGTGCACGCGTGCTCGCAGCTAAAGGTGGGTTATTAATAGCTTTTAGCAAGATTATTTGAGCTAATTGAAAATGTGGGAAATGTTATTATCATGCATAAGCTTAGAAGGGCTTTTTCTTTTTGAAGGAGAGTATGCTGAAAGCATTTATTGAGACACTTTTTGAGGGAAGAAATAAAAAGCTCTTATTTTCTGGGCCATCTCCTCTACTGCTTTCATGCTGACACTGGGCATCCTTAGGTTAGTGATCAGGTGGTGCAGCAGGATTGGAACCTCATGAAGAGCTGGAGTGGGAATTCACCTGTCCTTTCCATAGCACCCAATCCTCTCCAGCCTTTGGGGATCTTCAGGCTCGTGGGCTGTCTCTGCAGGATTGTTTTTGTGGCTGGCAGAGCGTGGCCACTTGAGAAGGTGTTGAGATCCAGTGTGATCCTTGGCTTAAAATAAGGGCACATCTGGCCCACCATCTGCAGAATTTCTGCTGTTTCAGATGCGCAGATTTTGCTTGGATCCCATTTTATAGATGAGGGTCTGCTGCAGCACCTTAATCCGGTTTTGAATGTTGTCCAGTAGATCCAGCTGGAAGCCTCAAGTTTGGGAGCTGTGAGATGCTGGCCATGAGAGGGAAATTTGGGTTTACCTTCCTCCTCAACAGAGCTGAGCATCACCACAGCAAAAGTACAGGCTTTTCAAAAGCCTCTTGTGATGCTGAGTGCAGTTTCTGACCTTCACTTTGAGACTCCTGGATCAACCCCTCTCCTTTTCTTCTCCCTCCCACCCCAGCCAGAAATTGAAGCACCAAACCCGACTGCTGCTTTTGTGAACTCTTTGAACGCTGCTGACTTGTTGCTGCCTGAGAAAACCTAGATCAAGAAAGCATGGATAGAAACGAGTTTTGACACAGAGGTACCTGGTCCAGTGGAGCTCCCAGGCATCACTTTGGCTTGTGAGTGAGCCCAGGCATCTTTTATCTTGGGTGACAATGAATCTGTCACAGAGAGGGGCTGAGCCTTGCTGGGTGCCTGTGCTGCATTAAGGAGACTTCTCACCCCTACTTGGGCACTGAGCACTGGGAAATCTGATCTCACAGGATCCAGGACACCAAGGAATATCTGAGAAAACACACTTGCTCTGCTTGTAGGATAAGGCAGCAGGGGAGCCAGTGCCATGCAAGCAAAGGGGCTGATGAAAGGTAAACAGAGCTGTTCAGAAAATATTCTGTGAAGCATATTGCTGCTGACAGGATGGGATGGGAAGAAAAGTTGCTTGAAGATTTACCTTACAGCCGTTTTAGTCACCTCCAACTTTGTTCTATATTGGACTATTGCCTACTGGGACAAAGCTTGGAGGCAGCCAGAAGTTTCTCCTGAATGCCGGTCAGATAAGGATGAAGTTCATAGGCTACACTGACATTTTTTTTCTCCCAGAAAATAATTTCCAGGATAAAAATGGTATCCTGTGTTTTTGTTAT
Source organism: Dicrurus megarhynchus (assembly GCA_013399195.1). Classification (NCBI taxonomy): domain Eukaryota; kingdom Metazoa; phylum Chordata; class Aves; order Passeriformes; family Dicruridae; genus Dicrurus; species Dicrurus megarhynchus. Next base: position 459,601 of record VXAD01003976.1, read on the forward strand.
TATTTTCTGGCTACTGCATATCTGAAATGCCAGAGTTGGTTGCAGCTCTCTACGTCCTGCAGATCATTTTTCCATGAAGAATAGCAGGCAATGTTAGAAATTTGATAAGAGTGGCTTTCTCCTTTGATGAGTTCCTGCCCAAAATCTTAGGCAGAAGATGAGGAATTCAGCATGAGGGATACAGACCAAGAGAAAGGACCTGACAGAAGCACAGTCACTCCCTTTGTTGCAATGCTTTAGGCTAACCATTATTCACAGCCCTTTCCTCATATTGCATCTTTCATGATTTGCTTAAGCGATTTTAAATTGCTTTTGTGATTTCATTTAGCAGAGACCACAATAAAAGTGACCCTTGAGTTTATGAAATGAAACAGCCTGCACAAAGGGACCGAGGGCCTCAGCAGCGTGTGGGGTGACGGGTTTCAAGAGCTGCTGCATGGGGTGTGTTTGCCCGGGACAAAGGGATGATAAAGGGTTTGCAATGAAATGGTGCAACTGAGGAACATTTCTACCAGTGGCTGCCCAAAGCAGCTGGTGTGAAACCAGTGCTGACCAGCCCTCTGCCTGTGCAAATGAAGGGAAGAACTTTGCCAGACAGCCCAGAACATGCTCACCACCCAGATTTTTTTGTTAAAAATAAGGTTTTGGGTTTTTTTTGTTCACCCCTTAATGTTTTCCTTGATGAGGGAGGCAGCAGGCAAATCACACTGGAGCCCCTGGAGCCCCAGCTGCATTTACTGAAGGTTTTTTCAGCAGACCTCTTCAGCAGGGGAGTCCATTTAACAAAATGTCCAGGGCTCTGAGCTTATGACCAGGAGGAAAGCTGGATCTCACTTTCCAGATGCTGTCCAAGGTGTATCTCTTGTACCTCACCCTGCCCCGAGGTGGCTTGGAGCAGTGCTGGGATCAGGTGTTTGATGTAACACTGCAAGTCAGTAGAAATCCTTGGGAATGAGAAGGGAGGTGGAAAGAGGAAAAAATTTTCCTTTGTCCCTGCAAAACCTTCTCAGAGAAAGACAAAAACTGTCTTTGGAGCTCATTTTCTGGTCTCTATTTTTTGCTGTATCCAGTGCCCAGCTATTTGGGAAGTGGGTTCCAGCCCCCTTACCCCAACACCCTGCCTGTGCCTCCCCAAACCCCTTAGCCTGCTACAGTGATGCTTCTTGATAACACCGTGAGGTTTTTGACTGCCCAGAAATACAGCTGAGCCTCTCCAGAGCTGAATAAGGCACAAATGAAACAGGCATCAGCAAAGTTGGTGCGTTTTTACACAGCTGCTTTGCAGGGCTGCTCTCAGCTGTGCCAGGGAGCAAATCAGCTCTTGGTAGCATTGCAAGGGAGGAATCCCAAATCTGACCTCTGCTTTTTTTCTGGAATTGGTTTTCACTCTCTGAGACAAAAAGTTAAGCAGAACATACAGAGGAAATGATAAGAAAGTGACCTATTTTCATGCTATTTGGCTGCTCTTTGCTGTAGATGACAAGTGGTCTGGCGATCTTAGACGGCTCCCAGGGGGATGAAGGGCAGGATTTGAGGCACTTTATCGGTGACACCTCATTTAAGGCATTACTCCCACTTCCCTCCCCTTTGCATGGAAGTCTTGTCTGGAAAGCCCTTGGGAAGAGGCTGCCTGCAACCCTCCCTGCTTGGTTCCCTGTGGAAAACACCATAGCCAGGGAAAGGCAGGATAGATTTTATTCCAGCTGTGGAGCACCTTGTGTTTTAGCAGGAGCCAGAGGCTGTGCTGTCATGCTGCAGCCTGGCTTGTTTCTGCTCTGAGCTGCTCTGGAGTGTGCAGTGTATATTTGCAAAAAGAGCAGCCTCCCTTCCTCTCTGCTCCCCAAGAAAAACACTAAAAATCCCCAATAACCCCAGAGCAAACTTCTTTTAGAGGAAGGAAGGAGAAGGCAATGGGAAGCTGAGGCACTGGGGGAAATCTGATTTTGATATTTTTGTCGCTGCGGTGGCACAATTTCCTCTGATGCAGCTGTGTAATGAGTTCACATCTGTTAATGCCACATGTTGCTCTGCCTTGCACAGATGCAAAGTCTCAATTTTTCTAATTAGCAACAACATGAAGTATATCTTAATTTTCTGTCCCCCTTCCCTCTAATAAACGTGATATTAACAAGGTTACGTGCCTGCTTTCACGGGGTTTAATCGGATGAGGAGGGAGATTGGGTTAGATCACACTGTTCTTTTTAGGTGGGGTCTGCCCAGCTGCAGAGACATCGATTCATTACAATAAGCAGAAAGCACAGGACAGGGGATGGGGGCACACACCCCCCTTTTTGCAGCAGCAATCACAACCACTGATACCTGTGTATGCGATCCTTCAAGCCTCTCTGGATCACACTGCATGTTTGTGTTGCACATATATCTTTATTTTTTGCCGTGTGAGTGCCCAGGAAGGCCTGTAACACCAGCTCTGCCCAGAGATCCAGCTGCATCTCTGGTCTGAGGGGACGGGGGACACAGCCCAGGTCCAGGCAGGACAGGAGCAGGAGATGCTGGAGGCTCCCAAAGGCATGAGAAGCTGCAAACCAGCTGAATCTGCACGGAACAAAAAGGGACAGCCCTGTACCTTGTCACGCCATGAGTGCTCAGGGTGAGACTGAGCGACTTCACCCAATCCCGGCTGCGAAAATGCTCAGCTGGGGCTGTTGGGGACCCTGAGAGCACAAGCTGGGGGGCTTTGCCTGTGGTCCCCGTGACAGTGATCAGAGCAGGACAGGGACTAGTGTGGGTGGAGCTCTCCCTGAGCAGGATCCAGCCCTCCCTGGACAGCCTGCATTCATATTCCACCTGACTCTGCTGGGAGAAATCCATGGGGACCCCAACAGCAATTACTTGTGTGATTTAATTGGCATTATCATTTTACTGGCTTGACAGAGATAAATCGCCCTATTGGGTAAGGCTGCTACTGTGACAGCAAAAGCAGAAGGAAAGACTTTCTCCTTCCCTCTGAAACAGGAGATGACTACCAGTGTATCTTAATAATTAGCGCTGTTATAATTAATCGGGCTATTTGAGAGTCAATCTAACAAACAAATGGAGGGCTTGATTGTTCAGTAATTGACAATTTGTTTCCAATATGGTATCACTCACTTCTGATTGTGCAAAGAAGCAAAAATGCACAAAACTGAGATTACTGGAGGGCTGGAGCTTGGCCGCAGTGAGGACAAGTGACTGTGTGAGAGAGCATGGAGGGAAGGAGTGTTCCCAGCACTGAATGTCCCAGGGACCTATTTGTCTTGGAAATACACACACACACACACACAGAGTTATGATTCCTTCTGTTTCCCTGCTTTTCAAACAGTTGCAGCCAGCTGTCACTGCTTGTGTGGGTAGTTTTATGGAAAAGCAGAGTTTTCAGACCTTGGCCTTTCCATACAATTTTCACCCTGGCTGTATTCCTGGATCCGCTCTCTCCAGGCTGTATTTCTCTCCTTGCCTTGTCGCAGTGTCCCCTTTCTCTTTGACTTACCCTCAGCTCTGCAGGGTGCTCTGGAACCTGCAGTAAGTTGTTTGTTGATGCTTTGGATGGAAGGACGATGTGCAGCCATGGCAAAGAGTGTGTGGATGCACCGGGCACTGCAGCACTAGGATGTTGCTGTCTGCATGCAGACCAGACTCTGTGTGGTGCTCCCATTCCTGCCTCCAAAGAAAACAAAAACAACATGAGAGTGGGCAAACCATGTTTAAAAAATCATTTCCATTATTTAAGAGAGGGAAGAAAGACACAGATATTTTGCTGGTAAAATGTCTCTGTGCTGGTATCAGCTTTTAAAAAATGCTTTAGAGTCTGCTGTTCTCCGGGAGATTCCCTCCTGTATCTGCATGAGAGCTTTTTCCTTTCTTTCACATAAGACCAAATACATCTGGGTCCTCAGTGTCTCAGTCCTCCTAGAGCACATGCTCAACTCCCGTGGGCTTCTGAACTCCTGTTGGTGCTGGCCTGGAGGATGCTTTGTATCACATTAAAAAGGAGCAATAATCATGGCTGAAGAGACCCTGCAGGGAACTCCAAACACTCACAGTTCTCTGGAACTGGCCTTGGCCACCAAATGTGTTTGGATGGATATCCACATGGTCTGGGGAATATGATTTTGGGGATGCAATTCCTCCCTGTTGCAGCGGCTTTGTTGCTGCACCCAGAGAGGCTGTGAACAGCTCTGTCAAGTGGCAACGCTTCTCCCCCGACCCAGTTTAAATGAGATATGAATAATTGATTTGCCTCCTGAATAATTAATTGGATATTCAATAATGAAAGTAATTGTTTGGCTCATTCCCCCATTGATAATCAAGCTAATCTTCCCCTTCAATATGTGGGCCATACAGATATGTAAAGCAGTGAGACAGTTTATAGGCCGATAATGCAGCTAATGTGCTCGGTGCGGGGTCACCTTGTCCAAATATTCCAGCAGCTCCCGGGGCTGCTCTCCACTGAGTTATCCACTGCACAGCCAAGCTGTGTGCAGCAAGGGTTTGTTTTTTTCCTCCTCACTCTGATTGCTGAACATCTCCCACCAGGGAGGAGTCTTCTTTTACAGTTTAAACAGAAATCGTCAGACGCCACTTGCTCCAATTAAGGCTTCCGAGGAGGTTTGTTCTTGCTCCAGTCAATAGTGCGCGGATTAAAGGGAGCAAGCGGCGCTCTGAACTCACGGGGCTGCTCTCTTCTGCAGGAATTAGAGCTCAGCTCCACAGAGAGGCTCCAGAGCTTTCCTTTGCCACCAGCTCTTTAGAAATCAAAATCAAACCGAAACGCGTTAGTGCTGATTTTGCAGCTGCTGCATTTGGGTTTTCTTGAGTTTCTAGTGTTGCAAGTCCCATGAAGCCTGGAAGTCTGAGCTGACACTGCTGTGGCACAAAGTAGGTGTGCCCTCTGGAGAGGAGCTCAGCACTGACAGTGGAGCGTAAGCGGCTGACACAGACCCAGGTTATCCCAGAGGCACTTTGGGGATGTCCATCTGAGGTGCCCCCATGCACCGGGCAGAGTTACCAGATCTGCTTTGGGGATCTGAGGTTGAACCACAACATAGCATCAAAACTCAAGTGATGTGAGCAGAGATCTGCCTTGCTGGGGCCTGAGTCAGATGCTGGAGTGTTTCAGTACTTGCAGTTGCAAACTGTAACCCCAGACAACCTTGCCTGCATGCCCTCGTATTCCACCGGAACTGTGATTCCTGCACATTCCTACTGGGGTCAGAAGGGCTTGAGGTCCTGGCAAGTAATGCAAGTCACAGAGTGTGGAAGGCACTGCAGGTGGTGCTGTCCCAGAGCTGCCAGTACTTACAGGTAAATAAATCCCCTGCCACTGTTGTAGGCTTGTCCTGGCAGAAGGGCATTCAGGAAGCTGCTATGAGCTCCATGGGTTTCATCTTGGGCTTGTTTCTAATGAAATTAAGGGTTGAGAGAAGCCTGTTCTCACCACATGGTGTGTTCAAAGAGTGGCTGCACTAATGACAGAGTTTATCCACCTCACTGGGGCAGATAAGCACAAAAAGCATCTTGAGACACCGTGCACAGTGAAGGTGAAGCCTGGGACAGCCTGGAGCAAGGGGGAGAGGGAGTTGTGCTGCTCTTGCTCCTGAGATACCTCCTGGGAGACCAATCTCCCACCCTCCCTGGGCTCTGTGACTGATCCATGCCCTGCAGAGATGTGACTCAGAAGGTCTCAGACTCTGCCCTGGGCTTCTGCTGACTCTCTGTAGATGCTCTGAGTTGAAGTTTCCTATGAGAGGCTTTTGAAATAGCTGGGACATGATTAGGAGCTTTTAAGCATCTTTGGTTGTGTCCTGAGCCCATGCTCTGGAGGCAGAGTTCCATTGGGGTGGGCATTCCCAGCAAGGATTCCTTAAGCCTGGAGCACAGGGGATTTATCTCGTTGTACAAACCCACACTTTCTGAGGTTCAGCTCCTGAGGTGTCTGTCTGGAGGGCAGGAGACCAAGGTGTCATTTGGCAATACCAAAGCACTGCAGCTCCAGAATATTATATTTTGCCATTAGGCTCAAACCTCCAGGACAGACAGCAGCCCTTGAGGCAGGGAGAGCTACGTGTGACTGGTACATCTGACACTGATGCTTCAGCCTCTGGGTCCCTCCTTCTCCTGGCAGCAGCAGTGAGCAGAAACAGTCACCTGGAGATTGATCCATTATAAATGTGCATGTGGGAACCATTTAAAACAAGCAAGGAAAGCAGCAGAGTGTTCCTGGAGAAGGATCTACATGAGATGACAGTGCAATCTGGGAAGCCCTCCCCTGCAAAAGCTACTTGAATTTAGATGCTTTTCATTTAGATACTTCTCATTTTAACCAGTTTAATTTCTTTATGAGGGCTTTCATTTGAAAAAGTGGCAGCACCGACAGGGCTCGGAAAGATTTGTCTTCAGCCAATTTACTCTGCAGCAGATTTATCATTTAATCAGTAATTTAAGCAGAGACACTTGATCGTGCATTCATTTATACCACTCAGAGCTGCTTGGTTGTGGGTGACCAACAGGGAAGGGGCAATGCCATGAGTGTTCCTAAGAAACTTCTGCAAAGGTGACTGTCCAGGGAAAGGGGAAAATGGCAGGAGCCCATCAGCTGGGTAAAACCAATAAAACTCAACTTCATTCAAAGCTTTTTCTCATCACGGGCTCATTTACTGTGAAGATGGCAGCACCACCCTTCCCTTCCCCTCCCTTCTCCAGGCTGTTAAGGGGTTTGTGAGGGGTTCCCAAGATCAAAGCTCCCTTGGCGATTTAATTGATGTGCAGCTGCTGCCTGTGAGTGGAGGGAGGCAGGGGCTCCGGGGAGGGAAGGGGAGCACGGGGACACGCCACAGCCCCGCCAGAAGAAATACTGCGGAAAGCCACCCGCCTCCGCCTGGCAATCCCGGCGTTATTTATGCACACACATAAAGGGTTCCATGCATCCCGCTGAAATCTCCGTTATTTGTCAGTGAGATCCCCCCTCCCGCTCTGCCTCAGCTAACATTTACAGTAAATCTGTTACACTGACCATTAAATCTGGAGCTGCCCTGAGCGATAGTTTCAATGGGTGTGTTGACAGCCCGAGTGTTAATAATGATGCAAACACTAACCTGTTTATTGATTTGCTTTTTGTACCCTTCATTCTAGCTCACTCCTTCTCACTCTTGGAGGAGAAATCCTAGAATTAGTAATCAGGTGACAGCTCAGAGCCCCCGTCTGTTCCCAGCAGTGTCATCCAACCCAAACTCCCAGAGATAAATTACAGGTGCCGTATTCTGCCTCTGCCAGCCATTCAATATACTGTTACTCAATGCAAGATGTAGTATTTGTCACTGGTGCCAGCAGACAGGAGGGAAAAAAAAAAGAAGCATTAACAGAGATGTGAAAAGCTTTTAACTTTGACAAGAGAAGCATAGGGAAGTTTTACATTTAGCCCCTCCACGGAAGGCCAGTGCCCATCCATTAAAGCAGCTTGTCAGACAGTGGGTGTGGTAGAACGGAGCTGGGATCAGGATGCTGAGAGGAAACCTGACGTGCTCATGGCGCTTCCTCCTCCTGCTGCCAGGTGGATTCCTGCCTTCAGGAACTCAGGAGCGTGGAATTGGTGAAAAGCTTTTTGGGTTCCTACAAAAATTTTGTCTATTCATGAGCCTCCTTAAAGCTGAGATGGAGGTGGGTTCACAGAGGGGGTGCAAAGAGGAGTTTTGAATCATGCCCTGGGGGTCTGGGAGCCTGTTCAGACAGTGGGGGACACAAGGTGAGCAGTGACACAGCCCCAAGGGCTGGCCCTGCTTGTCCTCTACTGAGAAGCAGCTCAGCCAACTTATGTGCCTCTAAAATACTGGCCCCAAAGCAATCCCATCTGAGCTACCTGGCAAGGTTCTCCAGGTTGTAAAGTGTGAAGAGCTATGCAAACAGAGCCTGAGCAGGAGCCAGGAGCTCACATCTGCAGGGGATCAGTCCTACATCAAGTCAGGAGCTGCAGATGCTTTCCCCGTGACGGGCTTGGTGTGACATCCAGCACCAGACACCACAGCTTTGCTGATGAGCTGCACAGGCTTGTGAAAGAAGAAGCTGGAGTTAAATGAAGGCTAGGCTTCATGTTCCCCATCTAGAAATGCTTTTTGACCTATGGTTTTTATGGTCAGGAGAGAAACTTGCCAGTAAATAAGCAGAATTTATAAACCCTGCAGGGGCTCTGATATATTCCCCAGGAGCTGGGGCCCTAAAGGCTTTCAGTGGCATTTATAAGCTTCACTCAGTTGTCAGACCCCTTGGTTCCCTTCATTTCTGCTAAGTTTATAAGCTCTGAAAGAGAAGTCTGCAGTGTTTATTAACTGCACTGCAGAGCTGAAGAAAAGCAGCTGATCCAAAAGAAACACAGTTCTACCTGTACCCCTTAAACGTGGTTCAAATCAAAGCTCCACGTTCACTGTGTTTTATGCTGTCTTCTAATAGGCACCCATCACCAAACAGGTGTCTGTGTGTTATTATAGAAAATAAAATTACACCAGTGGTAAAAATCCTCATAGATGCCTTAGTTCCTTAGGAGGAACCTGAACCGAACATAACAACAAAGCACTAAAAGTGGGAGTTTGTCAAGCCTTAAATATTAGTATCTGTGTGAATATGTAACTGTGTCCATGAGGAGAAGCTAAAATCCAATAGGAGTCAGTGAAAATGAAATATGTGTAAAAAAATTGTATCATGCATGTTTCAAAAGGACTATTGTTTTTTAAATAGAGGTCCAGCTCTGTGAAACACTGAGTTTCCCAGGGACAAGGGGACCTGTGGTGGCAGCCAGCAGTTTGGTGAAAAAGTGTTTAGTGCTGTAGTAACATGGAATTAGCCTCAGGACAGCAGGATCAGCCACTGGTTTTGACATCTATAAAATAACTGTGCTCACATTATAAATCCCAGGGTATTTTAGACTCCTTGGTGTGTCTGCAGTGATTCTGAGGAAAACAGAGCTCTTTCCACAGTGGAATGGACACACAGGTTTAGTCCAGCTACTGGTGCAGAACAAAGCAGTGACAGATTCCTTTCCCCGATTTAAAAAAATCTAAAGGGTGAAATGCTGTCTACAAGATCAAGCAAAGTTTTAGCATTAAGGATTCCCATATCAGATTTCAGGACTCCTTGTTTTTTAAAGCTTTTCAATATTTTGTTTTCACTTTTCCTCCTAGTAGGACAATATGCTAAATTTTGTTCATTGTGTTTCCAAAACTGTAGAGTTGATCATATTTGGGCTGGGCAGTTGTGAAGGAGGATTTAACATTTCTGGTTTAATTAAACATGTAGATGTTCTTGGATCCCACCTTTTGGATGTGGATAAGAGTTAAAGTCCTTGACTTGTCTGAGCAGTGTTTTCCCTGTAGGAGCTGTTTGGAGGTCTCCAGTCAGTAACAAAAATCCTGTGAATTTAACAGGACAGAGGCAAAGGAAGAAGAAACAGTCCAGAAGCTGGGACTGTGTGTGCTGGGAGGGATGATGAAATAACAGGGGGATTTGTAGACAGAACTACTAGAAGTGGGAAAAGCACAGAAATAAAAGCAAAGCCCAAGAAGAAGAGAAAGCACATGAAATTAGTGGAAAGGAGAACAAAGCCTCATCCTGTGAGACACAGGAGAAGGCCAATCTTAAATAATTACAGCAACAGCTTGGCTTTAAAATCAGGATGTATATTTGTCGTGGCTCCTCCAACAGTGTCTCTCCTCCTCCCTTTCTTTGCACAGATTTCCCCAGACAATTCACAGTCCTTTCCTTCATTTATTTATGTGGTTTCATATTTCATGGCTTTTGGTTACTGTATTCCCATCATGATTTATGACCAAAGGGAAGAATTGCATCCAGGTGATGATCCAGTCCATTATCTCTAGGGAGATGCTGACCACTGTAGTGGAGCACAGAGACCTGTTGTACCACGTGATGGAGAACAAGCAGAAAAAGAAGGCTTCCAGGTTATGAGGGAAAAGCACAATTTTTGTAATTTGGACAATAGGATGCAAAGAAAAAAAAATCCTTTTTCCTATTTTTCCTCTTCCTGAATGGGATGTATTACTAAAAAATATATAAGAGACCAAATATATTCAATGTGCTAACACACAGCTGCCTTAGCTGAAATGACCCATTTTAAATGCATGATACAACAGGGTAAATCTGTCTCCATACCACCCTTGGCTGGGCTGGAATTTTTCTTCCACTTTTTCCTTCCAGTTTTCTGCTTTGCCATTAATAAATCAAGATTTCTTTGCCCTGCTCTGCACCTTCCCAGCTTTTGCAGATCATTAATACCAAGACAGGGCTGTTAATCTCTTGGTCCCAAGGTGCATCGACCCACTTGCAGAGAGAAAGGCTGGGACTCTGGTGGGACCATGCCCTTGGTCACAGAGCAGGGGGATGCACCCCAGGGCCACATTAACTCCAGAAATGTCACCACGGGGCCTGGCCTGCCCATCCTGCTCTGACAGCTGCCGTTGTATTTGGGTGTGGACCTTGGGATAAATCTCAGTGTGAAGTGTCTCTCTGCTCTGAGCCCCAGCACTTTTACTGCCTGTGCCCTACTTTAGCAGTGGCTTTGCCAAGGAATATCTCCTTCTCTGCTATTATTGAGGTCTTATTCCCATTGCTTGGGTTTCTTATCCAGTTCAGCTCATCTATCCCCAGTGGCATGGAGAAGAGGCTAACACCCTTGCTTTATTTTTCAGGTCTCTTCCCATCAGTGAAGGGCAGGAAGAAAGCTTGGCAATGAAAGGCAATTTCTCCTAACCCGGTGGGCGAGTGCAGTGTGGTAAGAGTGCTTTTAAACAAAAAAAATCCAATAACTTCCATATAAATTGTCCAGGAGAGAAAACTTTGTGTTTTTGACATTTGTAGCTGTTTCAGCATTTTTCTGTGCAAGATGAAAAACTTTTGCATTGAGCAAAACACAGATTTATGATCAATAAAGTGAAGTTTAACAGTTTATAGGGGCCATACATTCTTTTTTTAAAAATCTGATATTAAAAACTATTTTTTTCCCTCCCAGCCACGTGAGAAAGCCTCTCCGGTGTCAGAGTTTCAGCATAGTAAAGCAGCTGGCAGGGCACTGAGGATAATCACTGGATGGGGTTTCCTGCAGGACGAGTGGCCACCCAAGCCACCCCCCTCTTACCTTCACGGAGTCATGTACAATAAGACCCCCAGATGCCCATGAACACCTGGGTGTGAAGCTCGAGCTCTGAGGCTGTGCTAGTCCTGTCCTTTGGAGAGTTTAGGAGCACAAGGCTTTTGCAGGTCCCTTTCTGGACCATAAAATAAACCCATTCCTAATAACTCTCCCACAAAGCTCTGCAAGTCCTCCCATAGCACAAGAGAACAGGCAGAGAACAGGCAGCAGCTGCCAGACAATGAGTCCCACGAGTGGTTTGGGAACTGCTTGGGAGGACCGGGTATGTGTGAGATTTTATTGGCACTGCCTCGTGTCAGGCTGCAAGTGCTCGGGGAGTGCTGGGCATGGCTTCTTCCCATCTCAGCTCTGGCCCACAGGAGCATGGAGCAGGCAAATCTTCTGGTATTTCCCCCTTACCTTTACCTCTCACCAAGAATGCTCATGTCCAAAAACATTCACGTAATAGAATCACAGAATGGTTTGGGTTGGAAGGGACCTGAAAGCTCATCCAGCTCCACCCGCCATGGGCAGGGACACCTTCCACTATCTCAGGGTGCTCCAAGCCCCATCCAACCTGGCCTCGAACATTCCCAGGGTTGGGGCAGCCACATCTTCCCTGGGAAGCCTGAGCCAGGGCCTCCCCACCCTCACAGGGAAGAATTTCTCCCTTATATCTAATCTAAATCCACTCTTTGTCCCTTGTGCTTTGCACGACAACAAACGTGCCAGGTTCTGTTGCAGGGATGCTTAACATACTAGAAAACAGAAAAGACTCTTATTCTCCAAAGAACAGACCACTGCAATTGATTGTTTTATATATTCTACCAGAAAATCACATCCCCGGGCTGCCTGATAAAAGCTACTTGAACTTAGCTCTTACACTGGAGTTAAGGTGTAATTTTGAGTATAAAATTATGGAGTATAAGGCCAATTCTGTTGCCATTAAAACAAATAAGAAAGATTAGATCTATTGTAGAGCTAGAGAGGTGAGATAGTTCTTGCGTTATGCTCCTGATTCCCTGATTATGCAGTCTCAGGGCTTCCTCCACCTGAAGGAACATGGAAGTGCTCGTGTTGCCCTTATCTCTTCAACATGTTCCTCTCTGTAAAGGACTATCTCAACACAAGATCTACAGTGGAAAAATAGGAAAGTGTCCACTGTCTGAAGAAGGAAGGGATTCAGCTTTTTTTTTTTTCCCTTTTACTACAGAGCATCTGACAACGCCAATAAATTTGTTGAGGAGGTAAATTGGACTAAATAATCCCTGGGTTCTGCATGAAGGATGGTGTTGCAGCACAACCACACTAACCATGTCCCCTTCTTCCCACGATATGCCTGGAAATTTATCACCCAGTTGTGAGCTTTAACCGAGTAAATCCCCAGTGAATTGATGGGAGAAGAGAATCTGGCTGAGGTTTATATGGTGGGTCTTAAACCCTTAAACGCTGGTGGCAGTGCTTTCCTCATAAAGCTGAGCCTTGGGGAATTTATTTACACATGGGGAGCTGGGACATGGAAAATTGGGCTGAAGCAAGTGGGAGCTCAGAGCCGAGCAGTGGAACTTGAAGACCGACAGCATGCTGTGATTTCTGTGGAGTACACAGCCATTTTCACTTGATTAAATAAAATAAACTCGGTTCCTGGAAGATCTGAAAAGTGGCCATTAGAGATTTCTGTCTAAAAGCTTGCAAGTTTTTGCATTTCTTCTGAGGAGAAATTTACACTCAGAAAATGACAGGATCTACAAAGTGATGTTTTCTGAAGCAAATACTGACATTATGAGTATCTTAAGCACTTGCACTGCATATCTGAGCTGAACAGCATCTCCTGAGTGACAAAGCCGTCACCCGCTAAAAGCAACTGTTATAAAATTATGACTGGAGCATATATAATGTTTGTGTTTAACAAGATGACAGAAATGCCACCTTAGTAAAAACTGATTATGGTTACAGCTGAACAATTCACATCATGCAAGATTTATAATATTAAGGTTATGCAATCATCTAATCGGAGAGACAAGCCTTGAGTAATAATATGAAATGCATGTACTTCAATCTGCAGCAGTGGATTCATTGCTGTTTTCTTATTAGCTCATGCCAGCATTAGGGCTGCATTATCCATTTCACCATAGTCTAATTCAGCATTTCCATCTGAAAACATATGCACAATAAGTGATCTATGCCAAAGAGGGAAATGGAGACAAAGCCATTTGAGTGACTTCACGGCTATAAAAACATACATAATCTCTATGTCTTTCAGCAATTCTCAATACTTTATACTACATTTCTTTGCATGAAAAGTTTTCCCAAAATAAAGGAAAAATTAGAAATTGCTCCTTCTCTTCCCTGGAGAACAATTCTTTGAGGGTGGAACCAGAGCAGGAATCCAGTCTGTGAATTTCTCATCTTGGAAGTGGGAATATCAGATCATCCTATTAGTGCTGTGCCAGCTAGCTGGGAAGTGGCAGGTGTGGCTCAGGATAGGAGAGAATTACTTGAAATGTGCATCTTCCAGCCCAGATAAAATTGGTAATATTTATATGGAAAAGGAATCTCTGTTTTTAATTAGAAGTGAAACATCTCAGATATTTTCTAAACATCAGATATACTAATAGCAGCACACACACACACATATATATACATATATCACAGTATATGGATGTATAAACTCTAACTGGTAAATTACTGTACAGGGAAGTCACAATGTTAAAAATGTGCTAGTTTGGGTCAGACGAGTTCAGGCATCGTATTTCAAAGGCACATATTATGAAAGTTGACAAGTGTTTATAATGCAATAATCAGACTAATTGACTGAGATCCCTGATTAAAATGAGACTTTTCACGTGAAGCTCAGACTGAGATTCCCTCTGAGCTGAGTTAATTTTCCAGAGCCTGTGCAGACTTTGGTCCTGTGAGATGCTGGGGTCTCGGGACATCAGGCAGTCCTGGGAGGATGGGGGACTTCGCTGGACCAAAAGTGTCTGGTAATTTATTGTTCAGATCCCTGTACATGTAGGCAGATTCATCAGACTCCTGCAACAATCACAATTCTCAGGGAAAAAAAAAAAGGAACATTTCAAAGGTAAACAGAAGGCATTTGTGTGCTGGGGTCTGATTTATTATACACACTATATATAGCTGTCATTAAATGAGCAGGCTAACGTGCAACTATTCATCATGGGGGGAAATGAACAGGCTATTCTCTGCTTGCCTGGAATTGTTCATATTTCTGGAAACTAAAAGCAGTGTCTAGGAAAGGAAAGAATGCCTAAAATGCTGTAAGATATTTGATTTATTCTCTTCAGGCATTACCTCTCTCTCTTCTCTGTGTCCCAGAGTATTATTCAAGTCAATCGATCTTAGAAACTATTTCTAGCAAACCCAGTTTTCCCCAAAACTCCCTGCTAAAGATCTCAATCTGCCTCCTTTTGTTGTTATTGTCATTAAAATAGGCTCAAATCAGTCGACAACTTTTGTTTTTACTTTGAAGGTGCATTTTGATCTAAGGAAAACAATTCATCTCCTCGTTTGTGTTACCAGCAATTCACTTATGAGTCTGCATACGGTAAACTGCAATATCCTTTTGAGTGCCAGCTAAAGCAATTCTCAGCTCTCTGTTTAGTTACACAAGAAACAGAAAATAAGTGATGCTGCCTGACTGAAACAGCTCTCCGGGTGCTGATTCAGGGAGATGACTACAAATATTCAGATTCTTCTCAGCAACAATTAATTGCCAAAGAAAACCAGGAATAATTTTAATTAATGAAGAAATGTGATTTTGAACTACTTGTGGCCACGAAGCAACACATGATTTAATGAACTAGGAGAAATGGCTAATACAACCTAAAAATTGCAATCAAAATTGTTGTTTCAATAGAAAACTGGAATTTAGTTAGGTTATGCCTTTCATGACAAGGCTCCCTTGCCACAGATTCGTGGTTTTCCTCAGCAAAATATGGAACGCTTCTGGCTGAAATGAAACTAAATATTTTGGTTTTCAGGACAAAAAATGTTCACTATGTTAGACTGAAAACGTAATGTTTTCCAGTACTTTTCCTAGTTCCCAATTCTGGCTGTCAATTCACTTATCATTCGGTTGTGCAACTTAAATAATATCCTCTCTGCACTGAGACTGGGACCTGTGCAGACGCGGCAGTGTTTTACATGGAGTGGGATGAGGAACCCCCACTCACGGCAGCAGGGCAGGACCCTGTGCCCACAGGCACCTCCATGGACCTCACCCCATCCCAGCTTCTCCAGCAGATCCCCGGAGCAGCCAGCCCAGCTCAGCATGCAGAGTTGTGCTGATCAGAGAAACCTGGAGGCAGGTTTCTCCCCCAAAAAGAAGACTTTTTGGTGTCACGCAGCCAGCGAGAGATGGGGGGACACTGCACTCCAGGCACTGGCAACCCCATGAACGATTAACTCTGATTTTTCCTGCCGGCCCTGTCCTACACCCACCCTCAGCTTTAAGGCTTTGGGGTTGTTTTTGTCTTTTCCAGCTTGGGGAAGCTGAGGGAGAGGAAGGGGGGGGGACAAGGAACCCCTCTGAAAGACAAAGTGGCCCCCCCAGGGATGTCCGTCCTGGGCAGGGAGATGAAAGGGCGCTGTTGTTTGACAATGAGGGTGTGTGGGTGTCTCTCATCAAACCCGCTGACACCCAGTGCTGAGCTGCACAAAACACCCGAGGCTCGGCAGAGATAAAAGCAGCCATGGCCCTCAGGGCTCTGCTTTCTGCCCTGTGCCGTGTCGGGTGAAGTAAAGGCAGGTGAGGCACAGACAGGAATAGATTCCCCCATGGCTTCTCAGAGCTCTGCTCCTCTCTTCTCCTTCTGTAGGTGAGGAAGGGTCTCAGGCACCATGTGGCATCGGCTCTGGCTCCTCCACCCAAACCTCTCCAGCCTCCCCAGAGCGTCCTTCAAAGAGAAATCTCTGCTGTGCCTTTTCTAAAACAGAGAAATTTTAAATTGCTCATTCTTGACAGTGCAACTTCTTCGTTTCACTGAGGTTTCACTGTAAAAAAAACCAGTTTTAAACTTAAAACACCCACCTGAACCCCTCAGCCTACACGGGCAAGGATACATGTGGAGGAAGGTGAGGCACCCAGATTTAATTGCAATTAGGGCCTTTCCTGCAGCTTCACAGATGTCTCCTGGCTGTGCACACACACACACACACACA
>VXAD01003976.1:475970-530025 GCA_013399195.1 Dicrurus megarhynchus
CCCACCCACCCCAGAAACAGCTCCAGAGGTTGAGACCACAATGGAATTGCTCATCGGCAACAAAAATCCAGACAAAAAAAATCAAGGTGTTTTGTTCAGGGCTTGTGTGGGGAAAGAAAAGGTCAGGATGCTGACTAACAGACTATTTTAGGACATAACTGATGCCGTTAGGAGCATGTTTCACCCTCCCTTATTCTGTTCACTCACCCACCCCCACCTAAATACAAAATAACCTGCAATCCAATTAGTGCTGAGTGTGTACGAAGCAATCACATTTAATAAACAGAGCTGGTAGGTTTTAAAAAATAAAGCCCTGTCCATGACCTTTTCTTAATTTTGTTGGATGTAATCTGGAATTCTGCTCTATTTATTTACACTTGCAGTTTAATTAGGGCTGGTTGTTTTACCCCAGCTACCTGCTTGCAGGCACTTAGGGGAGCTCACACACTCACGGTGCTCCTGCACAGCTCCTCTGTTATCCCCAGGAGCTGCTGGGCTGAACTCCTGTCACACACGCCCTCAGCAGATTAATAATGACAGAGTCAGTGTGAGTGAGTGTGAATAACATGCCCTGGTAACAAGTCAGGAGCACAGAGAGGGATTTGTGTCTTTTAAATGGATTTGGGACAGCAGCAGTAGTAGTAGTAGTTTTCTCTTTCTCTTTTTTTTCTTCCCCCAGTTTCTGTTCTGATTTGCTCTTCTTCCACAGCCATCTCTTCATTCCATGGAGAGGTGCCACAGAAAGATCTCTACTCGCTATACAAAGAGGAGTGATCCCCTCTGAGCACTCTTTTTAATCCTTTGAGAGTAGACAAAGCAGAAAAGAACTGACAGAAGCAGCATGAACAAAAAGCTGTGTTTTCCAGAATCGATAGTGAAAACCAGGAAATTTTTGGCTGGGGCAAGGGGTAGAAGAAGAAGAAGAAGATGGCTTTGGAGAGGGGCCAGAGAGAGGATTTTGTCTGGAGTCTTTAAGAGGTGGAAGACAGAATTAAATATCAGCTTGTGACGCACTGGGTCCAGTGGTTAAATCCATCATGCTCCATCATGGAATCACGGATCATGGAATGGTTTGGTTTGGGCTGGGAGGGACCTTACAGGTCATTTTGTTCCAAGCCTTGCCACATGGGCAGGGACACCTTCCACTGTCCCAGGCTGCTCCAAGCCCTGTCCAGCCTGGCCTTGGACACTGCCAGGCATGGGGCAGCCTCAGCTTCTCTGGGCACCCTGTACCAGGGCCTCAGCACCCTGATGGCAGGAGGCACAAACACACCCCAGGTGCTGGACATGAGGACAGGCAGGGCAGGAAGGGCCTGAGTGAGTGTCCAGGTGCTTTGGCTGCTCCATCCCCTCATCACACCAGTACTATGCTTTCCACCTTTGGGAAAAACACTTGATATCCAGGGAGGCTTCCAGATGGAAATTTAGCATTATCTCTGAGCAAATGAATTCTTTGTAGAGCACCGAATGAAACCAATGTCCCAAATGTCCTGCTTGCTTCCCTACAGTGTAGTTCCAGGTTATGCTGCTTTTGGTGGCAAAAGCGGTGTAAGAAATCCTGACTTTCTGTTCATTCCCACGTCTCAGATTGCCTCTCCTTTCATCTGTCAGGGGTCAAAAAGACTCCCTCCCACCCACAAAAATCCCACAAGGCAGAGGTTGGCAAGACTAGCTGAAACTGGCTCCTCTACCAGAGGCAGCACAGCACAGACCTGCCAGCTCCTCACCTCACCTTGCCCGAGTGCCAGACATCCTGTATCACCCAAAAATGCACCTGAAGGGGCTTTGAAGTTTGCCTACTGCAGCCTGACTGCAGCATTGGATTTAGAAGTGAGGGGAGCACGTGGAACCAAGTTCAAGAGTTGGCAGATTCATTTGCATATGAGAGGCCAAAATAAGCAAATAAAAACTGCCACACAAAACGAACCAGAATTGGAATTGGCTAAACACTTCCCCGTGAAATGGATTTTCGAAGTGACTCTTGAACTCTTCTGTGGAAAGACAGATTCATTTTCAATGGAGTTTGATCTTGCTCTTCAGCTTCATTTGTAAGACCAATTACAGAGCATTTTGTACAACAATTACGGGCATTAAAACCACTCTGTTCCATTTGATGAATTTTAATAGTAATTGAACACAAGAACCCATCAACTGAAAGATTGTCCAATCAAGTATGCCCACACACTGAACTGTAATTTCCACTCCACAAATGTGTAATGCCATTTGAAACTACCAAAATGTCCTCTCCCCACCAACACCCAAGCAGATTTGAGGAGTTATTCCAAAACAACTTTATTCCCTGAGGCTCCAAGTACACAGAAAACACACTGACCACAGTCCTGTGATAATTCCTGTGTGCAACTTCGTCCTGCAAAGCTCCCCAGAGCTCATTCTTGGATAGGCGATTGCAGAGTGCTGGTGACCATAAATGTTTGTGGGAAGCACCCTACAAATCACTGTACAAAGTCCCCTCCTTGTGAAGAAAGGCATTTTTGGAGGACGTGCTCTGAGGAGCTTTGTAAGATATCGTAAGAGCGGGGCAATTGCTTTGTGTGAGTGTAGGGAATGGAATCCATCCCCTGGACACTGGATCTGGTATTCACATTTGAGTTCGGCCCAGCTTCTTCCCTTGAAAAGAAAGAATGTGCAGAATGGTGGGCTGAAGAAATATAGGCCTGAAACAAATAATCTGGTTACGAAGAGAGGCCCCTCACAGCCACTAAAGAACAGATATTTGGGCTAGAAGAGTCCAGATGGTTTCCACAAGACCCAAACAGACTTTGACTTATGTTACAAGTCCAAAAGCCACAAAAGCAATGCAGTATGGCAGAGCAGAGGAGATCAAAGGCCTCACCAGTGTCCTGGGTCTCAGAAGAATGCTAATGCAATTCTTATTCTTTGTTGTGAACATTTTGTTGTTATTTTTTCCCTACTAAACCTGCCCTTTCTGTCTGAGGTTGGCCTGTGCCGTACTGAAAATTCCTTGAGGGAAGTTGTGTTCTTCGTTGGATTTGCTGTAAATTAGAAGAACAAAAGAACTATTTTGATGAACTTGCTCTCAATGGGATTTCCAGGCTCGCTTGGGAAACAAAAAGAGATTGCGATAGTTTAGATCAGTGGGGGATAAGTGTCCAACTGTCAGAGCCTTCCTTTGAAGTGGGTTTTCCCTTGACAGTGCTCACTACAACTGTAAGTTCAATTTAAAGACAAAAGATGAAGTCTTGGCCTTTCTGAAGTCAATAAGAGGTTTTATCACTGACAACTCAGAGGCCGGGATTTCACCCAAGATGTTTGTACAGGCACTAACTTTAGCATCTTGTTGAGAGCCACAAGAAATATTTATGTTGAAGAGTGAAACTGCATTGTTTTCTTGCATCTCATTCTGAACACAAAAGTGACCCCGTCTCCCTGGAAAATCACCACTCTTTTCTGAAAATCATACAGTTTCACTTGTGAGATACCTTATCCGGGTGTGGTCAAACTGAGGGTTGCAATGTGTGATTTAAAAGCAATTACAATACATCCTAATGCAATAGATCTGATTTTTTTCCTGTTAGTTTTTGTTTTGGTTTAGAACAGGTTAATAATGAACAGTAGAGGTTTTCATGTGAACAGGAAGATCTATTTTATTCCCAACTAAAACTTCCATCTGTTGTTCCTTGTATTTTAAAAATATTTGTCAAATCCTGCCTTTAAAAGCTCAGGAATGCAGCTTCTTCTGAAAGTGCTGAAGGTTCCAAATTTCTTTAAGTGGTGTCAGTCAATCAGTCAATGGGTGCAAAGTTTTACAGAAAACGCTCAGCTTTACTAAATGAACTGCAGAAAACCTCTGTCTAGTAACAAACCTATCCAAGCTTCTGAAATGCAGGCAAAACCAAACCTGGCATATATAAATTTTTTTCAAGACTTCTTCCCTCATTCCTCCCAGATAAAGACAAGATCCAAACAAGTGAAATCTGGGAAGAATAGAAAGGTGGTAGGGAAGGGGGGCAGACAAATGCTGAGATACTCACAGGGATCTGTTTGAAAATAAACTGTGCAAATAAAAGGCCAGAGAATTTTTCCCTGCTTGTCTCTTGGTCCCCTCCCCCTTTCAAACATCATCTCTTATTTGTTTCATTTTATGCATTTTAGTGTTTCAGTCCCTGGCTGCTGTATTGAGTTTTTTCACCCTTCACACACCATCACATACTGCCTGCCTTCCTTTGACCACACTCTGTGTTGTAATAATAATAATAAAAAACTGGGCCTGATTTTAATTTGTGTAATGTTTTTGTCAAAAAAAAAAAAAACTCTACAGCCTAATTAGGAAACCCGTTAAATGGCTGCAATTCAAATATAATTCTATTAAATTCTCCCTGTAAACTTAATGTTACAGACTTTTTAACAGATGTTTTAATTAGACATTGTTATTAAAGGGAATACTGTAGAAATTAAAAGCAGGCCCTAAATGTGTTAACAAAGACACTTTTCTTGCATGGCATCGATGGTGGCAGAAACATTAGCAGAGAGATTTTGGCAGCAGGTCATGAAAAGGAAGGAAAAACGAGATGTGTTAAAGGGAAGATGCACTGAGAGATATGCACTGCTCAGCTACTCTGGGAGAGGGGCTCATTTCACATCCAGCACCACCTCGGGCCATTGCCTGAGCTGGAATGAGGTGGGGAAGATGCTTCAGCCCAGTGCTAATGGCCCCACGTGAGGAGCACCGCGACCAGCACAGGCTCTGACCGGGAAGAGCGATTTGGTTGTGAGAAACTTGCAGCTTCAAGGATTTCCAAGGAAGCATCAGTCTTGCCAGTTTTTGAGGTTTCATCTGCTGTCTCCGTGGTTTGGGGTGTTTTCTGATGGTGACTCTTGGAACTGAGCAACACCAGAGGGATTGTGTTTTTGTGAGATGGGTTTGCTCTCAGCCCCTTGTGCTGCTGAGGCTGGCTGGGATGACGTGTGTTGCCGGCTTGGAAATGAGGGAATAAAATAACCCTACAACTGTATTTTTTTGGGAAGAGTGTTTAAAAACACTACAAAAGGACCCTGATGAGACATTTTCTGAGATTTATGATACTAGGATTGAATTGCAGGTGAAAAAGTTGAAAAACTGGTCAGGTTTCAACACAAGTCTCTTTTTTCTGGGGATTGTGAGATGGGCAAGTCCACAGTTCCCCACTCCTGCCCGGTGAGGCCACCAAAAGGCCAAGGCCAACAAGAGAAGTCCCTTTCTTCACCTAATACTGACGGCTGCTGCAAGGCAGTGTCATTTCATGGGACTGCTGCCCTAACCCAGCCACCAATGCTCCCTGAGTGCCACCATCTACTGCTCAGAGCCCTTCCAGAGAGTGCTTCAAAGCAGGCATCAGTAAACTTGATCAGCAAGAGAGCATAGAGGACGAGTAGCCAGTTGAGGCTTCTGTTCCCAAGCAGGATCAGCTCTACCTAAAACATTCCAGTAAACATGCACCAACCAGTTCTGTTGTATTACTTCGCATACAGACAGAAGAGCTGTGATTTTTTCCCTCAATGAGAGGAACAACTTATTTCCAAAACACTAGGAGTAAAACTGATAATCAGAGCTCTGAATGTCTTACCCTTGTGACTGAAATCTCTGTTATTGTTCACTCTGGGAAGAAGAATACGAGCCTGGGGAAAAAAGACGCCTGGAAAATCATGTTAAAGTGATGCTATCATTGATATTACAGAAAAGTGTCAACTCTTGTTCCTTCTTCTATCTATAGATTTCATTCTTTCAGCCACATTACTCATTTATAGACTGGAGACAGGCCAGACCCAGAGCAAGACTTCCTCAGAGCTCAGAGGTGTTGAACCTGGCTGGTGATGCCTGCCAGTGACTCTGATGAGCATCTCTCTCAGAATCTGCACAGCTTTGCACATTCTCACTCTCATATATTTTCAAGCTTTGTTTACAATTTATTCTGCTTTGTTATCCCTTCTCTTTCGAGGCCTTTCGCTTAAAAGCAGTGCAGGAACCAAATTAATGCAGGTAGTCAAATTTTAATGATTGCCTGAGTCAAACAAACTGGAAAATCTTTCCTGTACAGCCATAAGGGTAAAAGAGAAACGTGCAAAACCCCACCAACAGAGACAACTGGCTAATTAACTGATGTGAAACCAATGTAAAAAAGCAGAAACTAGAAAACAAATGAAAACCTGTACAGCAATTACCTCCAAAAAGGTAACATTTCACAATTAGAGCCATTCTAAGAACTTTAGTTAATTATGTAGGGTTTGTTCTCTCTCTCTTTCTCTTCCCCCTCCCTCTTATTCTCTCTCCCTCTCTCTCACTCTCCCGTTTATTAAAGTCCATCAGGGCTCATGATGTGTGGGGAAAGTGCTAACATTTGCAAATTGCTGGTTTATGATAAATGAATTGTGGAAACTCAGCCCCTTGGTTGGGGCCTGGCTAGATTGCAAAGCACCAGCATCTCCGGCTGCTGCAGCCCTGACCCTGACTTTACACCCATTGATCACAAGTGGTGCATAGCCATGACCACCAAATGCATACATTGTAGCTGGGGGACTTGCTTTTCCCATAGTATTTCATCATCGTTCCACATCACGGGCGCCACAGTAACCTTTGGCACGCAGTCCTGCAAGACTAATACCTGCAGGAGATTTCCTCTTGCCCCAGTAATCACTGCTTCCACTGCTCCATCTTTAAAAACCCTTCGTCATTAACCCAGATTTGATTTGCCAAAAGTGCCCATTGCTTTCAATAGTGCTGGGGAGGGAGGGAGGAAAGGGTTGAACAGGCTGGATAATCAAGCCCTAAATAATCCTAACAAATTTCCAGCTATAACTTCACGGCTTTCCCAGCACTTTCATTTTAGGCAGGAATTTACAGCGGCTTATCTGGATGTTAATCCCAGTGGTCCTTGAAGCTGCAGCAGGAAAGAGAGGGAAGTGCAGTGAAGGATGTCACAAGAGTGGCGGGTCTCGTGGGCTCCCACAATTGCTGTTCGTGGTGACTGCACGCCTGGAGTGCAGGAGAGCTCCAACAGCTCCGAGCACAGTCGTGCCTGGGGCTGCACAAATGGAGAAGGGAAACCCTCTGCCCCAGGTGAGGGAGATGTGCAAAGTCAGCCAGGGATGCAGGAGACACCTCGCAGGTAAAGCCCAGCAGCTGCTGGTGGCCCCCTCAGCTGGTGCTCCCAACAGGATGTTACCCCCGTGCAACACGTCCCTGGGAGTTTTATGTTGACTTTGGGGACTAATTATGGTTTCAGGGAAAACACAACTGAAGGGAACACAAACCTTGGCAGCTGCACGTCAGCTGAGATTCCTGCACGGGGAAATTGTTTCCATTCACACGTCTGGGTCTGCAGGCAGGTCCTGATCCTGCTTTAATGAAAACAATTCCTCGAAAGTCAAGTGCATTTTTCTGACTGGCACAGGGATGTGCTGTTTTCTTGGCAGAATCTGGCAGATAATGCTGAGCACAATATCAGGGAGTGTGCATACGTGTGTCAGCTCACACACACACAGAGGGAAAAGGGAGAGGCTCTCAGAATCCAAGGAGAAACCCACCATCCGTGAAAGGGTCTGGGTAGGAGATGAAAGTGTCCCAAAGAGACGCAGAGTAATGAAGTTATGGAGAGCTGGGAAATGTTGGTATTACTTTATTATAGTGTACTGAAGAGAGCTTGTGAGCCAGTGCTCTAAGGGTTGTATTCAATAAAAAAATAATATGTCTGGTTCCCACACATGGCCACTGAAGTACCAAAAATCAATTTTAGTCATTGAATTGGGCCCTAAGGTGCAGCAAAGTGGGTAAGATTCACAATAGAGCAGCAAGGAAATGATGTACGGTCTCTGGACGAGGAACATTTCCCTGATTCACGTCTAATTTTGGTTCGTGCAGCAGCAGAACTGACAGAGCAACCCTCAGCTGCCCCATGGACTGCCCAGAGACCCTGCTGAGCCCCAGCCTCCTGGGAAAGCCTTCTGCCCTCTCCCCCGTGCTAAAACTCTCTCAAAACTGCTGAATCTGATGCAAAACCATCACTGTTCGTGCAATGGGCAAGCTGTGATGCTGTGGCTGCGCTTTGGGAGGCTGCAAAGGCAGCATGGCGCAAGCGCCAGTGGTTGCATCAGGAATTTTAACTCAGTTTGGGAAGGTAGCACCTTAAACACATCTTTGGCCAACGCAGAAAGGGGTGTGTGGAGTCAGCCACAGAGAGACCATCCCTGCGCAGCTCAGGTGTGACCAATGCCGGGGGATTGGAAATTGGTTTCAAAACCAAATTTGAACAGAAAGGTGAAAAGTGTCCAAAGACAGAAAGGCTGGGGAATGCTGCCAGATCCGGCTGGCATTTTCCAGGCAGCTTGGTCATGAATTCAGTGTCTGTACCAGTTCTCTCTTGTCTTTGTTAGTGCTCTGAAGCACAGTGTCTGAAGCAAAAGTTATTGAATTTTCACTAAACCCTTCCTACATGCAAAGGCTTTTTCTACTTTAATGTTCAAAAAAGTCCCAGTTGCAGCCACCGTCTCTCGCATGTGCCCATATCTTTTCTCATTATAGGCTGGGGTCCAAAACCAATACGAATTAAATAAATATCCCACTGAGAGCTGTACTTTTGAAAATGGCCTTATTGCAGTACAGATGTGTGCTATCTAAAACCAGCTTAAACGTTTTATTTTTTTTAATATATAGATATTTAAATTAAGAAAATAAAATAAAATCTAAATATTATCCTGGAAGGAAGTGTATGCACTGGTGTATGTTTGATTTTCATTTTTCTCCCAGCATGCTCTGTCCTTTCATCCTATAATGGTTCTTCTCTATTAATCCTTCTCAAACCCCACAGGTAGAGATGCTTATTGATAGAAGGCCGACGTGTATCTCAGTTTACAAAGGCATATTAAAGGATACAAGCAACGTATTTCTCTTGATGTCTTCTTATTAATGCAATTCCACTCAGAACATTTTGGCATAAGAGGCACTGCCAGATGGAAGATAAAACTTCACTTTTATGGGTATTTTAAGGAAGAAAACATTTGGTTTGCATCAGCTCTAAATGAATAATATTTATTGCCCTATGATTTTTATTTTATAAGCAGGATAACAAAAAGCACTGTCAATTACTTAGTATTTTAACAAGGTTTTTTTTTTTTAAAAAAAAAGGTCTGATAACAGCAAGTCATTTTAAATGATCAAATGCCTTTCAAGCTAAACTGCAATAACCCAAAGTGATGGGTTGTTTACATAATAAAAATAAATAAACACTGACCACAGCTTGGCTGTATTTAAAGATTCTGTCATTTGTTGCCACAGAGCGCGGCTCGCAGCGGGGTTTGGGAGCCCAGCGTGGGACCATCGCACACACATCAAACAGCCCCGCTCGGGGCCGGCGCGCGCCGGGGACGAGGGATGGCGACTTTGGGGGCTGCTTCTGGGTGGGTTTGGGGGGAAGCACAGTAAATCCTGCTAGTGTTATTTTCCCAGGACATCAGCAGGCCTCCTGAGGCTGGTAAGGCTGATCCTGTGCTCACAAAGGATGGTCGCCCTCTGATCTCTCCCCGTCAATAATTCGATTATCTTCATCTGTCTCCCTTCGTGAAGATAATAAAATTCCATGGTTTTTTCTTACTTTTCTTGCTTGCCTTGTGCTGCTGATTATTTTTGCTATTTATTGCCTTTGCAGCCATTAGGTCTGCAAAAAGTGTTCGGTGGATCCAAATGTGTGGCCTTTGTCACTCCAGCACCAGGACCTGCCCGGAGCTTGTGGGTCCCAGAGGCACCACCTGCCCTGCCCAGCACCAGGCTCATCTCGCTTGGATTTGGCACAGTGGTGTTTGCTTTGCAACACTAGACTTGTCCTGCAACAACACACACTGGAAATATTCTAAAAATCAAGGCTGAGGAAATAAAAATGTTATTAACCTTTCAAAGGAAGGGGAAGAAGAAATAAATTAAGTTGGTTTCAGATTAACTCCTCCTTTAGCATGAGAGGATTTGAAGTTAAGCTCTTCAGAGCTGGAGCCCAGGTTGACTGTGCCCTGTCCTGGGTCACACAGGACCCGCTGAAGGGTCTGCAGTGACACCAGTGACAGCAGCATTGGGCAGGACTTCATTTCTGTGACCAGGTCTGCACTGCAAAGCATGGTCTAGTCTGCCAAGAGACTTTGGAAGGATAAGGGGCTGCATTATTATTCTTTCTCCTCTTTTCTCACATAACTTGAGCCCTCTCTAGCCCTTTGTAATCACACATATTTCCAGTAATAAACAGATGTACAGATTTTCAGTACTTGGGACAGTACTGAGAATGGTGAAGACTCCATCTGTGTGAAGGTCTCTGCATGAGAGACACCTTGAGAGAGCTGCTGTGATTCAGGGTTGGAGCAAGGCTTTGGCAAGATAATGAGGGAAAACCTCCTCTTTTTCTGGCCTGTGATGGTAGAAGTCCTTGCAATCCTGCTCACATCGATGACAATCCCTTGCCATTTGTAGCCCGGCCTTGTGGAATCCCCATGCCAAGGGAGCAGCCTCTCCTGTCTCCTTGGTGTCACGCCAGCACACAGGGTACGAGGAGGTTCCAAATCTTGGAACATTTTACATATAATCATAAAAATAATTGTTGTGCTCCTCAGGTGAGGTGTACTGGTTCTGCTGGAAGTTTTCTCTCTTTGACCAGGTAGGTGAATACTTGGCTTCCCATTGAGAGCATGGCTTTTTCCATTCCCTTCTTATCCAACATCAAGGGCTGGGTGATGGTTCCCATTTTGGAGACTGGAGGGAAAGCAAAAGGAGACCTTGAATGCAGGCTGTGTTAAGGTTCTGTTGAAACAACATCAGATTTACTCTGACATATTCCATGGGACTTAATATTGATTTTCAAATAATCCAGAATGCTGTTTTTAAAAACAATTATTGGCAAGGGGAGGCGTTGTTTTTGGAAGCTCTTGTATGTACAGTAAGGCTTTATTTCTGCTTGTTTTGAAGTGCGGCACGTCTTTTAAAAAATGCTGTTCAGGAAACATCTGCTGTCAATTAAGGACTAACACATTAAGGCGTATTAAAGTGCACTCTTATTAGTGTTTCAGCAATAAAAAGAAAGGTTTTCTATTTGAATCATGTGTTCTTTAACACATCTGCCAGCCATCTGAAACTTGCAAATATTCCTCAGTAAAAACATCTTCATAACTTTCTAAAAACTCAGTAACACATAGCACTATGTTAAAAATAAAATGTGCATAAAATCCCTTTATGCACTGAGTTCAGGTGATTCTCAAACAGGTTATTGGGCTGATGCTGATAGTTTTAGATTAGGATGCACTGCAGATGCTCAATCCAGACAGTCCCTTTGAACCAATGGGAAAAATAAACTTTTCTTTTTCATTTTTATAAAAATGGAAAAGCAGAAAAAATCAGACTTTTCACAAAAAAAAAAAAAAAAAAAGCCATTCGGGTTGGAAAAGAAGCATTTGATTTGGAAAGAAGTTGTTGTGTATTAGGCAAACAGTAATTTCTGTGTGTTAAGCTCCCCTGCTCTGTTCAGAATATGTTTCCCACCACACACTGTGGGCTCTTGTTGTTTGTCAAAGTTGTTGCATTGTGTGAAACCTTGTTCAGATGCATAATGAATATACAGGTCATGAGGGATCACCCTTCCTTAAACTGCTGTGATTTCTGAGTGTGAGCTATCCCAGGCTCCAGAAAAGTGCCTGAAACTGAAGCCACAAAGTAAAAATATTTGAAAGTATCAATACACTGACACAGAATCGTATTGTTTTAGCAGTAGGACCATGGAGATGACTCAGTTACCTGTGAGCACAGGTGAGCATGGTACCAGACCCCTAGGTTTAGGCATCCAACGCTCTCTGAATCAGCTTATTGTAAAATGAGGGTGATAGAGCAGACCAAGAGAATCATCTTCACCAGTCCTGCTGGGTAACATCATTCTCTAGGAAGCTCTAAGTATTGTTCTTGACATTGGGACATGATAGGAAAAGTGGGATGTGGGATCCTGGCACAGGGACATGATGTGAATGGTGCAACACAGGGTTTACTGCACTCTTGGCCATTTCCTGGTGAAAGGCAGGCACCGATGAGGTTTGGCTGCAGCATGGCTTGAGGAAAAGCCTGGGCTTGATGGTTTTAGGCAGATAATTGTCTCCTTATCCTACTGAAGTTACTCTTGTTGGCATCTCCAAGCAGGACTGAGTGCAGGGACCGATGAGCCCCAGAGCAGCATTGTTTGAAGACAGTCCTTGTTCCACCAAATACAGCTTATACCTGATCACCTTTTAAATTTCTTGAGACAAATTTCACCTGTCCTTAGAGAGGGGGGAGAGAATGAAAACCTGCCTGGGGAAAGAGTCAAGCATTTTTATTGCTTTCCTTTTGTTAGGAAATGCTTTAAACACAGATCCTGAAGCTGGGAAACCACTGAGCTCATTCTCAGCTACTTGATTAATTTTCTTACTGATACCTTGGAAGTGATTGCTACAGACTGGGTCAAAGCACGAGCCAAGAAGCAAAGGAGATTTCCTATTTCTGCATTTTTAAGGAGCTGGAAGCTGTTATAAGTGGATGATGCAGCATCTAATGTTCAGTGATGGATACATCTGCTTGGCTAAACAACAGAAATCTGCCTAATTAGATGCTGTTTGAGACTGACCTGCTTCTGCCACTCCCCCATCCAGATCTTCTCATTGAGGGATGATACAGTTCTTCACTAGAAAATCACAAATCAAAGCTTGGTCATGCTGTCTTCTAACAGCAAATGATTGTTATATTTTCCAGAGCTGTAGGGGGAACTTTGCTGTAGGTTCAAACTACAGAGGGGAAAAAAGGGAAATGTAACTTTCATTCAGAGCTCGTGTACTAAATGTCATTTTCCCATCCAGCTGCTGAGCAGAAAGCAAACCTAGGGACAAATGCAAAAAATCTACTGGGCTGATGAGAACTACCTACTTACTCAAGCATGGGGAGACAGTGTGCAGCTGACTTATGGCAAAGGTGGCCCAGATTCAAAACCTTCTGAGCTTTCCATTGCTCCCTGTGGGATTTGGACTCTCAGGTCCTGTCTGGTGCTGGATTTCTTTCAAAAGTGCTAAGGAGGAGCAGTCAGACCTGGAACTAGAGATGATGGATACAGAGTGGTTGACTAGGGATCAGATTCAGAAAAACATGTAACAGTAAGGCATTGAGCTTTCGTGGGAAAAAAGCCCCATGACATGTCTTGGGTGATTGTTTCTACTCTTCTGCACAGAGATGGGTGCTGTTTTCAGGGGCACCTTTTCTGATGGGCTCAGAAAAAGCTTCACACCCTCCTGCAAACAAGACCCACAATGTCAAGTTCTTACACTGTGAGGAAGCTCTTCATTTTCAAGGTTTGCAGCCACCACTGTCACTTAACAAACTTTGAAGTCCCTGCGTGGAAGGCTCTGCCAGGAGTCAGCAGGCACTGCATTATTTCAGCTCTCCTTCAGCTGCCCTGCCAGTGATGAATACAGTTTAATTACAAAAGCAGAATTTCTGTCATTTCTCTCAGCATGGCTTCTATTGGGGAAGATTAAACATCAGCCAAACATTACTGAATTACCTTTTTAAACCTATTATTTCAACGTGATTAACTTCTCTTCTTTTCATTTAGCTGTAAGCAAAATCTTGTTTACAAGGCAAAAAAAAATGCATTTGCTATAATATCGGCAATAATAATAAAAATGAACATCACAGGGAAATAATTTATGTGTAAACCAGCATAAAAATGTCATTGATACATGAGT
The DNA here is from genome assembly GCA_013399195.1 of Dicrurus megarhynchus. Taxonomy (NCBI): domain Eukaryota; kingdom Metazoa; phylum Chordata; class Aves; order Passeriformes; family Dicruridae; genus Dicrurus; species Dicrurus megarhynchus. Next base: position 489,717 of record VXAD01003976.1, read on the forward strand.
TTCCTCTTCAATTAATAAAAAGGAGGAAATATTTAAAAACAATTTATCAAGGTAATACATACAGTTCATATATCATGCACTCACAAAGACTGTACAATATCCATTCCACAAATAGCTCTGTGACCTGGACTCTTGCACAGATGCTGGATTCCTTTAGGTGACCTAATCTGGAGCAGCACAAGACTTTGACTTTGTACCAAATGAAGATCCTGGGTCAAAATACCAATAAAAGAATATCCTATTAAAACAGGTAACAATTAGTGCTGATCAAGTAACCCAAACCAAATGAAAATACAGCTCTCAATGATTCTGGTGTCATTTTCTACCTTCCACCAAGGTTGTTTGTCACCAACCATAAACCCAGGTGATCTGTTCAGAAAGACTGAAACATTATCTCTGCTATGTAAGAAGTAGTTTCAATGTGGTCACAAGTGTAACATAAATCATGGAATCACAGAATGGTTTGGGTTGGAAGGGACCTTAAACATCATCTCATTCCACCCTCTGCCATGGGCAGGGACACCTTCCACTGTCCCAGGTTGCTCCAAGCCCCGTCCACCCTGACCTTGGACACTTGCAGGGATCCAGGGGCAGCCACAGCTTCTCTGGGCACCCTGTGCCAGGGCCTCACCACCCTCTCGGGGAAGAATTTTTTCCTGATATCTAATCTAAGTCTTCTCTCTTTCAGTTCAAAAGATCCTCATGTCCTGTTGGTAAGACACAATTTGCAAGGGCATGTAGTGACAGACAGGACAAGGGGGAATGGCTTCAAACCGAAACCTTGTCCTTTTTGCAGAGTTGGCACTGGAAAACCAGATGGCTTTGTAGTCACACGTGGAAGTGAACTCATATTTCGAAGTTTCAATATTGAATAAAAATGATAGAATACCTATGCTGAACAGAAATATTGACATTGTCAAGTATATATTGAACCCCCTCCATTGGTTTGTGGCAATCTGAGTAAGCCTTTTCCATTAATTACATCCTACAAAGAAATGGGGGACTTTCCTGCACTTGGCAATCTTTAATTTACTTCCTACATCGGTATATGAAATGGTGTCTCCTTTTGAAGAGATACATTCTTATTTAAAATTATTTTCCTGCTTTTTAATGTATTCACTATCTGAAAAGCATCTGCAATGCTTTTCAAGGAAAGGCAGCAATATCATTTGTTTACTTGTCACTTTTCTTGTTTTTCAGAATTGTCCTTAGGTAAATGTGTGTGAAATTATAATTGCTAGAAAATGACAGTCTGTAAAAGCGACTGTATCCTTCCAGATGATGTGTTTGGCCCTAGGACTCAACCACAGCAAAAACTTCTCTGTATACTCTCAGGTGTTGTGCAGAGGTATCCTCTCCTCTCCCCTGCCCTGGAAGAAAAAGAGAATTTAGAGCTAATTGATCAGATTCTTTTTTTCCTGGTGCTGTAAAAAGGAAGAACAAGGTGTGAATAATTTGGCACAAAACATATGGAAATCATGCAAGATGTTATAATTCCTGCTTGCTCTCCCAGACCCATGAACCAGCATGCCCTGCATTACCAGCAGTGGGTGGGGGGCTTGGGAACAGCTGAACACTGAAAATCCTGTTGGATTCAGTTTAGCACCTGAAAGGAGCCAAGGACACTTCTGTCAAGAACGAGGAGCAAATGGGTTATTGGAGATGAGGCTGCTCCCATGGAGCTGGGTTGTTCCCCGCTTTCTCCCACAGGCTGGCAGCGCGGGCTCCTGGGAGCTGCAGGTGGAGGGAAGTGCTGCCTCACATAGCTGGGATGTCTCCGGGAGGTGTGAGAAACCCGATAGTTTCTGTTTGCTGAAGCTACTTGTTCACTCCCTCATGGGTTTGACAAGCTTCCGGGGATACTTATATCCTACCACCTGGGAAGGCTTCTCATCCCAGTGGGAAACAACAAAAAGCACGCAGAAAACCAGTGTGATGTTGAGCAGAACTTTGCATTTAGAGAGGATGGAGAGAAATCATATCTGTAATTCCCTGACACCTCCGAAGCAGCTGTGGGTTTTGCAGGCTCACTTGCACCCCGAGAGCAATCCTGCAACCCCAGCAGGGTTAACCCCAGCTCTACTCTGCTGGGACACTGCTGTCTGCTGCAGCTGAGCTGTTTGCTGTAAACATCCCAGGCAACAGAAACCCTTGGCTAGCCATGGCCAGCCCTCAGTTCCCCTCTTTGCCGGCTCACTGGGACGAGCCAAAGCAGTTAAACACCTTTTTTTATGTATTGCCAACTCTATTGCTAAAACATTGAGTGCATTTAACTGAGTGAATCCCCACTGCAGATGGATTGCACAGTGCCCTGTCCATCTGCCAAGCTCGCAGAGGAAAAGCACTTGCAGGTATTTTCTCAATTGCTCACAAACTCCTTCTCTCACATTTCTCTTTTCATTTCTTCCTTGCTCCCCGAAGGTGCAGGTCTCACCCTGGCTGCTCTATGGATTTGCCTGGTGAATTTGGATGCTGATGAGTTGGTACTTGGTTAAGGGAACGTCAGGGAGCACAACTGGAATAGGGGTAGTAGTTTTCCATCTGGAGGAGCTTAAAATATTTTCTGTGCTGAGAAAGAAACATGGCACAAAGCATTTTTCCTACTTCTTCTTTTATTCTGGGTGCTGCCTGCTTATCACTGAGCTGTTGTTTGGAGCTACAGATGGACTTCCTTTTACTCTACAGCAAACAACAGCATTAACAGATTAGAGATTACTCAGCCTGACACTTCCCAACCTAAACTACAACTAGGGCAAGGAGGCAAAGTGCTCTGAGCCTCTGCTGTTTGCTTCATGTCCAGCCAGTTTGTCTGTCAGTACTTCAAAGAAGCAGCTTTCAGTTCCTGGACTGGGAATACCAATCCTTCCCTCCCCAACTGCTAAAGGGTTTCTTCCCTTCCAAGGCTTCTTCTAGCCAGGATTTTTAAAAGTGGCATTAAATTTTGCTGTCCAGGGAAGGCACCTGTCCCAGAGTAGTTATTTTTAGCAGCAGAGCTGACATCCAATACGGTAGCCCCAGTTATAAAGTTGGCCATCATCCTCTCCCTGTGAGTTACGTTTTGCTTCAGTGTGATTAACTGTAGTTAAAAAATGAGCTTGAAGGGCATATAAACAGGAGAGCAGAAGGGTTGCTTGGAAGCATAAATCACGTAAATATTAAATGGGAAAGTACATCCAAATTGGTACTTGTTTGCTCAAAGCTGTTTAAATTAAGGGCAATATCATCCCTTCTCAAGAAAGAGAGTTCATTATTTCCTCCAATGAGATCTAAAAAAGGAAAGCCCTAAAGTAGCACTCTATAGCCTGCAGCATCATCAGCACAGTGAAAGGACAGCAGGACACTTCCTGGCTCCCTCTTTGCTCTCCTCATGGTGACACGAGGAAGGATTGTGGCCATGAGATAAATGAGTTTAGGAGTCCACCTCAGCAGAAAGGTCACAGCTGGACACCCCTGTCTCCCCATTTTCTCCATCTCAGCCTCATGGCAGCAACAGAAAGGAGAATTTGCTTTCTTGTCTTGAACATGAATTGGTCTTTTAATACCCTTGCTCTTGCTAAAAACTAACAGCAGGGAAAGAGACCCCAACCCCAAACTGAAATTTTTGAGATTTGCAGTATCCCACTGAGTTGATGAGGAAAAAGAGCTGCATTTTTCTTTTCTCAAATTCCAGTGAAAATACAGAGGAAATATCACTAGAAAGAAAAACTTTTAAAAGCCATTTTTCCTACAATCCAAGTGTCCTAGAAATTCATGTCATGTGCCCATCTCCCTTTGCCCATGAGGAAGCCACAGCTGGGGTACTCAAGACCACGTGTGTATTTTTCTGTGGCCACATAGGGAGGTTTCCATCCCGAAGCAAGCTCCCACTGGAATAGGTGCTGCACAAACAGAACCCCTGCCCAAAGCTGTGATAGTCCCAGTATCTGGGAGCAACATGGACTTGAATTATGTCTAGCCATGAAATTTCCCCATTAGTGGGAACAAGCACCATTTTTTGCTGGTGATGAAACCCTCAGTGAGAGCACTGCACGCTGCTGGATGGCCGGGTTTGCTCAGGGAAATGCTTATTTATTCACCTGTGAAACAAATGACTGTTTTCTCTGGGCTGAAGTGTATGCTAGGAACACGCCTCTCTGCATCTCCCTAAAGCAATATTTCATCTCCCAGCTGTGATTCAACGCTTCCCTAAGTGTGCTGGCAGCACTCAGTCTGAAAGGTGATACTGCACCAGGTTTTCCAGTTCCTCACCTGACCAGCGTCGTTCACATCTCTGCACCACCATCAGGGCTCTGAACAATGCTCGCTGCTGAATGCTCACATAATTTTTCATTAGCCACTTCTGTTGGCTTCGTGTCCTTTTTGTACACATAACCAAAATGCATTAACAGTTTCCAGTAGGTCCATTAGGATTTTCTCCCCAGTCTCCCTGGCAAACACAAGGGCATTATCACAGGCTCAGATTTAGTTAACCCCTCCATATGCTGAGCATTTTTCCCCCCTTCACTGCCTTCCATGTTTCCTCTTGCTTACCCTGCTGAGTTTTCTTTTTAGTAATTATTAGTAGGGCTGTTTTTTTTTCTTCTTGAATGCAACAAAATGAAAATGCATAGTTTGGCGGCTTGCTTTAATTAGGCACTTTTATATAAAATCTGGTATTGCATCTTTGTATAGAACCTGCTTCAAAGAAAACAAGAAAGAATGTTGGATTGCTCTTTTTAAGTTCTAAGTTTTTCACTGGCTTTACCCATTTGTAGATTAATTGATGTTAAACCGGGTATGAACTTGGTCTGTATTATTTTTAAATATTAAAAACGAGTCAAATTATTCCAAGAAAGCAACTCATCAAAATCTGCTCAGGAAGACATCAGGCAGGGATAGGCAGGGTTTGTTTCTCTATTACTTCAGTCCAGTCAGGGTTTAACACTGACTCAGGTATGGATTGAAGTGCGCAGCACATCTGACTAAAGCAGCCCAAGCTCCCCCAGCAGCTGGTTGTGGGCTGTGTTTAAAAGAGTGGTATTTGGGATCACTTGCACTGTGCTGTCCCAGGCACGGCAGTGTCACCGCCCCGCGCAGTGACAGCCACACCACAGCCTGCACCAGTGAAATCCTCGGGTGTTTGCCTTGAACGTGCTCCAACCCTCCATTCGTGTTGCCTCCTACTTCAAGGCTGGGGGAGATGCCTTCCAACTGCTGTGCCTCAGGCTTGTGAAATATTAGATGGTGAAGCTAAACGCGTGTTTATTTTAACAATAACAGCTTTGCATGAGGGGAACCCCTGAAGGACTTGTTCAGCAGGGCTCTGAGTGGCTGTAGCTGCGGAGCAAGGGAAGAGCAGAGCCAAGCCCAGGCTCAGAGCACAGCCCGGGCTCAGCTGCGCTCATGGGGGAGGGATTGGCACTGCCCAGTCAGTACCAGCCATGCCATGTCCTGCTGTCTAAAACCAGCCACGTCCTCTCCAGCACCTTGTCGGTGCCAGTGGCACTGGATGCCACTGTTTCCCATTTTCTTTTGATCAGCTTAACAAATTACAAACTTGGCCCTGGGTTGTTCGCTATCCTCAGTCCAAGTGTGCAGAGAGATGCTCGTGCAGATCCACATCTCAGCTTGGGATTTCAAACTCACCCAGCAGCCCATGGCTTTCAGAGCTTTGACTGAGTTTGGACTCGTCTCTCACTTTCATTACTTAACCCAGAGCATTACAACTGAACCTCAGAGCCAGCCTCACAAGCCACCCCAGGTTATTTTTGGTCAACCCAACCTATGAGAGGAGTTTAAAATTTTACTCGGGGAAGGGAAAAGTTCCAAAAGAAATGGAGGTCAGATTTGCTGTGCAGGAACATCCAAAGAACTTGGGCATCTCTTTGGAGCTTTTCTAGCCCAAAAAACCTGTCCTCTAACCTGGAAAGTGAGTGATCTCAAATGCCAGCTGGATTAGGAGCAAGAATACTCTCTTGGGTGGTGTAGTTTTGGCCTAAGTCAGCAGCCACAAGCCCAAAGGTGATCATTTTATCACCTCATAAAAATGTTGGTGTGAGCCAAGGCTCTGAGCAGAGGCCGTATTTCATCATTTCCTCAAATGGAAAAAGCTAGAGGGACACAGTTGTTCCCATGAGCTGATCTCCTGAGGACCAGGGGAGCCCGGATGCAGCTCTGGGCACCATGTGCCACCAGTGACGTGGGACACAGTGGTGACTGCAAAGGGGAATGGTTGCAGGGCTGCAAAACTGCTGCTGAAGAAAGGGCAAAGGTTTGGATTTGGGCAAGGTGGGAAGAGAAAAGGAGAGCTGCAGGGGACAGTGAGGTGCACAGGGTGCTGACGTCCCTGATAACTGCCCTCTAACCTGTTGGGGGGGGCATAAAGAGGCAGATAATGGTTTATTTTCTATGTCCCTAGGGAAAGAAAGAGAAATCATTGGCCTGAATCATGGTAGATAGATACTGGAGAACTGACACCAGTTAAGGGTTTGGAATAATCTGCCTGTGGAAGCTGTCTGTTCTTTGTCAATGAGTTTTTAAAGAAAGCCTTTCCAAAAGGGACACAGCTTCATCCTGCAGTCAGGGCAATGCTGAGCCTTCTGCTCTCCAGCCCAGAGAAGATGGAAGGAAATGGGGATATTTCTTCCTCCCAGAGGCCAAGGTGGAAACAGACCGTCATGGCTATCCAGGTAGGACAGAGTCCTTTTTCCCCCCTATATCTCATTCAGCTTCTTTGTCTTTATTTTTCAGCATGCAGGCAAGAGCTTTGGCCTATGTTCTACCAAGAAACAGAGAAAATATTTTAGTGAGCTGAATTTGCATCTTTTACCAATCCCTTCTATTTGCATCTTTTCTTCCTTGGAGAGACTAAAGTTGGAGTGTGGGACCACCATCTGCAAATTATTATTTTATTAACTGGGCTGTAAATATATATATTTTTTTTGCTAGAAACCTGTAGCTCTTTATTGATCTCAGCTCACCTTGCCCCCACCCAAGAGGACTGAGTGCCACATGAATAATACAGCACTGCAAATGGGACAGGATCAGAGACTGCAATAAGAGCGTAATCTAAGTAAAAACACTGGATCTGTCTGTTTATGGATCTAATAAATTATGTTGGAATTGTGAGGTTATAAATCCAAGCTGTCCAGTAAACCCAACAACTAATTTGTCAGTTGCTCGTCTAGCAATCTGACTCTCCCTTGCAATTGCTCACCATGCAGATAACAAGGTGCCTTACAAATCTCTTGGTTAAATGTCATTTGTTTCAGTGCCATAACATGCTATGGATCATTGCTCACACACAGTAACCCAATTATATTAACCTGTGCAGCAATATGGAGTAATGACATGACATTAATGCGAGCACTTCAGAGCTTTCCAACAATTTGGTCTTTCCTCCAAAGGGGTTTTTCTCCTTGAGCATCTTTCTCCTTCTTTCCTCCCTTCCCAATATTTAGAGGCAGAGCAGCATATCTACCCAAACACATCTAAAATCATCATCATTTCCCAAATAGCTGGAGCTCATTCACAGCTTGGAATGTGGGTCTGAGCTGTGTTACTTGTTGGAAACTCTCCAAATTCTAAGTGTCGTTGTTCCTCAGGCTCTGACTTCTCTTTGGCATTTTTATAAGCATACCTTAGAAACAAAACCCCTTACACTTTGTCTGTGTTGATCACGTGTTCCCACAGCAGTGGGGGAAAACAGCACTTTTAAAATACTCACATGAAAAAACCCAAGCCTGTGGAACGATGAAGCTGTTGTTATTTTCCAGCGTCGGAGGGAAAGCTGGCTAAACCCGCCAGCAAGTGCCTTGGCTGATCTGCCTTCTGTTTGCACTGCTGCAAGAGACACTGAGTAACAACACCGAGACAACAAGATAAATTTGACAAAATCATGTAGTTCAGGCACCCTGGCTTCTGCATGAGGGCATAAAATTAGTGAAGGAGGTTATTTTATAGTAATAAACAGAATTCTATTTGGTTTTGAGAAAAGGCAAATGGATTTTGAAGTGTGCCTAAAATTTCCTTCATTCCTATTGCTGAGAGGAAAAGCCTACTGCCTTGTTTCCCTGGCTGTCACTGAAAAAATCTCCAGAGCGCTGTAGAGAGGGTGCAAGAGGGTAACCAGGCAGTTTGGAGAGGGCTGCAGGTCCGAGGGAAAGACGTGAAGGATTTATAGCTCTGTCTCATGGTTGTAGCTGTTTTCCATCATTACAGTGCATGGGGGGGACGAGAGGGGACAGATGCTGATCCTTTGGTGACCCTTTACTCTCCAGCCGGTGTCGCCACAAGTGGAGTAACGTGGCCACAGCAGTCTGGGCTCAGAATATGTCCCTGTGTTTCTGTGTATTTATGGCTTTTTTTGCCTTCTGCAGGGAAGGCGAATAACCCCGTCGTAAGCATTGGGCTAAACTTGCTGATATCAGCTAAACTCAGCTTCTTCCTGTAGGAAGAGTTTCAGTAAGTAAAGAAATAAAGAGGCTCATCTATGACAAATCTTACCTGACACAAACATATTTTGATCAGCCCAACACGATCCGTAACAGGCGCATCTAAATATTATGAAGAAATATGTGGTGATCAGCTCCAAATACAGGCCCTGAAATGTACACTGGCTAAATTCTTTCCATTGTGCTGTTAAATGCATCCAGCTGTCCATACGTTAAAGTTAAATATACCGTACTATAAAGCTGAACTGAGAGTGGAAACTATTAAAATAAACCCAGCTATTTCCCCGTTCCCCCTCTCCCTCCCAATCAAGTATATTTTAGTTGGGGAAGGAGGAGAGTTATAACAACAATTATTTGATGTGGTGCATGGCAATGTCAGGCAGAGAGGGAAGAACGTGGCAAGGAATGGGAGCAGCCCCAATCTGATGGGCAAGGAAAAATGGGAATGAATATTCTGGGTGACTTCAGAGGGGAAAAAGGATTCTCCTTATGAGGAGCAAGCAAAACCCTGCCTGGCTGAGTTTGCCATGCATAAAAAAAGATAGGTGGGAAAAGGCAAAGAGAGAGGGGGATGTGGTCATGGATGAAGGGAGATGTTGTAGAGAGCCACGATCAGATATCTCATAAAGGAACAGAATGGTTTTTATCTTTCAAAAGAGCTGTGGGGTCTATGAGTTGCAAAGTGTGTCCTAACAACTGATTTTGTTTGGCTCCTTATTTATCATTATTTTGTCATTAACTGCTATGGAAAAAGCAGAGATACAACAGCAAGAATTTAAACAGGAATGATCTCCAGTTCTTGTGGACCGTGCAGGTTCCTGTCTCATGTCCCAGGATTAGAATATCAAACTGCAAACTCTTTTATCCAGTACCTTGAGCAAGAGGAACATGGTAGAAATGCAATAGCCTATGAAAAATTAGCTTTTTTCAAACCAAATTTCACCCCATTTTTCTAAGGAATGAGGCTTGTCTTGTCTGTCTGACATGCAATTTCCACAAATTTTTCCCATTTTGGTTTTTCAGTCAGCAGAAGACAGATACCAAACACAGTGCTCCTGCTGAGGGAAAGGCAATTACAGCTCAGTCCTACCTGTTTTGAGAGGTTGCAGCCAGGTGACCTGTTGGGCCACTTTCCCATCCCAAGAGCCAAAGGGTGCAGGAGGAATGGCTGCAAGGCAGATTGAGCCAAACCCTAATATATTGCATCTCCTTTTGCCACTGTTTTGCCCCAAGCAATGCCCACACAGAGCAGGGAAATATCTCCTGGTCACTCTGCCACTGCGGGGGCACAGAGGTCCCCAGCCTGCGGAAGTCCCTGGCAGCCAGAGGGCGAGTATTGTTCTCCAAACACAAACCCATTCCCGAGCACTCCACAGGACACTCCACTGGACACTGGTGCTCCATTTCATGGTAAGTTTGACAGATATTTAATGATGTGTGATCGTGTTGGCTAGCGTGCTTCTTTGGAAATACAAAAGAAAACAAATCTGGACAGCAGAGAAGAGAAATGTGTCTGTGAGCAGCAGTGTGGACCGGTGACAATGCCCTTAAAGTGATTTTCCCCTTCCTGTATGTGAGTGTGTGTTTACTCTAAATTATTGCCTGAATGAGGTGAGGGTTCAGGTTTAAACACCCTGGCCAAGCAAGAGCAAATCAGTTTTGTCCTCCTGTCCCTCTAGGAGATTTAACATAAAAAATATTAAACTAAAAAAGAAAGAAAAAGGAAGCTGCTTCAGCATCACTTTTCCAACACTCCAGATGCTGTTCTGTGATGGGTTTGAGATTTATGCCACTGTAGTGCAAACACTGACTGCATCATTCTTGTTTGCTCTGTTGGATGTAGCCAGGGCATCAGGACACCATCAGCCAGGGCATTTACACCTTGTTAGGGCTGGGAACCATATGCCTGCATATGCCTCATCTTACTGAGCTTTGTGGATCCAAAACCATGAAATTCAGAGGTGGAAGTGTAGCTTTGCTCTATTCTTATGGAATCACTCGGAAATTGTCTTTGTTTCCTTTTGTTCTGGTCAGAAAATTCCAGAGCTGTTTCTCTAAATATGAACTTTTGCCAGAAAAAAATCCTAGCTATAAACAACTTTATGCATCCCGAGAACATCCATTTCAACAGCTATTTTCAGATTATAAACAGACCTCAGTTGAAGGCCTCAGGTCTTCACTTTGAAGGAGGATGAAAATAATGTCAGGGTTGGCTGTCAGTAGGACAAGAAGTGATAGGTTTAATATTCAGCAAGCAAGAATTAGATGAAACCCTAAGAACAAGAACTGAGTGCTTCATTCGGTGCAGTTGGGTTCAAGCCTTTGCTGGTTCTTCATGCACAAAGGACATGTGATTCTGTTTCCTGCTCTGCTCGTGTCTGTCAACAAAGTGATTTTCCTGTTCCATTAAGTAATCCACTTAGTCCCCAGATATTTAATGCTGTGCAACTATCTTGTTGCTGTTTGTCCTCTTGGCAGCTCAGGCAGCAGCACTACATATCTGAACCCTTGAGCAGGTCTGTGTGGGGGCTCACTCTTGAATGCTGTGAAGGTCAGGGCCTCCCAAGGTGTCAGTGACAAAGAGGGGACTGTGGAGAAACCTTCTGGGGTGAGGAGAGGGATGGATGAGTCAGCTGCCTGTAGGGATGCACAGATTGGCACAGAGAGCACCTCGGCTGCTGAGATTTTGCCAAAAAGGAAAGGAAGGTGGAGGGAGATGTTTCTGATAGGAGGTGTCCAGCTTATCTCATTGACACTTTGCTTTGGCATTTTTTAAAATAGCTGTTCCTCTGTCACACTCATTTGGGGTGCACAGCTACAGCAAAATCAAGTCACGTTAAAATGTCCTAGGATCACACCAGCAACAGCTTCCAGAGCTCCGATGGCCTCAGACCCTTCTCCCATGTCATGCACTCGAGACGGGAGTGCAATGTGCTATTTGCCAAGTGTCAGCTTTCAGGAGTGTTTGGTATCAGCCTAGAACTATCAAAAGGCAAATTAAAGGTGAACTGGAGCAATCTGTGCAGTGGAGAGTGTAAATGTGGGAGATAAGAGGGTTTTGATGCCAATCCAAGTTGCTTCCACTCTCTCTCCTTTCTCCCTGGTTTTTATATATGTATAAAAGCTTTTCAAAAGCCATTTCTATTGCTATCTTGTTATCAGCTCTACATTTTCCCCCCACTTGCCCACTGACTCCCCTGCACACTTTATTTGATTCTTTCCATAGGAGAGGTCTTTCAAAATAAATGAACGCACTTTGCACTTCCACAGCTGGTTTTGATCCAGTGATTTCCAACAGCTTCATGGAGGGGCTTTCAGCACCTTAGAGAGATGAGAAATTCACTCTTTTACAGCCCAGGGCCCAGTGTCCCAGGGGAGTCATCCCAACCACCCATGCTAGGCAGGCACTTACACCTGTGAACACAGAATTTTACTCTGGCTTTGAAGCATTTTGCTCTCTTCTTGCAGAGCTGGGCTGGGGAGTGGGGAACCAGGTCTTTAGCAGCTCAGGGACATGAAAGGATGAGCCTTGATGTGCAGCAGCTCAGAGGCAGCCTGGAGGAGTCCCCAGCTGCTCCACCACTCTGTTCTGTCCCTTCCAGGAAACCTCCCCTTTCCATTTCTCACCCATCCATGTCAGACGGAGAAAGAACAAAACAGTGCCCATGCCATCCGTGCTAGGCTGGGTTTTTAAGTGTATGAAGAGGGGTGGTGACTGATTCCCATGGAAAATGTGTTGCAAATGGACATTAAATGCTCCCTGGCTCCGCTGACAGCCTCATACCTGGGTGGGTTAATGGCCTTAGAGCCTTTCCCTTCCCAAGCTCGATGCAATTGTTTTTTAAAAGCTTCATAGCCCACCCCATGACAATCTTTCACCAGCTTTAACATCCTTTTTGGTTCAGGTCTCACAGCATTTGCCAGACTTAAGTAACTTGACAGAGTGAGGATTGCTGGCCTTTGCTCAGGCAGTAGGTAAATAAAAGCCTGGCTCCTTTTTGCTGCGCTAAGAGTAAAATGATGCATTGACAGGGGGCACGATACATATTCACCTCCCTTCGTCCCTCCTGTTACTCATTTCCTTCCAAACGTGAGGATGGCCCCGTTCGTTCCCTGCTGAGGACACGACCTGTCGAGAGGCGTGCAGGTAAATGCTGTGGGGAGGGGCAGGTGGAGCACGGGCCACTGGCAGCACTCACACCAGAGCTTCAGAAAGGCACACAACGTAGAAGGCACTGGCTTTTCCCAGACCTGCTGCTGCCCTTCAGATCACCTTGGAGCAAATGTGTACCTATCCTTCTTCCTCCTCCTATTCCGATTCCTGATCCTGTTCCTGCTCCCACACAAACACCTGCATGCCCTGTTTCTCTTCCCATTCCCACATTGCATAGTTGCTAATTTACAGGGTGAATGGCCACAATTTTAAAAACTACCTGAGGGCACAGGCAAAGCCACAGGGTGATATTTGCAGACGGATGTAGTAAAGCCCTGCAGACTTTGTGCCCATCTGAAACCAAACACTTCCAGACTGGATTTCGGGGGACTCCACGTGATGGCCATAAGCAGTCTGAGATCCTCCACATCGACCCTGGTGAACTCCTCAGCTGCCAGAGACAGGCTGCTTGCAAAATGGTTTTTTTTTTTTTTTTGCCAGTGTAGCTTCTGATGCCTCACTGGAGGTCAACATTTGTAAGGAGTCGAAATCTCTGATGTACTTAACTCTGCAGGCAGACCACTGCTGCCTACTGACAAAGCATTTCTAGGAAAGATTAGGGTTTTGGTACTCTTTAATTAGGGAACCAGGGAGAATTAGAGGTGTGGCTGCTTCCAGGAGCTGCAAGAGAGTCCTCTCTTGTCTCTAATGTAGGAACAATTTCAGAGGATTTTGTCCTGAATGTGGATTCAGAAGTTAGTCCCAAAACAACAATTATAGATCTGTTCATGACAACAGATAAACTGGGAGATAAAGAGATTTGTAAGAGCTGTTTTTACCTGTAGTGGCACTATGCAGGGAGAAGTTTCTCTGTCCATAAACATTTATCTTGCAGTCCAGACCCACCAGCCAACCCCCAGCCGGATTTGTTGCCCTGACTCCAGCACAGCTCCTGTGGCTGCCCCCAGTGCCAGGCACAGTGAGCAGAGCACACTCAGCAGCTGTTTAGCTCTCGGGCGTTCAAATGCTCTGAGCAACTATCAAACCCTCTGGTTTATCACCGGTTTGTAACTGAATTGCAAACCCATTTTTATCCCATTTAAAGTCACTCTTATGTCTTTTAAACAGTAAGTCACCTCTGCAAAGCCCTATTCTGGCTCCATGTGAGGGGATCAAGAGAGAAAGAAGGAAGATGCTGCCACTTCAGGGGAAAAAAATCCTAAAATAAATCCCAAACTGATCCAATTGGCTGGGGTGCAGATTCCTGCTGTCCACCTACACAAGCCTCCTGCCCCTGATGGATTGATTTTGCCTATCTACTGATTCTGTGGATGTTTTTGCGAAAAACCAAAGGGAAGCAATCTACAAAAAGAACTGCTGTCACCGGGAAGTTAGTCATTAACAGCCAAATGTCTCCCAGATAAGACAGAGATGCTGCAGCCTCTCTGAAGCTTGCATGTCATTAGAGGAAGATGTTGTGATGTGACAGACACAGGGATTTAAGACAGATCTCTTCCTTGCCCAGGGTCCCCTGTGCTTCTGCGGTGTTTATATGGGATCACTGAGCTATATCAAGCATTCAGTATGAAATGCATCAAGTACTATCCACATGCATCACCCGTCAAGAAAGATTAACTTTTCACTGCACAGCAGCACAGCAATACTCCCAGGGCAAAGAAGGACTGCCCAGACAGAAATCTTTCTTTTTCTCTCTCATCCTTCTCATTGAAACTGTGGCTGGCTGACGAAAAAGGCTTACCTAGCACAGAAATGAATGGCCAGGAGCTAATTTGCTTCAGGAATTGACTCTGTTGCAGTTCTAGATAGAACAGTGGTTTGATGGCACCTTAAAGGTGCTTAAACAACTTTGCTGAATCAAGTCTGAGTCCAGAATTAGATTAAAAACATAACTGACCTGGAATTTAATGTCAATTATTTTATACTGTAGCAGCCCCCTTGAATGGATAAGCAAAATGTCCCATCTCTTTGCCTCCTAAAAGGGTGTCAGAGCCAGTCACAGCCTCATTATTTAACCATCAAGGAGGTCAGGATTTCCCTTGGGCCCCAGATTTCAGCTGTAAGCAGGTTTGCCACTGTGGTCCTTGAGGATATAAGTTGGTTAGCTCCAGGTCCACAGCTGGGTTTGGTGTCCATCCCCGTGCTCACAGCAATAGAGGTCCAGCTCCTAATCCTGCTGTGAGCACGGGGATGGACACCTAACCCTGCTGTGGAGCTGGAGTTCTCCCCCGTGTCACCTGGGGAAGGGCTGAATCTCTTGATCTCCCTGTGTCCCACAACATCCCCGCCATCCCCTGCTGACCCCACTGGGTGTGTTTAATGGGGTAGTTCAGGCAGGGTTAGTCTGAAGAGGTTCTCACGTTCCTTCTCCTGGGCCATCACCCCTGAGCAAGTGTTAAGCCCCCAGTCAACAGCAGATTTTTCCTCTCTGTGTTTTAACAGAGGAGGATGGTCCGGTGAGCGCGGCTGCTCTGCTCAGCACTGCACATCACCTCCTTGTTTGAAACGAGTCAGGCAGCACCCGTGAAATGAAAATGCTTCAAACAGCCTGGAAAGGATGGACTCACATGGCTGATTGTTGAGAGTGCTCCAGGAGAAACCAGCAGCACCCTCTTCAGAAACACAAGCAAGGCTTGCAGTAGCAACCAGGGGCTGGTTCCCACTCTGGGTGAGAATGATCTGACTTCAGTGGTTGTGGCGTGCAGAGAAGTGGCTGCTGAGCCCACATGGCTGCAGTGGACTCAAACAAGGAGAAACCACTCACAGCAAAAAGTTGTTTTGCTGTCTCTGGGCCTGGATTTCTCAGAGGAGCCCAGTAAGAGGCTTAGAGATGTATTTCTCAGCACAAGAGCTGTGGTTATACCTCCTGTGTATCTCAACTAATGTAACCACAGCATGTTAATGAAACCAGACCTAAGAGGGTACCCAACAATCAATATCAGAATGCAACAATACCATGCACCACAGACCTCACACTTCTATTTTATATGCTTGTTTCCATTTTTCAGGACCATTTTCTTACACAGAACACCCAAATGGAATGATTAACCTCACTTTAACACTCTAGCAACACATAAAAATCCCCTTTTGGGGGATATTTTAGTGATGATTTGCTGCAAGTAGCCATTAAAACAATTTAACATGTCGCATTTCAGAGCAGAGCCAGAAGACAAGAGCCCTGAGTTCAAACACTGAGCTGGTGCTGAGCTGCTGCTTCCACAATTTATGTGCTTTTTCCTCAAGCAAAGCAGGATGGAAGCAGCTTTCCAAAGAGAAGGAAAAGCACTTTGCACTGACAGGAGATGCAGAGGGAGAGGAGGAGGCAGGGGAAGTTTGCTGTTTGATGCCCTTAATCCTATTATCTGTAGAAACATCACAAAGTGGCAGTGCAACAGCTCCTGAAACAGGCGTGGAAGAAAAGGCTGTGTTCTCCTCATGCCCTTCCTCAAAAGTTAAACCAATCCTTTCCCTGTGTTATTGTGCAAGAGCTGCTTCCACAGAGAACACAGAGTGCCCAACATTGATGACAGGCTTAGATACCTCACTCACTGCAATAGAAATGGACACACTAAACTTTGCTCCCAGTCTCAGAAGAGAATGATGGTCCTCAGCAACCAGGACAGCTCTGCAGAGCAGGGGTCTAGATCATGCTTTTTCTGTGCTTTGCATCTGGAATTTATTTATTCAGAGTAATTTTATACTCAACATGAGGTGCAGTGTTCAGCCTGAGAAACATGGGGCACCTTGGCTCTAAATATCATTTTTTCTACTTTGTTGGAGGGGAGAGTTCTTCTTTTGTTCACCCTTTCACAGTTCACCCTAAACAGAGTAAGTTCCTCAGACATTACTGCAATCTATTTGTACAAATTTAATGCTAAAAATTAAAATACATTTGGAGGGACAGAGACAGCTTAGTTTTTACATTTATAATTCCAGCCCAACACATCAGGTACAAATCCTCCAGCCTGTGGCATAAGCGCTCAGTGTAAGACACCAACCACCAATATCAGTGTACTTAGCTTCATCTGCCTGGTTCTGGATGCAAACACAGAAATAATGTGATAAACTTCTTTGCTTCAGCCACATGAAAACATGCCCAACCAAAAGGAAAAAAAAAAAGTCTACCACCAAACTTGACTAATTCTTTTAAAGAAAAAGGCAATTTTTCACATTTTAATAGCTTTCATTCCATGTCTTAATAAATGCATGTTTGTTGATTTGTGTAAGCATGATGTAGGATTCTGCAAATGAATGTAATCTGCAACAAGGGGAGAGCTAACCACTAGCTAACACTTTTGAATAATGAATCCCTACTGTATCAGATGGACGCTATTCATAATAATTCCTTGCTTTTCTCATTTTGTCGTGTACAGTAGCGATTAATCAATTTGCAGTGTTATGTCACCCGCAACAAATTGCTAGCACCAAGACAAATTTATTGCTTTATGATAAAAGAACTTGTTTAGGTAGAAATAAATTAAATTTGGGGGTTGTTATTTGAGTTTGATGTTTACATATATGACCCATGCAGCACAGGCCAGCAGAGGTAAGGGCATCCAATTATAACAGTGGTGTTTTGAGGATAGCTCAAAGAGATGCAAAAGCAAATGGTGTGTTTGTACAGCCAACTGGTCCTTGAAGAGAAGAAGTCCTCCTGGGAACTCTCTGTGCCATGACCGAGGCTGTTCAGAAGAATTTGGGAGGATTATCAGGGAGCAGAGTTGTGCACTCAATGTTCCTTCCGTGTGAAGAGGGTTTGATGCACTTTGGGGGTCTGGAGGAGAAGCACCTCCCAAGAAGCAACACCTCCACAGCTCCTCTGAAGGTGGTGTTGCTTTGTGGAAAGGGGCTGGGCAGGAACAGCTTTGCAGGGAATAGCCAGGCAGGTCTGGTTGCCTTTCTCTGCAGCCCGAGAACCGCCCAGCCACGAGCAGCAAAGGTTTGGTGCCGGACGCCAAGTGCTCCTTGTCTGCTTGCACTCCTGCAGCCTTGGGACTCCTTCCTGAGGCACTGGGAGGAGGTGGGCAGCCTCGAGGCTGCAAGGGCTAATTAACTTCTAGCACTCAAAATGCCCTTTTTGTTGCCTTTAATTAATTTTTTTATATCTTTTTAGCTTCCTTCAGCCTTTGACAGGCTCCAATCTCATACTAACTGCTCCTGTGTAAATCTTACCCATGCTCTTCCTTTCTCCTTCCTGCTGCTGACTCTTTCCCCCTGTGTTAAATGCCGCTGTTACTTCTCTTTCTTTGCTTATTTCTTCCACTCTTCGCTTTTTCTCATTTCTCGTATTCCTGACCAGGCATTTTCTGTAGCTCTGGATAATACCTCTCCCTTTCCTGCTACTCCCTACTAATGTCCTTGTCAGGCTTCTCCTGAATCATTGCTGCACCATCCCAAAAGATGTTTAACTGAGATTAGTCCTGGCTGGAACTGCAATACTGAGAAAACCCAATGTGTCAAATGGTTCCTCCACGTTCACTGCGGGCAAGGTGACCCTGAAATCTTGGGAAAACAGAGGAGAGGAGAGGAGAGGAGAGGAGAGGAGAGGAGAGGGATGCTCTCCAGTGTCTGGGTGCAGAGCCCTTTCTCCAGAGGTGCAGGCAAACCTCATAAAGGGCTGTGGTGGATAGGGAATAAATTTCATCAAGTGCTTGTAGGTGTGTCAGGGTACCACAGCTGATTCACTGAAATTCCCTCCACTTTTCCCTTTATCTGAGGCGTATAACCCTGCGTGAGCAGTGATCTCACAGAGAGTATCCACACAATTTGAACATGAGTGTGGACAGCACCTGAAAAAAAATCATACACTCTTAAAATTCAGGCCAAATCCAAGTTTCACCAGCCTCTGAGGGTTCCTCCAGATTTCTGCCAGCGTAACTGGTCTCAGAGGATTCTAATGTTAGTCAACGACAGCACTGTAATGGGCTATTAATTAGCCAGTTCCTATCAACACCCGCAGTGCAGTTTTATTACCCATGACGGCAGCCAGCAATCTGCCCTCGGAATCAGGTGAGGGAGTGTTCCTGCTTGCTGAATAATCCTCATCTCTGACAGTATCTGATGAAATCAAACCTATTCCATACAGCTTTCTCACCACCAAATATTCCTGAATCAGGGATTAAAAAAAAAAAATATAAACAACCCAAATAATTTGTTTTAATACATGATCTCCAGGTGGTTCAAAGTCTGCCACAGCCCTATAAGAAAACCTACAGCAAGAGAGAGCTGGAGGGTTGTCCAAATTAATAAAGTTTTTGGTGCGAAAGAAGCTCAAGCATGGTTATTGGTTGTTTTAATTGCATTATGGCAGTTTTGCTGTCACAATCCAACCACAGCATCACACAGGTACTGTATGATGTATGTGGTACACTCCTATTTATGTTCCAGTGAGAGGTATAATTGGGGCATGTGGATAAACATACCCAAATTGGTTTTAAATACCTGGCAATTTAGCACAGTGTTATAAACACCTCATTGCTCCTCTCCTGTTTCCCCATTTCAGAGCTGCCCCAGCTCCAAGGATTGTGCTGGATCTGCCCCAGTGTGAGAAGAGCTCCACACATCTCCCTCTGACTTAAAGCACCCTGTATGCTGCCTAATATTCCCTTTACCAACACAAAGTGAAACATGAGGTTTTGGCTATCTCTCTCTCTTTTTAAAAAGTTACCTATTTCAAGCATTAGCAGCTACATTTTTGATGGATTTCTTTTTTTAAGGAAGAGGGTAACAATAACTTTTAGACCAAAAAAGCAGGGAGAGATTAGTGAAGTACAGAGTTAGAAAATCTCAGTTTATTCATTCAATTAATTGTCAATATTAAGTCCTATAAAATAAGTGAAAAATATGTAAAGCAGGTCTATCCTTATGAACGTAAGTGCAAAGGGGAGGGTGCTGTGTTATTCTTACAGCGAATCAATATTTTGACAAAGCTGATATTTACTCTCACACATTTCAAAGCCTTTGATGCCCACGTGGGACTTGGCCTCACAAACATGGGTTGCCAAATGCATATTCATTAACCTCACAATTGGCTAATCCAATAAAAGAAAGAAAGAAAAAGGAAGAAAGAAAAGAAAGGAAAAAAACCCCAACAAACCAATGCCCTGGTAGCATGCTTATGGAGTCATTTATTGTAAACATGATCCAAGTGGCTCATTCCAGACGTGCTACTAAAAGCTTAAAAACCACTGGCATTGCTTAGCCCCAAGTCAAATCCTGCACAAAGAAAGAGCCTTCAGGCCAAGCCAAATGGAAAAAGGGAATTAGAAGGATGTTACTCATTCATTACTGCCACTTTAATCACTTAGAGGTCCAATTAAGTATAAATCATTAGTATTAAGTTACTTTATCCAGGACTCTTTATAACACACATGACTGGATTTGGAGGGCTCTCGGTGGCTAGATGGAGCGTGAGCTGAAAAAGGCAGTCAGATGTTGGGTTCCCCCCTCCCTTTCCCTTTCCCCCTTGCTATGAAATTGATAAATGAAGGCTGCATTCTAGGTGCAGCAGTAATTTCTGTAGTGCAGTCAAGTGCTAGGTCCCTTGTCTCCTCCAAGCAATGAGGCCACTGTCCCCTTTAATGCCTGAGCCTTCCCCTGGGCTGCCGAAGGGCCGGACCAGAACCAGGCACGGTTTCATTTCCATGCACAAATCCCCAGGGCAGGAACCCTTTATTCATTAACGGATCCATCCTTTCCTGAGGAAGGAGGCGGAGGGAATAGAAAAGTCGGGAGAGAAAGTGGCTTTCATCCCTTTCCTGCTCTCTGCCTGCTGTTACTGCCTGAATCTCTCCTGAGGAGCAAAGCGACTTTGGGGCATGTGAAAAAAACTATGCAATGGCATCTTCTAAGGTCCTTTCCTCTTCTAGTTCTTTTTCCCCCCATCTTCCCAGGGATAAATTTTCCCCAGCGGCCCAGATCACTGTCTGGGAAGCATATTTCCTTCTAATCGGTTTTACAGCTCTTTTAAAGTAATATGTCAGATCATTTTCTCCATATACATAGTTAATGAAAGTAACCCGACAAATTCATTTTAAATAGATGGAAGTTGTTATAACCCTGATCTGGAATTTATTACATTCATTACAATCTTGCTGAAGTAGGTAATGTAATGGACTATTACTTTTATTATCTTTTTAATCCCTCAAAATTATTAGGAACTGACTAATATTTGGCATCACCCTGTTAATGTTTAAACAGAAATTGATATCTTCATTCATCTAATAAATGATGGGATCTTTTTTCTGCAAAAGAACTAAAGCTGGTGACTCTTTTTTTAAACTGAACTAGGCCAAAAGATTTCTAAGTAAAATCTTAAACTGACAACACGATAATTTTATTAAATCAGCTCTTTTATCAGGTTATGAGAACATTTTCCAGAACATTTTCATGACTCCTGACTGCCCAGAGTGCAATCAGGGCCCCATCAGTTTCTGCAAGGGATGGATTCAGATTTTATTTCAGCGGTCAGCCCTTTAATCCAGCTTTTTGCCTGCTGACCAACAGAAGCAAAGCACCTCACAAACCCCCTCCTAGTCAAGATAAACTTTCTTACATTCAGGAGCAGTGTTTGTCAAGGCTTTAAATGGGCCTCCCCAAGCCATCACTTCCTCGTACCCGTTCTTTAACGCAGAGTTCAGTGCCACCTCTCTGACGCCCAGCAGGATGTGATGTGTAACTCACAACACACAGGTACAGGTGCTTCCTCCTCCTCTCCCTCGCTGCCTGGCAGCGATGCTCGCAAGCTCACTGAGAGCATTTCCTTTGGCACCGGAGTAAGAGGCCGGGCATTGCATCATGCATTGCTGGGCTAAGGAGCCCTGGGGTTGTTCCAGGGTGACAGATGTGAGGACAAACACGAGGCAGGAGCTGCGCGGGGCCCACGTGTGCTCACACGTGTGTGCACACGAGTGCAGCCCTGCCTTCGGGCACCGCAGCCTGGGCGAGGGGAGCAGCTCTGTCTGGAAGGGCTGAGGGGCAGCCTCGTGCTGGGCACGATGTCCCCTGGGGCCCTGAACTCTCCACCAGAAGCGACAGGGGCTGCATCAAAGCCCCCACCTGCCCGAGCAGCTGATATCTCGCCAGGCTGTGTACACACTGATCTCCCTGGGAGAGGCTTCCTGCTCCCGGGGAAGTTGTTGGTGCTCAGCTGCAGATGCAGTGCTAAAAGGACAAGAGCAGGGGGTTGCCATTTTCCATGAGTCCCAGTAAACTGGGACCAGTGTCACTGATCATCAGTCGCAGTTGTGTCACTGACTCTGCCAGGAGTAGAGTTCAGTTCTATTTGAACAGTGTTTTTGCTTTTCCATACAAAATCTGTCACCTGGACCACACCTCTGGCTAAAGCTTCCCAAAGACATCTAAATGGCAAAGTCCCATGTTTGGGAATTATTTAGATAGAGAGAGGAACAGTGCAAACAAGTTTCTGATGGGATTAGCAAAAGCACCTCAATTTTATTTTACCTTGGTGATGATGAAGGTGCTTTTGAACCTCACATAAAACACCTATTTGTACTTCTGGAAAGCTTTAGACACCTTGAAAATGAGGAGTAGAAGTCACTTCTAAAATTGAACTAACAAATCTGGCCCTTTGACACTGCCAGAAATGTTAGCCAGCATGCAACCTTTGAAAATATCCAAGATATATTTTAATATTTTTCATCTGTATCTCACCTTACAAGTGCTATTAATATTCATTATAGATTAAGGCCAGAACAAAGATAACACAGAGTTCTTTACAGTTTCTTTGGAGTAAAAACTGTGTTTTGCAGCACAGTCCAAATGAAAGACAAGAAATGTTTCTTTGGACAGTAGCCCTAAAAGCCAGTTACAGGGATATATGTGTTCATATACATTAGAAAGACCTTTTTATTAGTGTATAGGTAACAAAATGCACAGAGTTGGTGGCATGATAAAAGAACTGAAGAGAGAACTCACAGCATGGTTTATTTTTAATTGAGATGAAAAATGAAAAATATAAAAATTTAGATGCAATCCTGAAAGAGAAACATTTTCTGCAAATTGAACCAGGTGAAGTGAATATTAGAGATATTCACAGAAGGAAAGATCCCTGAGACAAAACACAGAAGACAAGTAGACAAGTGCCAGCTTTCAGAGAAAATGATGAGAATGTTCGCAGGAAGAGTCTGCTTGGACTGTGATTATGGGAGTTTTGGGAATCATGTAGAAACAACCAACCTGCAAACTTTTACCTGCAAATATTCACATATTCAAATATCACCGAGTGCCCAGTATTGGAGAGTAGCTGGGGTTACAGATGCAGCTGGGCTCTCTCTGCTGTTTATGGTGGCCCTGGGCCAGGTCATACCAGGTAAGGATCTGTCACCAACATAATCACGCTGTGTCCTCAAATGTCCTCTCAAAGTTCAATCGCCATTTTCATCTTGTAGAACTGAACATGCTGTAGGTACTGACCAGAAAAATCTCTGAATTATATTGGTGGCCTTAGCTCTTAGACCTGACAGCCACGAAAGTTGTGGCAGAAAGATGCTATTTCTTGGGACTTCTGTACTCCTAACAACGTTTTTAAAATATGTTCCCTTCATGTCTCCCTACAATTGTAAAAAAATAAAGAAATGACTAGATTTTGGTGTCTGGTTCACAGAAAATCAAGTCCTTTAGATGCATATTAGAACCAATAATTTCTTGTCTCACATAAATACTGTCCCTGCTTTATGATCTGCTGCTGAGATCGAGTAAAAGGAGAAAAGAAAAAGAAGAAAAAGATTCCCTTTTTTAATTCTTTTTTTGTATTCCAAATACTGCTTTAATAAGACTGAAAGTCTCTCTTTTTCTCTCCTTACAGCCCTACAGCAAATAAATGGAGGTGTCAGCCCAACACCCTTGTAGGTTTAAACTGAATGGAAGTGTCCTTTTGAAAAGCTTGTTCTGTCTGACAGTCCTGAATGTGCTCCTATTGCAGTTCCTTTGAACACCCATCTTTTCTGTGTTGGTGCTCTGCTGACATGGCTTTTCGTTGAGTTAAAGATTAACAGAGTGCTGCTGAATGACAGGACTTTGTGATAACTTAATTGCATGAAACGTAGTTGTTCCTATGCAAATCAGAGTGTAATTGGTCACTAAGAAATTACTCTCCCTGCATAAAGATGGCAAAATGGATTTTAGACACACGTGGGGAATAATCTGTTACGTTTTATCATACTTGAAAAACATAGTTCATAGTTTTTATGCTGAGTGTTAGACATGCATTTCATGCCATGAAAGTGTTTGATTATGTACATTAAATACTAAATATGAGAGCCCTAAAGCCTCCTTCATTTTAAGTGTATTTTAACTGACATTGGAATTAACATAACAACGTGGGAGCTCTGCAATAGATCCATAAATTGTGAATCCCAATAGACATACCTTGCAAAGGTCCCATGGTATTTACCAGCCAGAGAAGACATGGCAGAAACTCTTTTAAACAAGAAAACACTGAAGAAGCTCCCTGAAACGGTTTCTTTATTACAATTAGGTTTGGGTAAGGGTAAGTACGGGATCATAATGTCATCTAAAAGAATATCATAAACCAGACAGGAACATGATATTATAATCACAGAAAGGGGACCACTCCAGGGCAATGCAGCTCTGACTGAAAGTCTATGTTAAAGAGCAAATGAGAAAACAAGTTTAAGAACTAAAGAGGTGTGTGATGACCACACCATTACCAAATTATTTAGCACTTCACCTTAAACAATAGCAGGGTATCATAAACTGAATTATGTGAGCTAAGCCCTGTCTCGTGTGGAAAGAGTGCAATTACAGCACATCCCATCCTTCTCCCCGGTGTTTCGCTGCAGAGGCTCAACACTTTAGGAATGCTAAAGCACAACGGAATGGAAATGGTATTGGAACAGAAAGAGCCTCCCGAAATGAACTGTACGCAGCCCCTTGTGTTGGCATGATTGATACTGGAGCATGTAGGTGTAATGAAACTGATGCTGTCTCTCCTGCACCTGTGATTTATTGAGTACAAATTTAAGATGAGAAAAGGCCCCATACCAGGAGCTGCATCTTCCCCCTCAAAGAGGGTATGGTCATCCATCACCAGCCATTGCAAAAGGCCCAATAGTGAGCGGCTCATCAGATGAGCCAATAGTCTCTTTGTTGGGATTCCTAACAAGTGTTGGATCAGCAAAAGTCTATTTAGGCTGGTGGACCTTTCAGGACCAATTTGTAGTGGGTCACTGATTCTGCTAGTGTATTATCTTCTTTACTACTAGTACCAGTTGGGCAAGCAGCAAAGATTAATGATTTTAGCCGCCGACTGTTTGTGGCAATCTACTGCTCCTGGACCAAAGATTAAGATTTTTTTGTGCTTTACTAGAAAGGACACACCTTTTATCTGGGACCCATTTTTATTTGCTGAGTTCTGTACAAATACTAAAAGAAAAATAAAATAATGGGTGCCTCAGTTGCCTTTTTAATGTCAATAAAAGGGATTTTTGCTGGTGCATAGCACAACAGAAGAGGGTTTTGAAAAGGAATGATAAAACTCAAAGCTGAGAGTAAGTTTTGTCCTCATTGGGCTACAGAATATGGTAGAGCACAAGTCTCTGCCTCATCCCTCAATACACAGCGCTGGAGAAATTCCAAGATCTCCCTGCTTTTTAAAAGAAGGGGAATGAGGGAAATGTGATTCTCTACAGCAAGAGCTCATTTTCCAGGTTCATATTTCATTATTTTTCATAGCAGAAATTCCCATTATAATGGCCTTAGCCGTGGTGCAAAATAACTCAAATCCATCCCAGGAACCTGAATCTGTGCTGGGATCCCTCGGCTTCTGGGGAGTTCCTGGGATGCTGAGTGGCTTTGGCCACTTTTGGAGCCAGTTTCTCTGTAAGAGAATCAGAAACAAGGATGTTGTGGTGGTATTATCACAGTAGAACTGAATGAGACACTGACTGACAACATCCAAGAAAGGAAATCAGGTGTGGGAGAGACTTTGATTTAGCATGTCTTTACAGATATGTTATCAAATGAGATGTTATCTCACTAGCCCAGTAGTAAACTCGTGTTCCAAGCTTAAGGGATTGGACAGAAGGACTCTGGGCAATCCTAGAGAAATGCCACTGGCTCCTTAGAAAAAGATGAGACCTGGTACTGCTCAGCTCCCTGGGCACTGCTGGAGAAATTAGAAGTGGAAATATAGTGACAACTCTGCTGTTAGAAAGGAGAAAGGTAAAAGAATCCTAAAAAGGGTAAAAGACACACTTCTAAAAATTCTGGTCCAAGTTTTCTTCATCAGTATTATTTGCCTGATCCAGTGTGATTTTCCAGAAGCTTCCCACCAGCTGTAGGGAGACAAAGGACAGGTCAGCAGCAGGATGTGAGCAACCAGGAATGAGAGAATGCTACAGAAAGCAGTGCAATTCTTGCAGGAATTCATCTTCACAGAGGGCTTGGGCTGCAGATGGACCAGGACTTGTGGGTGAGCTCAGGGATGTCCTGTGCACCCCTGGGAAGTTAAGGACATGGCACAGGAGTGTTTCCAAAGGAAAGCCAAGGATTTTCCCTCAACTGAAAAACAGGACAAAGCACCCAAGTGTGTGAAAAATGCACTCATCAAGGATCTAATTTTTAAAAGGAAGAGTTGTATAAATGACCTAATAAAAAAGTGATCTAATTGTTTCCACAACTGCTTCTGAAATTGCCAGGGCCTTTTCTCCTTGCTTGTCATTGTTTGTGGAGTCATAAATCACAACCCGGGAGATCACTCAGCTCCTGACAATCTGCAGCCACACTACCAGGTCTCGTGTTCGGCCAGGCCACGAGCACTGACAAGCTGTTACTTAAGCAGCTGATAGGTTCAAAATAGCACAAACTACAAGGATTTCGCCAAGTAAAGAGATTTTAATTTCTTTTTTACGTGCTTATCTTCTGCCCCTGTCGTAAGCACTGTCAGAAAACTTGGTACTCCCCTGTAGGTGCTGCAAATTCCCATTATGACATCTAACATGAATACGAATTTTCCACTGTGCTATTTCTTGAAATATTGACGCAATTTCATGAGGCAGGTAAAGTTCTCTGGTTTTGAAGGGCGTTTATTAAAAAACAGTCTTCCATGTGTTAGATGGGAAGGTGTTTTCCTACTTCAGCTGCTGAAATAGGCTTTTGTCAAAAAAGAAAACCACAGAGAGCTGACATCTGCAGCTCACACCTTCAAATTTTTTGGTGGCCATCTCTCTGGATTTGCCCTTGGTGGCACTTGGATGCTGGCAGCCTGCGTGGCTCCCCGGGAGCGAGGCCCTGGAGCCA
The DNA here is from genome assembly GCA_013399195.1 of Dicrurus megarhynchus. Lineage (NCBI taxonomy): Eukaryota > Metazoa > Chordata > Aves > Passeriformes > Dicruridae > Dicrurus > Dicrurus megarhynchus. The sequence continues at coordinate 516,600 of VXAD01003976.1, forward strand.
GGGCTGCCCTGGTTGGGATCGGCAGGGAAAGCCGCCCGTCCCGTTCAGCTGCCAGAGCAGCGGTGGTGGAGCAAAGCAAACAGCATCACTGGCCACAAGGACAGGGTGATGACAGACATATTTTAAACCCCAGCTACCCAAACAACAGTAGGTGTTTCACAAATGGGATCCTTCGGCTGACAAACGCCCTTCTCTCTTTTGTACCTCCAAAAATATTGAGCTTGCCCGTTTTGCAGCTGCATCCCATTCCCTGGTCAGCCTTGCAAATGTGTTTTGACATTGCTCAGTGAACCTGGGCCATATTTTAAACACACGGTTATGGAAACTGGAGTGCATCCAGCACTGCAAAACACCACACTGGAATTTCTTCTCTCCTATCAACAGCAGAAAATGCCCTTCCTAAACCACTTCACAAATAATCACACAATTCATAAAGTTCAAACTCATTCCTCTAGGAAGTCTCTTGGATTTAATGACATTAAACAACAAATTTGATGGTCGATACTAAGCTGAACCCCTAACCAAACCCCTTTGGCAGTCATTCTTTTTGGGATGGTCATCCCATAGGCTGCAGCTTCTTTCTTTGAAGAAACTCTCCCATGCCCAGGGAAAGTAATAAAACCAGTTTTTTCAATGAATCATCAGAAGGTGACCTAACCTTTGCTCAGAAGGAACAAGCACCTGACAGAAGGTTGGGGCTGAGGAATCAGCCTTCCTGACCCATGCAAGAGATACCAAGAACTGGATTAGTAACTGAGCATTGGCAAGGGCAGAGCTGGTGTTGTGGTGAACTTCTAACTCAGCTGCCTTGGAAATTAAATGGGGAGTTACCTGTGGGGGAGTAAAATTTGGACAAATTTCTTCATAGTCAGAAAAGTGAAGAAAAGCGAAGGCAAAAAGGATTGTAGTAATCTCATTGTGCAATGTTTTGGGGTTTCTCTGGGGTTTTTTGTCCCCTGAACACAATTTTGGCCTGGTTTCATGAAGCCCTGGTGCACAAGCAGAGGACACTGGTGGTCAGTGTGCTAGGTAGGGGCCAAGCACTGAGCTTAGACTTTTCCAAAATCTTGGCTGGAGAGCAAAGCCAAGCAACTCCTCATGGCCAGGAATGGGGAGGATATACTCATGGGAGAGCTGCATGTCGCAGGACAGTTTCCTGTGCCCTCCCAGCTCAGGTACAGAAGAAGAAAATTTTGCTTGCAGATAAATCCATTGAAAGTCAAGTCCTCCTGCTCAGTGTAGTCTTTGCAAAACAAACAGACAAACAAACAAACAAATGCAAGGATTCTTTACAAGCACAGCACAGTAGAAACTGTGAGACTCTGCTTCCTTTCCACTTCAGGCAGAACATTATTTCATCCAAGTTCAGATTTGGATACAGTTTTTTTCCCCACTGAATTCAAAGGCAAATTGCACAGCTGGCCCAGACTCCAGTCTGCTCTACACAGCATCGACCTGCCTTAGAGGAAGATCAGATCTTTGCTCCTGATGCTCGGCAGCCAGAGCAAAACACGAGGGCAGCTGGTCGGGAGCTGCTCCCTGAGACCCCGCGAGGCACCGAGCGAAGCCGAGCAGCGGCACCGTGCCCTGGGCTCTGCGTGGGGGGACCTGGGGGGCACTTGGGGCAACCTGGCATGGAGCAAGGTGTCACCCTTATTCCTAATCAGAGAGCGAGCCCCCGTGTCAGGGCAGTCCAGGGCAAAGGCTGGATGCACACAAAGCAGAGAGCTGCTGTCAGAGTCACCTTCCTGCAAAGGAGTGAAGTACTGTGGGACAAGCAGCAGCCCTGCATATTCACCTTTATTTAGCTGTTTGGTGATTGAGCAGTAATATCCCTGCTCTTCCATAGGAGATTTTTAGCCTCTTTCATAAGACACTTTTAGCCAGTTAAAGAGGTCAAATGGCATGACCAAGGCCAGAGAGGAAATTAGTGGCAGAGCAAAAAACCTGATTCTTCTCCCACACCTCCCCCAGTTCCATTAATTGCTCAAACTTGTGGAGGGCTGTGCTTAAAGAAACCAACAGGAGTTTCAGTGGTTTGAAGGTCAGGCCCAAGCACAGCAAAACCCTGAAGCAAAAGTGTGTTTCTCCTCTCCCTTCCTTGCAGCAAGTGTGTATTCCAACACCCTCAGCAGAGGAGGTTGCTCCTTTACTGGAGTCCCTTGAATAAAGAGATGCTTCTGGGAACACACTGAGCAAATGGGTTATTTTGAAAGGACAAGTTAGCTCTATAATTTGCCTTCACAATGTGTTCTGCACTCTAATTACAAATGCAAACACAGTAATTGAGAACAGCATCATAAAACTCTTAAGGAAGCCATAAGTGATATAATACATGGACATGTTTACCATTTGGTGCAGCAGGATGCCTCTGTGATGTTTTCCCCATGTTTAAACAGGGTGGAGATCTGCTTTTCTTTCATAAAGTTAATTCCATGGCAGCAATTCTTCCCTCAGCTTCCCTGCTCCTGAGCCTGGCTCAATTAAAATACAGCCTTCAGAAAACATTTCTTCTTTTTTTCTCAAGTGACAAAAACCTCTCTTTCTTTTGAAAGATATAAAATTATTAATTTGAGCTATTCCAAAGGGAAGAAAAAAGGGAAGATATTAATGTGTTCTCTGCCTATGATGTCCCACTCTTGCCTGCAACAGCAAATAATTCATCAGGGTGAAGTGTAGAAAGGACTGGGGGGCTACATTGCTACTCCCCACCTAAACTCTCCTTGGGGAGCCTTCAGCCCTTCCCATGGCTCACAGGAGAGAGGATCCCCACAGAGTTTTCCTTCAGGCAGCCACTACCTGTGTAGTGCAGGCAATCAGTGGCTCTTGGTGCTCTCCACCCGCTGAACACCCTGTGCTGGGGCGTGGAGAAGAGTTCAGAGCTCCAGTTTGTCCCAGTTCAAGGAGGGTGAGTGGCTTAGGCCAGCGAATGGCCGGTGAAGCCAGGCGAGCTGCTCGCAGGCTGGCTGAGAGCTTTCTGCACGGATGGACAGCAGGAGGGTCTACAACACCCTGCACAAGGTGCACTCCTGTCTTCACCCACCTTGCCCTTTTACTCCTCCTTTTCTGTCATCTCCTGGGTCACCCTCCCCATGTCAATCTGGGGTCCTGCTCCAAGCAAGCCTTTGAATCAAGGCTAAGTCCATGGGCCTCAAAAGTCTTCCCAGACAAAACACAGAGAAGTGGAAAATCAAACATAATAACAGCCCTGCCCTCTGGAAAGCACTTTTGGGATGCTGGGTGGTGGGGAGGAGTGACCAGGAGGATGCACAGCACCTCAGGGAGTCCTGCAAAGAGGAGCCGTGGGACCAACCCTCTCACAGAGGAGCCAGGTAGCAGCACTGACAAATAAACTGAGAGAGGATTAGGGCTGAGTGTGCACTGACAGGATCCTACAAGCTCACCTAAGCTTAACAACTGCTAAATAACATGACAAATCATGTGATTCAAACCAGAACAGTTCAACCTGCCTTTCGAGATCAATGAAGACGTGTGTCCTCTCTGCAGCTCGCTCTGGCTCGCACGTGCACACCACGTCTCTTTAGATTTGCTGAAAGCTGCTATGGCCTGATTTTCAGAGGTGCTGAGTGCCTGCAACTCATCATGACAGGCTATACATCAAATCCATCACCTCTTGGGAAACTTGATTACCCTAGTGGAAACCCTCATTTCAAGCATTTAACTGGTTCCTACTGGTTTCAGCCGGTCAGCTCGGTTTTGGAATGGATCACTCAGTTTGGGCTGTACTAATCCTTCAGGAGAAATAAATCCAAATCCATGTAGACCAGTGAAGGAATCCACTAGTAAGGTATCAATTAAAAGAAAAAAAAATTCTATTTTTAAAACACTGAACCAATAAAAATAACTCACACTTGGCTGGTTAGAGCTGTTCATCAGGTGACTTGCTGAACAGATGTCTCCAGCTGGGAATTCTTGGATGAAATTCTCCATCTTCTCCTTTTTTTATAGAAGTCAGTTATTAAAGAAGTACATTAGAGGCTTGAAACGTGTTAATTCAAGCCAGGAAAAAAACACAAAACAGAAACCACACATACATTGCCAAGAGAGAGGTTGCTGAGGTGTAATCACAGCTTTAAGGGGTGAAGCTCTTTATCTGGATGTGTGAAGGATGAAAACACACTTATTAAAGCCCCTGCAGATACAGAGTTAATGCTGAAGATAAACAGGGCACTCACACTGAAAGCCTGGAGAATCTTAGAGATGCTGTCCAGGAGACTCTAATCTGTTTTTTCACAATGCTCAGAAAATGTATAAAGTGGTGGTTAATTCTGTATGTGGAGATTACTTCACAGATATCAGGGAATATTTTTTCTTAAGCTTTCAGCCATGTTGGGTATTAATACGTGTATTTTAGAAACCTAATGAATGTCCATGTTACTGTTTAGCCAAAGAGGGATAACTGAGCCTGCTGTAGCATGGGCATTTACTGACTGCTGCAGGAGCTCTTTTCTACCTTAGCGGGCATGAGCTGGAAATTTTGGTGTGTTTTTGTCTCCACTAACATATGAGGAATTGATCCTGGTAGAGGAAAACAGGAAGAGATTATCTCCCTTGGAACAGCAAACCTGAAATACCCCATAGGATTGGTGTTAAAATAGACACAGAAATAAAAACCTTCCCGGAGCAGCTTCCCTCTTGCAGCAGCCTGTGCTCACCTTGCACTGCCCCTCTCCATGCTGCACTCTCCTGTAGCCCTCTGTTTATGGGATCCCAGGATGGTCCATGGCTGACCTGGCTGCAGAGCATCCAGCCTGGGAAGCAGTTGGGTGAGATTTTGCAGCACTGCTGTGCTGTCAGCTCTCCTGCACAAACTCATTTAACTATTCTGCAGAGGAGCTCTGGAAGTAACAAAATAGTTACAGAGCAACTGCAGCTTGTCCCAGGGGCAGCAGTCAGCTCCACGAGCCCTCCCCATGTCCTGGCCCAGCCGTGTCAGATCCATTCCCCTCGGTCCCTCCGAAGGATTCAGGTGGTGGCCAGTGACGGGAAACATCTCCAGCTTTTCTAGGGACTGGAGGTCTAGGGAGATTTAAGCTGGGAGGTGTTTGTGACCCACAGCAACCACAGACACACAGACTGAAACGCAGTTTTGTTTCCTAAAGATAAAAGGACAAGTCCCACCGTGGGCCAAATATCTTGTTTGGGCAAACAGAGCAGAATTTACACTCCGAGTGTGATTTTAAATCGTCTGGTCTGGGGCTATTCAAGGCTGTGGATCTGTTTATATGTGAAAGAAACAAAAATCAGGAGCCTTTTATTTTCTCCTGTCTGGGTAACAGCTGAATAGGTGTTCCTCAGACTAACAGGGAAAGCAAACAGAAGCATTTCCCCAGAATTGTTCTCTTTCTTCTTCTCTCTTCTTTTCCCTTCACGTATTTAGGACTTAAAAATATTTGGGAGGGAAGGTGGAAGCTTGCAGAAGCCACCTCGTTTCCAGTTTGGCTCATATTTACTTCTCAGAAATGCACAAAAGGACTTTAATTAAACTTCTACTAAATACCTCCTCACTTTTCTCCTGCACCTGGATCTATACAGAGGGGCTAGTGAAGGAAGATAGCTGAATTCCTGAGGTAAATAGAGAGCTTCATTCCCAAAGGGCACAACAAACCTGATCCTTCCTCTTCTGATCAACAAGAGCACAGAAGCTGCAAACCTGACCAGTACATCAAAAAGGAGCTTGAAAAATACTTTGAGCAAAAAATGCTAACGGTGCATCCTTCTCCTGTAACTGCACTGATATTAAATCAGGAAACAGTACGAAACAACCACAAATACATATATACAGGGGCTGTCAAAACTGAAACAAAACCAAATCCCTAACGGGCACTAAAGGTGGAAAGAGCAAAAAGAATATACAGTATAGGCTTTATGATTATATTTAAATCCTTATGCAGCAAATGCTGGAAAGGGAATTCCAAAAATTTTCTCTATATAAGCAGTTTTTTGAATCCAGGACTTTGTGCAATGAAAAGGAATTACAAATCAGTGTGAATGAAAGGGTACAGGTCCCCAGTGGGTGTTGGATCATGCCTGTGGACTCCCGGGCTGCAACGACAGCCCCCTGATCCTGCAAGGGCCCGGGGATGCAGCCAGCCCTGCTGGGAGCAGCCTTTCTGCTGCCATGGACATTGAACCTGCAGCAACACTGTCTTTCTGAAAAGATGCTTCTGTAGTCCTGGGTTTCCTCAAGCAGAGGCCAGAACTTCCTTCCTGGCTGCTGAAGAGCTGATCATCAAGAAAGTCTCCCACAGAGCTCCTTGGAAAAGCAGGCAACAGACTATGGACAGAAAGGGATGTTGACTTTTCCTGGAAGATCTCCTGGCTTCTCGTGACTTTGTGACATTGGGCTCCAGGACACCTTCCCTGTCTCCCTGACATCTCCCTTTTCTATCTCTCTCTCGTCCAAGGGAACTAAAAATCCTTGGAAAGATCACCTTTTCCACCGAGACATCTGTGCACCCAGACATCTGAAATCACAGGAGAAGCAGATAAGCAGGAGAGAATTTTTTCTCTAGTAAGATGTGGTCCAAGTTCTGAAGTGTTTGAAAAGCCTTTGAATGACACAAAATGGTATTGCAATATACAGCTGCAGCAATTACAGTTCTTCAGCTTCTCCTGGCTACTTCAGTCCCCAAAGGCGACTTCTGATCACTCAGAAAGGTTTTGGTGCTGTTTATTAGCTACAAGCTCCTAAAAGGGCTCAGATAATGAGTTCAAGATGCCACAGTTCAAGTGGGAAGCAGGACTCAGTCAAGCACAAGAGGAAGGCTGGTCCTAGCAAGGCTCAAATGGGGGATTTTGTGCCTCTGGATCAGGTGTATCTGCTGGAAACAATTTTCTCCATGATGGCAAGGGGAATAATAACAAGAATATGTATTGGAGACGGGGGCTAGGATGAGACTGCAGAGTTTGGAAATGGTGAGAAGGAAAAAAATTACCCTGAAAACAAGTTTGGACCAATGCATTCATGGTATGATGGGGTGAAGGCTGAAAGAAATAACGAGAAACAGAATGTTTCTGCTCTCTGCTTGCCTCCCTGTGGAAGGCACTCTTGTAGGAGGGAGTGAAATTAAGCCACTTGGTTTGGAAGTCATCCTTNCTGCAGAGGGTGCCACGGAGGGCTTGTGCTTCTTTGCCTGCACAGGAAGGCAGGACTCGGGCACAGCAGCAGCAGCAGCAGCCGCCCCCCTCCAGTCCCCCCGGGCCGCGCAGCTTTCCCGGGCTAACTCCGAGCAGCCGGGGGCACCGGGGGGCCGTTCCCCCCTCCAAAAAGAAAATAATCCCCACTGCCCGGGTCCAGCATCCTCCGAACCTCGCCGGGACGGGAACCTCGCCTGGGCATCACTCCAAAGTGCGCTGGTGCGGTGCCCACCGGGGTTCCCCCCATCAGAAGCCGTCGCTCCCCCCTTCCGTCCGCATCAGTCCCCCAAAGCCGCGCTGCAGCGTTTGGGGGGTGTGTGCTTGTATGGCAGGGCCGGCGGGGGACCCTCCGGGCAGTGACACCGGCACAGCCGGGCTCACGGGCCGCTTTAACAGTGGGGCGTTCAAATCGCCCCCTAAATCCGCCTGTCCCGTACAGCAACACCCGTCCGGGAGCACTCACGACCCCCACGACCGAGCGAACCCCAAAGCCGCCGCCCGCACAGCCTGACCCGCGCTGCTCAGCGGGGAATTAACGCTGGACACTGCAAAACCTCGGGAAAGAAAAATAGCCCCCTAAAAACCTACCCTTCTGAAGTGTTGCTCCTCTCCCTTCTCCCAGATCCACTTGTGAAAACGTGTCTAGAGTTAGTACTGGGATTTGCCCCGCTCTTAACTGGTTCGGGCTAAAATCTGAAGAGGTCCCAGTTAACCCAGAAGGGTTCAATCGCTTGTTTTATACAGCAAAGCTGCTCTCTAGACTTTGTCCAAACAATGTTGCCCGCTTTACTTTGACAATCCCCGCAGAAAAAGAAGAGCGAGGGGAAACAAAGCCTTATGATTACCAGTAGTAATTTAATCCTAAATTCGTGGGCCATTCCCATCAGCCCCAACAAGCAAACATCAACACTTTTCTTTCTCATGCACATGTATCTGCGATAGATGATTAACCAGGTCCCTCGCTGCTTACACAGGGGAAAAAGTCCTGACAACCAGCACCGTGTCTGCCTGAGGTTTGGGAAATTAAAAATCAAGGGAGGGGAGGTAGGAATTAGGAAAGTGATGCTCTTTTCCTCCATCAGTGCCGGCTGCCAGCCCCGGGTAATTTAGGTTTGGGTCTATGTTTGTTAACAAAACTCCCATTTCAGTCAACATATCCCGCTGATGTTATGGGATAAAAAAAAAAAGCTAATTCTGGGGCAAAAGTAGCAGTCAGCTACCAAAACCGAGGAGCTCTTCCAGACAACCGAGCATGGAAACTGCAGACATAACAGTCGTCTTAATTTTCATCTGAGTACCTATACCTGCTGTTTCTAAGAATTGGGGATTGGGATGCCAACGTAATACAATTCTCTTTCTAAATGTCACTTATCCGATTTAGGCAGAGCCCTACCTGAACAAACAGGGGTAGGTATCTGTATGTTGCAGTTTTAAGGGAGAGATTTAAAATCTCCGTGGCTCCAGGACCCCAAGTGCCCTGCCCTAGGCTGACGTGCCGGCTGGAGCTGGTCTGAAATGACATTATCATTTTCTCTGAACTCGTCCCGATTTTGGCCGGGAGTTTGCGGAAGGCAGGGGGAAGTGGAGGGAGAGCGGGAAGAAGTAATTTTTTCCTCGAAGCGAACCTCGAAAACCCGGATCTTAAAATATAGAAAGACAAAAAATTAAAGCAGCTCGATTAGCGGTTTTCGGATGCGGGAAGAAGGTGGCAATTAAACAAAATTTTCCCGGAGTGCTCGGCGGGGAGGCGAGCTGCGGGGTCGGGCAGGTGGGCGCCTCTTCTTCCCCCTGCGCGGGTGCGGAGGGGACGGGGAATCCTTCCCGCAGGAGCCGGCAGCCGCCGCTTTGCTCCGCGGTGGCTTTTAGGGTGCGGGGCCGGGGTGCGCGGAGCTCCCTCCCTCCCCTTGCGCTCAGCACCGCGGCCGCGCGGATGGGAAACACTTCTGAGCTGCCTCGTTGGGCTGTTCAGCCCAGGAATCCTTCTCCAGCAACACTATTTCTTCCCCAATCCTTGTTAAAAAAAAAAAAAAAAAATTAGAATATATATACATATAATTTAAAATGCGCATAGGAGAAACGCCCCTAACAAATAAATCCCATTGAGAATAACCTTCGGTGGCTGAATTAAAACTACAATGAACAACTGGCGATTCGGGGCACGAAGCGGCTCTGACTTTAGTCAGCCGCTTAACGCCGCAAGTTTTGTGGGATGTATTTTTGAAAGGGGAGCGAGGCATGGAAGAGCAAAGAAACGGACCCAGGAAGTGCCCCGAAATTTTAAGACTGAGAGGATGGACGCCGAAAACCGATCTGTAACTCACAGCTTAAAAGATTAAGGAAAGGGACAGAGTCTGTATGGACAGGGAGATAATCAGATCAATGCTTCCCTCCGCCTTTCAGTAGCTCCACCTTGTGAATATACCTCAGTAATTATGAGAGGAAAAAGTATTATCCATCTAATGGCACATTTTGCAGGGCTGCATCCAGGCTTCCCAAGCTCTCGCCAGGGTCCCCTTTCTTTCAGTGGCAACGATAACGTTTAAGGTGCAGGTAAAAATAAAGCTCTCCCCAAGCAGCTTCCAGGACCTCAGAAATAACAAGTCCAGCGGACCCGCACGGGGGACTCTCGGCAGCCCCCAGCCCCCGGGGAGGCGGCAGCCGCCGGACGGGGACCTCCGAGCTCCGTGCCCGGTCCGCTCTGTCCCGCCCGGCGCCGGCGGACCCCTCCGTAGAGGGGCACGGCGGGGCTCCCCGCCTCGCTGCGCCTCGGGGCCGCTCGTTAACAGCGAAAAGACGGCGATTTCCCAAATCTAGGACTGCTGGGAAACCGGCAGCGCGGTGGCCGTGCGGACCCCGGGGTCCCCCGCACGGCCGGGGCTGCGCTGCCCGTGGGGGATGCGGGGCAAGGGGAGCGCCCCGGGTCTGTGGGTGCGTTCCACGCGTGTCCTCCCGCGCACGCGTTCGGAGCAGCGCGACCTGCGGATAGAGATCTGCGTGCTCCTGGGAGCGCAGCCCCGCTTCGGCCGGCATCGGGATGCGGAGGCAGCGCTCACTCCTGGGAGGGCAGCGAGGGGAGCGCCGGAGCCGGCCGCTCTCGGGGACTATCGGCTGAGAGTTCTGTCCCCTCCAAACGTCGTGGGGAAACACGCACACAAGGCATTGCCGCACGAAATTAAGCCCCTGCGCGCCTGTGCTGCGAAAGAGGATTTGGATGAAATCTCCCTGCCTGGTTTCCTCCGCTTCCCTCCAATCCGCTGCCAGAGGGACCCCCTGGAATTTCTTTTTCAGGAAAGGGAGGACTTTGCGAGACTTTTGCCTCCCTGGTTCCCTGCGCGGCTGCGGCCGGCTCTGAGGAGATGCGGAGGAGCCGAACAAGCTGATCCGGGCTGTGGGTATCGCCGCGGGGCTGGCGGGGGTCCCGCAGGGACGGACCCACACCGGGAGGTCTCCGCCTGGGGACTCGGTAGTGTTGTCCCGGCTCCAGAAAGGCAGTTCCCTCCTCATAAATATCGGGGAAGCAGACAGATCTTGAACTTTTTTTGTTCTTTCGGCTAAATAAAGGGGGAGTGGGAGGGTGATACGGGGGATTCTGAGGTGCAGAGGAGGAGGCGCAGCTCCGGAGCGGCGCGGCCAGGCCGGGACCGGGGCAGCCCCACTCCCGCGGCCTCTCCCGCGGCCGCTCCCGCATCTCTCCGGTCCCGCACGCCCGTCCCCTTTTTCCGGGTGTTTTCTGCCGGTGAAAAGTAGCTGTTATTCTGAAAATAGACACTTGGGGTCGCACTTTCTGTCTGTTTGAGCATGAAAGCGGTGTAAAAAGAAGCCCTAATCTCCCTTAATCGTTACAAAATGTTAAAAAAAAAATCCTGTTACCGGACCAAGAAAAAAAAAAAAAAAAAAGAAACCAAAAAACCTTACAAACCGAATACTCCTTTGCATGCAGTCACTCTCTCAGGGAACAGCGGAGTAAGGCAAACACGGTCCCCTCAGAACCGAAATGTAATTATATTTTCTCCCTTCTCTCCCTAATATTTGCAATTGTCTGTGTCAATGCCTTTGCTTTACTTTAGGGAGAGATTTGCTTCCTGTAACCGGGAGGATTTCCCCGGTTGTACACGAAGCACTGACAGCCCTGTCGAGCCCGTACTTCCCTCGCTCCCGGCTCCCCGCGCATCCCCCTCTGCTCCTCCCGCAGCCCAGCACTCGCTCCCGGCCGGACCCGCTGCACGTTCGCGGCCGGTTCTCCCTCGGTACGTTCGCACCGGGGACGCTTACATAAAATTGAAAAGCTGGATGCGTGTGCGTGGCATGGGGGGAAGCTCCCTGCCTTGAGATCCGCTACGGGACGGCAGCGGGCAAAAAGGGGCACTTTGTTATNTGATCACAGCTGCACGACGAGCGCTGGCGGCGGCAGCTACAGCAGAGACCTGGGCTGTGCTCGTCCCCCTTCTCCTCCTTTTTTTTTTTTNACAAAGGGACGGACAGGATGTCCCCGAGTCCCCCCTCCTTTGTGGGCTGCAGAGGCCGAAAAGGATGGGAGGAAGGGAGCAGATAAATAAATAACTAAATAAATAANCCCCCTCTTCCCTCCCCTTCGCCTGCGCTGCCAGAGCCACCGAAACTCCCGTGCAGAGCCCCGCCGCCGCCGGTAGCCCGTGCGCTGCCCCGGCGCTCGCTCGGGCTGGAAAGTTGCGGCAGGCTCCGGGCTCGGCTGCCGCGGGGGGGGGGCTCCGGACTTACAAAACCCGGCCGGGGGCACGGGCTGGGCGTTTGCACCGACCTTCTTCTTCCTGCACAAACCCGAAGGCAGCATCTTTGTTTTGTTTTGCTTTTGCCCTTCCTGCTACCGCTCCTTTCTCCTTGCGACCGGGCGCCTCGGAGCCGGGAGCTGCCGCAGCCCGCGGTGCGGGGCGAACACTGATACCGAGAGCCAGGAGCCAGCCAGGCGGCCCCGGGGGCCGGCTCGTCCTTGGCTTTGTTGCTCCGGACTGAAGAAGCTCCAGAAGCCGGGAGAAGGAGGCGGCGGAGGAGGGGGAGCAGAGGAAAGGAAGCGAGAGCCGAAAGCCAAAGTTGGTTTGGAATAGGGGAGCGCGGCCAGCCCTCTGCCAGACTGCGAGCTGGAGTGAAGTCTCCAGCCCCCTCCGCCGGGAGAGGTGCACGCAAGACAGCGATGGCCGGAGAGCTCAGCATCGGAGCCGAGCTGCCCACTAGCCCGCTGGCCATGGAGTACGTGAACGACTTCGACTTGATGAAGTTCGACGTGAAGAAGGAGCCCCTGGGCAGGAACGACCGCTCGGGCAGGCACTGCACCCGCCTGCAGCCGGCCGGCTCTGTCTCCTCCACCCCCATCAGCACCCCCTGCAGCTCCGTGCCCTCCTCGCCCAGCTTCAGCCCCACCGAGCAGAAGACCCACTTGGAGGACCTGTACTGGATGGCCAACAGCTACCAGCAGATGAACCCTGAGGCGCTGAACCTCACCCCAGAGGACGCTGTCGAAGCCCTCATTGGGTCCCACCAGGTGTCCCAGCAGCTGCAGGGCTTCGAGGGCTTCCGGGCCCACCACCACCACCATCATCACCACCACCAACACCACCACCAGTATCCCGCAGTCACTCACGAAGACCTGGCCGGCAGCGGGCACCCTCACCATCACCACCATCATCACCACCAGGCCTCTCCCACTCCCTCCACCTCCTCCAGCTCCTCCCAGCAGCTCCAGAACTCGCACCAGCAGCATCCCCCCTCCAGCAGCGTGGAGGACCGGTTCTCAGATGACCAGCTGGTCTCCATGTCTGTGAGGGAGCTCAACAGGCACCTCCGAGGCTTCACCAAAGACGAGGTGATCCGCCTCAAGCAGAAGAGGAGGACCTTGAAGAACAGGGGCTATGCCCAGTCCTGCAGGTATAAACGTGTCCAGCAGAAACACCACCTGGAGAACGAAAAGACCCAGCTCATTCAGCAGGTGGAACAGCTCAAGCAAGAAGTGACCCGGCTCGCCAGAGAGAGAGACGCCTACAAGCTCAAGTGTGAGAAACTTGCCAGCAATGGCTTCAGAGAGGCCGGCTCCACCAGTGACAACCCGTCTTCCCCTGAGTTCTTCATGTGAGTGCTTAACAAAAATAATTAAAAAACAAACAAAAACCCCCCACCCCCAAACCTGACCCCTGTCACCTTCCCCCCCGCTCCCATCCTCCTCTGACATCTCCATCCATCCGTCTGCTTGACTAGAGAGAAAGAAGGAGAGAAAAATAGAGACTTGATTTTTTTT
>VXAD01003976.1:530049-673490 GCA_013399195.1 Dicrurus megarhynchus
TTGATTTTTTTTTTTTTTGCAGCATCCAGTCTTCTAGAGTAGCTGTGGGAAAAGTAGGCTGGGGGTGGGGATGGGAGAGGTAAAGTGCAACTTTTTGACTTTCGTGTGCAAGTTAGAGAGAGGCAAAGGAGAAAAGGACAAGTGAAGCGTTTTATAGATCGCTTGCTTGCAGAGCGAGATGGACTTTAAAAGAATAATAATAAAAAAAGGACAATGAACAAGCCATCTATAACGTACTGCCTGCTTGGAAAGAGAGAGGACATATCCAGCACCATCTCATGCACAATTTACCTGCTTGGAAAAAGAGAATAAATAAAAAGGACAATATATGCAAACTCTTCATATATTGCCTGCTTTGAGAAATAAGTTACAGGACTCAGATGGGACATTCAATCTAAGAAAAGAAAGAATGAAAGAAAGAAAGAAAAAAAAAAAACTCATCAGTTTTATTGCCTGCTTGATTATATAGAAAAATACGAAAATCTGCATTAAAAATATTAATCCTGCATGCTGGACATGTATGGTAATAATTTCTATTTTGTACCATTTTCTTGTTTAACTATAGCATGTTGATCATCGATCATAGATTTCTGTTGTTGTTTTGTTTCATCAATAAGAAAAGCATCACAAGTTATCGAACTTTTTACTGCTTGTGCAGTTTTGTTCGTTGGTTTTGCTCTTGTTTTCTTTTATTGTTGTTAGCTTGTAAATATCTGCTACTTCAAACCGTACAGGAGAAAAATACACAAAAAACAAAATAACATTTCAGCAGGCTGGTTATACGGTTTGTTTGGTGTTAAAGAGATACCTAAAGAAAAAAAGTTATGGGCATTTTGCATTAGAAAAAAACCAACTTTGTATATCTGGTGCACTTTTAAGTTGTATTTTTTTTTGTTAGTTTTCATTTTGGTTTTTGTTTGTTGGGGCAGAAGCAAAAACGCCTGAATGGCATTGACAAACATAAACTTAACAGGGAAAAACCCTCCTCGGTCACTAGAACCTACTCCATGCCTTAAAGTGGCAGCGAAGCTCTTTCCTCCAGGACAATTCCCAGCCTGAGTGGTTAGGCTTGGCCAGATAGTTTCCCTTCTGATTGTACACTCAGGAAGCGAAGGACGGACGAGATACCAGTTCCAGTTAAAAAACGACTGCCCCTAGATTTTCGGTAAATAAAGAGAAAAAACATCCCCAAACCCTCCTCGTTACGAGTCAAGTTGCGATAGCAGCGAGGGCTCCGTGTCGCCACTGAAGTTGGGTTTCTCAATGGCAGCAGCTGATGAGTGGGCTGGGAAAGCATATAAATCTAAAACTTTTTTTAGGAAGACATACTGCAACTTTTAAGTGTATTCTTTTGCAATGATTTGTAATCTGCTTCTCTGCTTCCCTATGCAGCGAGTGAAAGTTTTAGCCAAAATTTATTTGCAGTTGTATAGTAGTAGTAGTTTGGAGTCTTATGGGTGTTTTTATTACTTTATTTTTTTTTTTTCCTCCTGCAGGTCAGTAAAAGGATTTACGTTGCACTGACAAAAATACCAAAATGAAAACTTATTTTTTAGTTTCCTTTTAGGATAGCTGGCACTGCTGGCCGGATGCATTTTAAGTTTGTATTAGTTTATAAATTAACAGTAATAACAAGATTGTAATGAACAGCATGGTGCTTGCAGTTTTAAATATTGTGGATATTAGTCATGCATCAGAAAACGATCTTTGGTTTTTACTGATTCAACTGTGTTGAAATCAAAACATTGCAGCAGCGGAAAAAAAATTGTTTTTATTTCATGTAAAGTTCTGAAGGGATCAATTTCAAATCCTGCTTATGATATGAAAAATATTAAAAAACCTGGTCTATTGTAGTTTTATTCAGACTGGTTTCTGTTTTTGGTTATTAAAATTGTTTCCTATTTTGCTTATTAAAATCATTGAAATGGCATTTCTTGGAGGGACCTGCTTCTCTGACGTCGCGTGTTCCGAAAAAAAAAAAAAAAAAAGGAAAGAAGGGAAAAGTTGTGGCCCCGTCCCTGTCCTCACCCTGCTGCTGGCGCCGGGCTTGTGGGGGGCTGCGGCCCGGGGGGCGCGCGGAGCTGCTTTGCCCACTCGGGAACGCTGCTGCTCGCAGGGTGGGAGCGCTCAGCCTTCACCCTCCTCTGCTTGGGTCGGAGCTCGCCCGGGGCAGGGGGAGCATCGCCCCGAACCCTCCGGGGGCAGCGGAGCGCCGGGAGCCCCGCGCCGGGTCCGGCTCTGCCGGGGTGTGCCCCCGGCGCTGCGCTGCCCCGCCGGGAGCGGGACTGTCCGGCCTCGGCCACCCCCGGGCTGGGAGAGAGGGGAAGCACTAAGGGCAGGCACTTTTCTTTTTTTTCCCTTTTGGGGGTTTTTTTTTTTTTTTTTCATTAAAAAAGGAGAGGACTTGGACAAGTTTGTCCTTTCCCCAGCTCCTCTGGGATCCGGGCTTCCCATTCACTTTTCTCCTCTCCATCTGCACACTGTATTTATTCCGTTTTGGGGTTGTTTTTCTTTTTTTTCCCTCTTTTTTTTTTTTTTTTTTTTTCCCCCGAAGACTCCTTAGATGCATGTGGAGAAGGGGAAAGATCTCTCCGCGCCACCCCACAGTGCTCAGCGCCTCGCAACCCCACCACCATCTATCAGCTGCTCTCAATGCAGAATAACCACAGAGCTCCCTAAACTGAAGGAGGAGGAGGAGGTTAAAAATCGCCCCAGGTCCTTGCCTGGGTGCGGGAAAGGGACTCCCCGAGCCGGGTCGCAGCGTGTCTGAACGCTGCTACTCAAAAGTGTGAAAGCGGTGTTGAACTTTAAATTCCTCTTAAAATCCAAGGTGCCACACAACCAGAAAAAATAGGTTCTGTCTGCCCTGCTCCTCATCCCAGCAGCAGCGAGATGTTCTTTGCAGGGATGGCATAAAGTGCGTTTGGAGAACAAACTGGTTAAGGACAGAATGTGGAAAAAAAATAATTTAAAAGCAAATACAGCAACTTAAAACAACCCCCCCCCTCTTAAATCCCGTCCACATCCCTGCCGTGTCAGAGCCAGCTGGGCCAGCCACTGAGCTGGGGGAGCTTGGAAGGGGCCGGGGCCCGTCCCAGCCCCCCGGCTACATGAGTCAGGCCCGGAGAACAAGCTCGTACCCTGCTGCCCTGCCAAGGGGGGACAGAAGTTTGCAGAGGAAAAGGCCGGGAGAGCCTGGCTTTCCCTGTATAGCCTCCCCCCTTGCCAGTAAATGCTATGGCTGCAGAAAGCCTGAGAGGAATATTGTTTGTGGGAACTGCCACCGCATATTAATGTCCCCTCATGCATGCATTGAATAAATCACTAGGGCTAATTGAACAACAACAACAAAAAAAAAAAGTAGGAAAAACAGGCCTTAGAAAAGCCCTCCAGATTCCCACCACAGAACGGTGTCAGCGGCGGGGCAGCCCCGCGGCATGGCCCGGGCGGTCGGGGCTCTGCTGGCCCGGCACCGCTCCTGGGCTTTAATTTATTCCTTTTGAAAGAAAAGAAAAACGCAGCCGCGTCCCACCGGGGCACAGCCCGAGTCGGGGGGATCGGGACCGACCGTGCTCGGCCCCGCGGGCGCTGCGAGGAGCAGGGTCCGGCCCGCGGGTCCGTCCCTCCCGGCCGGGGGTCGGGTCGGCTCCTCTGTCCGCACAGGCGGCTCCGAGGGGGCTTGGACACACCGAGGGGCCAAAACCCACCCACAGTTGTGCTCGTCCCGGCCTGTGGCCGGGCAGGCTGTGCCCTGACGGCAGCGCCAGCGGCCCCGGGGCCAGGCAGCCCCGCGGGTACCGGGGCGGGCAGCCCCTGCCTCTGCCCCGCTGCCCGTACCCCCGGGGAGCCCCATCAGCCAGGGGGGACCCCTTCCCCTCCTCTCGCCTGTTGCCATCCATGGGTATCGGCTTTGATCTCTCGCCGTTCATCACCGACCGGCGAAGGGCTGACACATGAGACAGGGGCACCACGGAGAGCAGCTACTCGAAGCGAAGGGAAAACTCCTCTTTTCCCTCTTTTTTTCTCCCGGGACCGGCCTGCCCGCAGGGCGCTCCCCCGGCAGCGGTGGGCTGCGCGGGTCAGCTCGGGGCCGCCCGCCCGGGGCTCCCCGCTTGCCCCGGAGCGCGGAGAAGCTGCTGTCAGCTGCAGAGGACAGAGCGTGCATCCTGCCCAAGCCCCTCTTCTCCCCCCGCTCCGGACGTGCTGCTTCGCCGGTGGCTCCTCTGTCCGTCCTTTGCGCCACTTTGTCCCCACGCACCCCCTCGCCGGGCCGGGGTCCAGCTCCGCGGCCGGGAGGTGTTGCAGCTCCAGCCGGCTTGGGCTCCCCCTGGGCTCGCAGGAGGCCGGAGGTGGCAGCTGCTGCTCCGGCTCGAAGGGGCCGAGCGCTGACCACCTCCCGCTCCGGGAACCGGACAGGCGACCCGGCACTCGCCCTCGGCGCTCTCCAGAGCGAAGATACTGCGAATTGTCTCCTCAAAAGCCGGGTGTAGAGGCCCTCGCCCCGAGTCTCGCTTCGAAACCTCGGAGAGGATGGGGTCGGGGTGGCAGCGAGACAGGACCAGACCCGGACTGGGACCCGGACTCGGACGGGCCCGTGCACTCTCGGCCGGAGCAGGGAGTTCGGGGCTCTGTGATGCGCTGGGAGCAGAAGCGGCGGAGCGGTGCCGGCGATGGGAGACCCCCGTGAGCAGCCCGGCGGGGCCGGCTGCTGCCCTGCACCACGGGGATGGATGGAGCGTATGACGGGGAAGAGCCCAAGGTTTGCACCGTTAAATTTGGCTGCCGGATGACGGATCACTACGTGATCTCAGGTAGTGCAGGAGGACGATTCCCCTCAGTGAAAATCATATTATTTAGTTTGATTTCGCAGTTTTGTAAGAGCTATTGTTAACAGCCGGAGCGAGCTCCGCACCCCCTGCCGGGACAGAGGTGACGACCGGCTACGGCTGCTCCCAGAACTGAACGAGACACTCAGACAGGAAACACAATTGGCAACAGCCCCCCCTCTCCCCCCGTTTACTGACACAGAGCTTACAGACCATCGCTGCCAACCGTTTAATAGACTCCTCTCAATATTCCCTTCCCTCCTCCCCTCCAGGAGAGTGTATAAAGCTGATTGTCTTTAATTCCAAAACAGAGACATCTAAGACCAAAAAGACATTTTGAACTAAAGATAGAAACATCACTCTAAGACTTTCCAGAGATGCTGAGCGCTGCTGCCGGCCGGCAGATGAGTTGCTCCGTATTGAGGTGGGCAGGCGAGATGTGTTATAAGGATGAGCCAGGGCTTGCGAGATAACAGTTCCCAGCTGGTTTAGGGTTTAATTTTTTTTTTTTCTCCCCCCCGCCCCTCTTCCCCCTTCTCCCTCGGGCTGGCGCAGTGCCCGCCTTGCTCTAGCAGGCTGCTCGGTGCCGGTGATTGACAGACCAAGGTCAGGGAAGCTCTTCGGGGCTGGGGGTGTCGGGTTTCGGGGAGGACAGATAAAACATCCCCAGCGCTCGCAGATCCGTCTCTGGCTCCGCGGCCGCGCAGCGCCGTGCGCAGGTTCAGCGGGGAGCCCGCTGCGTTCCGCCGGCCGCGGAGCTGCCGAGTGTCCGGCTCCGCTCCTGCCGCTGCCAGCATCCTCCCCTGCCTCGGCTCCCGGGGTCCCTTTTCTATTTTAATATTTTTATCTTTATTTGGACAAGTTTCAATTACTTCCTTCTTTCTTTCTTTCTTTCTTTCTTTCTTTCTTTCTTTCTTTCTTTCTTTCTTTCTTTCTTTCTTTCTTTCTTTCTTTCTTTCTTTCTTTCTTTCTTTTTCTTTCTTTCTCTCTCTCTCTCTCTCTCTCTCTTTTCTTTCTTTCTTTCTTTCTTTCTTTCTTTCTTTCTTTCTTTCTTTCTTTCTTTTTCTTTCTTTCTTTCTTTCTTTCTTTCTCTCTCTCTCTCTCTCTCTCTCTCTCTCTCTCTTTCTCTCCCTTTCTTTTTTTCCTTTTAAACCATGCTGTTTCACTCCATTAGAGTTGCATTAAATCTGAAGTTATGTGGGTACACACACTGTAAATAGTTTATTGCATAATCCTGCGTGATGTGTTCAGTAATGTTGCACACAGTGGTCTGGTAGGATCCCACACTGGACTTCTGTTTCATGCAAGAAGAAGAACAAGAAGAGGGGGGTTAAAAAATCTTACAAGCTCTGCCTTTTCTTGTTTTTTAAATGGTGGCTTTCAGTAGTAAATTCTGAATGCAGCATGAAGTGCTGCAAAACCTTTTCTTGTTAATGCATCCAGGACAGGGAAGAGCCAATCTGGATTTGTGAGCTGGTCCTGTGCATCACAGTGGAAGCGTTAGGAAATGGACTGTGGTATACTTGAGACCTAAGGTACTGCAAATCCTTTGCCTTAAACAAAATTGCTCCAATGGGGGCTTATTGTATTTACAGTTTTGCCACAATATGGTTAGAATAAACACTGCAGTAAAGAGGGGAAAAAATTATTCCATGTAGAGAAAGTGACATGTTTTCCTGTCCCAAGGAGCCTGCTGGTAGGTTTTAGAGATAGTTGTCCTCTGACATTTTTTTATTTCCCCTTTTAAAGTTTCACTGTTTGTCTTAAGGCACAGATTCAAAACACTGCATTTCCACTTTATACATATGTTCTCTTAAAAGATTTGTTTAGACAAGGAAACCAATGCTAAGTGTTCTCACTTGAAAGAAATTAAATATATAGAATGATAAGCTGCTGCTAAAATATATAAAAAACACTTAAATTAATAATAAGAACTTGTTCTGAGGCAAAATTCAATTTTACTTCCTATTATGCAATCTTTGCATGTAAAGTTGCTTTAATGCAAAATAGCAGCTCATCAAAAATTCTGTTTTATTGGTATCAAAAATTTATGATATCCTGAGGCATGAGGGGCAGAGAGCAAGGTAGCAAAGCTGTGTCCTTTTACCAAGTTTAGTGCTTTCTTTAAAGAAACATCTCAAACTTATTTCTTCTGCCTTTTCCCTCGATGACAGAGGCAGTGGGTGAAGGTTAATACCAGAGAAAACTCCACTGCCAATGTCACTGTGCTGCTCTAATACACCATTTTAACTGTACCCTCTCTGCAGACTCTGGCTTTTACTGCAGTGCTAGGAGATACCTGGACATGTCCACACAAATAGAGAGCTGGGATTATTTCTAAACTGGGATGTTTTCATCCAGTATTGCAATAACACACATGTATTGCAAATATATGGGCATTGCTTGTGCCTCTATTTGTCTATCGAAGCCTGCAACCTCCCTCCGATAAAATATAAAGATCTGATTCTGCTTTAGCCTCGACTTCCCACTAATGAGACTTCATTTGTTTCCAGAAAGGTGCTCCTGGCTTTATAAAGGATATTAAACACATGGTGACAAGGACACTGTGGTCAACACGATTTTTTTCTGAAATAAGTGTGGCAAGAAACTGCTGCCAAGTACCTGAAATCTGCATTAATGAAAACAAACAGTACTTACTCCTTCTCTGGTAGAAATTCAGGTAATTTATTAAAGGAAGCCACTGACCTTTCACAGGGTTATGGTGACCTGGCCAAGGTGAGCTGCAGACTGACAGCAGGGCTCAGCCTTGCTCCTCTGCGTGTCCTCCCATCACACAGCTGGGGCACCGGGCAGGATCACTGACCACCAGGGAATAAACAGCAAGGTGGGAAGGCAGCACAAGCCCCTCTGGTACTGTGAGTCCATGGATCCTGTTTTATTTACTATGGAATGGAGCCGAAACTTTCCAGCTGGTTCAGGGAGCCCATTCACAAAAGAAATTACAGAGGGCAATAAACCTGCCCTTGCTCTTCAGCTAACTGCTGCTTCCTCGCTCTATGCTGTGGTGCACTTATTACCTAAAGCTTCTGCAAACATGAGAAAGGGAACATATAATTATAAACAGGTCTCTGAGCTAACACGGGCCCTCACAGCTTCCAAATCTGCATTTTCCCCCTATTTAAGGCAGCCAACAATTACAGGGAAAAAAGGGTTTTGAGTCTGAAATCTCCGCTCATGCAATCCTGAAGGAAAGCTTTTACATTTCTCCTCAGTCTGGTGCCCCTCTGGCTCATTGTCCAATGACATCCAGCTCCACACGTCCTGTCAGTGCAATTGCAGTGGTAATGCCAGCTCTATCCTGCCCAGTGGCTGAGGCTGATAAACTGAGTGCATTCAGGACACAAAAAAAAGAGAGGACTGCTAAACTCCTCCTGACATAGGCCATCCTTATTTTTATGTCAGCCTTGACCCCTGGATCAAGTGTTTTATTCTGGGTATTGCAGTGGCAGCGCTGCACTGGTCTGTGAGAGCACGTGTGGATCTCAAGAGCTGAAGAGCACAAATTGATCAGGGCCAGCACTGGTCTTGTGCAGTGACAGGTTAACCCACTCCACAGATGGATGAAAGGGACGGCAAGGGTGTTTGTTAGCAGAAAATGCTAACAGTGGTTTTGAAAAGATATTTCCAGACCCTCACTTCCCTCAAGTCAGGCACCCAAATGAGCAGGGTATTAAGCAGGGTATGAGCCTCTGGGGCTACATAATAAGTGACTCATGCTCAAGTCAGATAGACAGACAGGAATCATGATAATAACAATAATAATAAAGTCTATGGCTTTCTGATTTGCAGTGTTATCAGAACTCTCTTATGCAGTGATTTCTGTCCTGCTTCATGGAGACTAAAACCATGGGGTGACACAAGAGAAAAAGAATCCTTAAATAGCAGAGAAGTTTAAATTTGAAATAAACAGACCTTATAGTCATGTTACTCAGCTCAATAATTAATGAAATAGCTTGGGTAAAATTTAAAACAAAGCAGAGCATCAGCTGATGTCTGCTTCAGAATCTAAACCCAATGTTCCTACTAAAAAGTCATGTATCTTTTAAAAGAAACCCATTGCCATAATCTGTTTTCAATTGAAGTCTACAGTAAATATATCACGATTACTGAATCATATTGTTTACAGATGAAACAGTTTAAAGGTGAAGTTATTTTTGGTTGAAATCTTCTGTGTTTTAAAATGAAAGGCATTTTTGGAGTAGCTGCTGAAAAACAAAAATACCAGAAAAAAAAAAAAAAAGGAAGAAGAAGAAACGTGGCACTGTGAGGGTTAAGCAAGGTCCTAGGATCCAAGTAAATATTTATATGAGTGTTCAAAGAGGGGGGAAAAAAATCTCAATATAACCAAAATATAAATCATGGTGCTTTATGTTAGCTGTCAAATTATTCTAGCCCCTGCATTCCAGTACTTGCTCTACTGGTAATGTCACATACAATATGTGGGCTTATGCCCTGGTGCAGGTTTGGCAGGTAATTAAAGTCAGTTGCATGGAGGTTTACACAGACTCCCTCCAATCCACCGAAAGACAAACAACCTGTTAACTGGGAGAGCTGCAAGTGTGCAGAGCTGTATGGGAACAGGGATTCTCACAAGCAGGGGGGAAAAGCCTGGCTCTAGGCTCCTGTTTTGCTTCTTGTCTTCAGACTTAATTAACTCTTTGGGGCCTCTGTAGCTCGTTGCTCTTTGCAGAGGCAGTGAAAACTGGGTAGCAGTGGAATTAGCAGCCAAGCGTTTGTCAGAGGGAAAAAATAATAATAAAAGCAAGCCCTGAGGGCAGCTAGCCCTCGGGTCAGGTTTGCCTGCATTCCTGACCTGGGGGAGACTATTCTTGCTAGAAGTCATCTGGGTGATTTAGTCTTTCTGCTTTGTCCAGCCTCTCTAAATTGGAGACTCCAGTCACAACAGGGTGAATTATTCCCAGCAGCTTCACGGTGCAGCCTGTTCCCCGAGCTGAGAAGGTCCTGGGGGCCAGACTGCAAATGATGCTCAGAGTGTGCATCTCATGGCCTTTGATGAAACTCGTTCACAAAAGACAACCAGAATCAAACTCTGTGGCTCGGCCCTGGTTCACACCCATCTTCTCATTTGACTCCCTCGTGTGAGAGAGAGGATTCCAGACCTCCAAACCTTTCCTTTTGCTCTCCCTGTCAGAGGTGTTCCCGTCTCCGTGGGGTGGATCTTTGCCCTGGGAGGCACCCGCAGTCTCCTGCTCCGTGTAGGAGCTGGGCAGGGGCCGCAGGCTCTGCTCTGGGAAGCGGAGGGCTGTGAAGCCACACCTGTGTGGATGCAACCTCGGTGTCAGGGAGCCGTGCCAGCCCTGGCACCACCGCCGTGCGACACCCTCTGATTTAACCCCGGCATTAGCATGGCACCGAGATGACGGGTTACTGCCCTCCGGCTCCCTCCCCACGCCATGTGTCATCCCCACCTCCAGCCTGCACAGACACAGGCTGGGGGCAAAGAGTAAATCCTGCCCCGCACGGGTTGTGTTTCACCGCCTCTCTTCGGAGGCTTGTGGAAGAGAAGCCAAGCCGTAACGGGGACACCCATCTGTAAGGATAACCCCACCACCAGCACCATTTCGCAGGGGCCAGCGAACAACCACCATCTGTTTAGCTGCCAGAGGACCCATTCATATTCATTTAACAAGTCTCTTATGCTAATCTCTGTCTACATCCTTTCTTATCTTCTAGTCATATACAAAATCAGAGAGCAAGGCCCTTCCTGAATTAGCCCAGATTCCTGTTACTCAGCTTGGGAAATGCTGGGTTGAATCCTGACAATAAGGGGAAAAACCCTCCAAAACCCCAAAGCAAGCAGAGATCAGCTTTTCGAATTGTTTAGGACCATTTGTCTGCCTTAATCAAATGGTGATTTGTCTGTCTGATAGGAGTTTAGATAAAGTTTTCAGCAATTTGCAGTAATTAAATGTGAAAGGGGAAGAAGCAGAGGGTTTCCAGGCAACGTGCTGCAGAAGGGGAGTTTTGGAGGAAGGCAGAGAACCCCTTGTTAAACATCTGCCAGTTTGCGTGGAAGGCAGTGGTGATTTCCCTGCTCTTATGGAGTTCCCCACCTCCTCTTCATTCCCTGCAAAGATGTTCTCCTCCTGGTGTTAAATTCAACCAGAGGAGGAAGAGAATCCCTGGAGAGCAGGAAAATATTTTCCAAAACAAGGTATTGCCTTTGACAAGTGGCAGATATAAAAAGAAAAAAAAGTCCCAAGGAATGACACTGTCGCCTCCTCCACAAGGACTTTGCTCCCGTGTCAGAATTATGCAAGGTACAGTGCAATGCTTGGTATATTCAAGACAGTTGTCAAGAGCAAAGTATAAACATTTCCAGCAAATGCACTTAATAGAAGTTTGCTTGCCAAGTGCTGCAGCCTCCTTTCTTGGTTATGGCAAGGAAAAGACCTTTTTCATTAAGTGGGAGGGAAAAACCCTTCCCCCGTTAAAACCAAAACAAAACAACTTTGAATGTAAAGCTTTTTCTGGTGTTTTGCTTTGTTATCCTTCGGCTCCAGCAGCAGTGGACCCAAAATCTCTTCAAGTCCTCCTGTCATGTATTCCCTGTCACGAACTCGATGCATGGGAGAACAGCCCCACTCAGAGATGGTTCAGAGCTGACCAGCAAATGGATGTGGTGAGTGAACCTGCTGCTGTGATCCGAAGGGGATGCAGAAGAAATGCAGTGAAGACCCTGTTGTGCATAAAACACAACCACATTCCTGGGAGAACAGAGTCTGTGGGAATTTGGACATTGGACTTTGCTGGGGCTAGAGGCTGACCCCAGCCTTCAAGGGGGGTTGGGTGCCTCTGCCAGGAGATAGCTGAACTCAGGGAAGAGGTACTCTGCAGTGGCAATTAAGCTGTAACCAGTGTCTGCCTTTGCTTGAATCACGTTGCTCCACCCTGAACACGCAGTACAGCAGGGCTGGAATCTCCTCCAGCCAAGAACTTGGGACTCCAGGGAAGGGGTGTGTTCCTCTTCTGAACTAGAAACTTCATTCCAAAAGCAACCACAGTTGTCTTGAGCTACTGTCGCCAGTTCAGTATGCCTTTAGCAAGAAACAGAAGCTTTCTGTGAATGAAAGAGGCCTGGAGATGATGCTTCTCTTTTAATTAACTAATATACCCTATAGATTCGTGCTTTTTCCTTGAAATCTCAACTGGCCTCTTTAATTGCTCTCAGTGACACAGTTTAATTCCCCCCTCTCTGGCCTGCACTTGCCTTTTCCCCGGGCACTCACACTGAGAGCACCCACGAGAGCCCTCTCTCACAGACAGAGTGCAGGAGGGGCTGCTTTCCACTAGGGAACCTGCTGATGACCCCAAGATGACTTTGGAAAACCTCCCTGAGCGTGTCCCTCCATGCTCCCACATGATGGAAGTGTTGGTGGGAGGTCTCTCACCCAACCTCCCACTCCAGGCAGGATTGCTGCCAACACCAGATCGGGTCAGCCATGGCTTTGCCTCAGTAAGTGCTGGAAACCTCCAGGGATGGAGATCCCACCACCTCTCTGTGTGTCTGTTCCACCCACATTGTCCTAATTCTATTTCTAGGAATTTACCTGTCTACAAAAGAACTCTATTCTACCAGCAGGATAATAACTCCAGGACATTTCACAGTATTCCCCATCCCCTGTCCTTCAAAGATCTGATGACCCAGAAACACCCAAGAAATTGAACACTTATTAAGGAAATTAGGAAAATTAGGCCTTCTGTTTAGGTTCATAAAATCCCCAGCAGGCTGTCCTTCCAGCTCACAGGCTGGTGCCACCAGTAGCATTAGCAGCAAAGTTCTCCAGGCCCCTGGAATTTTGCCCCTGGGATGGCCAGGAGCAGGTTGCTGCCTCTCTAAAGCTTAAGTCTACTTCACATTCATGAAAATCAGATATTATTCTGCCTTTCCTGGCTTAAGGCTCAGTTTGCTAAGGTGTTCTCAGAGCATTCCCATCAGATCTACCAGACCTGGCAGCAGCATTTATGTACTGAGTGCGTATATAACACCCTACCCATTCACCTATAGGTGCAGGTTTGCAGCCCCTTTCCTTCCCTCTGGCTCCGGTTCCTCTGGGCAAAGCAGAACAGCCTTGCCAGAGCACAGCAGGGCAGTAACGGTGCCAGGCACCTCTGGGAACGGCTGTTGGCACCTCTGGGAATGGCTGTTGGCACCTCTGGGTGCTGGAGCAAACCCTGTCCCTGCCTTCTGCCCCCCAGGCAGCTAGAGCTGGGGCCTCTGATTGAAAGGAGAGCTTTGGATGCCCAGCCCTGGGAGAAAATTTTGCATGTGACAAGGAGGCAGATGCCAATATAGGACGGAATGAGGTGGATAATCCCCACGAGGGCATGATTTAAATCATTGCTTCATCTCTTCATCTGGCTAGTATGGGTGGCATGGTTGTTTATCTGGTAATAGAGCTCTGAGAAAAGTTATGAGGATTACTACAGGGAAAATGTCAGTGTCGTGATATTTTCACCACCAATTAGAAGCTTCAGTGGTGATTTGATTGTCATCCAGTCCACATAGAGAAAAAAAAATCTTGTGGAGGAATAACCCAATACCTACAAATTAGAGGCAGATGAAATACACGCCTCAAAACTGAACTTTTTGACATGATAAAGCTAAAATAATGGGTGTTTTGAGCAACTCATGAGGAGTTACAAAGGTCTAATCCTTTACTTAGAAACTGTAGGGAAAGGATTGGATATTTTTCCAAAAGTTGCTTTAATCAAATTAGGAATTAATCCTGACATGTCCTAGGGTCTGTTATACATGTGAAATCAGATTAAATGGTCACAGTGGCTTCTTCTGCTCTTACAATCAATGAAAAAAAATGTAATTGTGGTGAAAGTGAAACAGTGGCTAGTGAAACAGTGAAGAAATATACTGCTGAACTAGAGGGGAGGCTAAAGGACGGATGAAAATACTATGAATTCTAGAATTTATATAATAGATCGCATTCGCTTCAGCAAGAATTCCACCATTGTTATTTTTTTCCACATTTAATTTAAAGAGGCAATATCCTTTTAAGCTTTCATTCTTCAGCAGGGTAGATTAAATTTAAAATAGAAAAGTGCTGCAGAATAGATCTGGGGATGTTCAGGGCTGGAGGACAACTTAATGAAGCAGAAACTGAAATACCATACGTCTCCAATAGCTTTAATTTATACAAATATTATCTTTGTGTCTTTCATAACATGATGCAGAGGAGCCCAGAGCACAGTGTAATTCCTTTGCTTTTCAAGATAATTTTATCCATTTTAGTACCTGGGTTTGAAACTGGCCCAATTCAAACCAAAAGAGCTATAAAGGTTTTTTGCTTTAATTGCCGAAACAGGCTTGCACATATAAAATCAATTTAATGGCTGGAAAAGGCTGCCTGGTGTATGAATCGGGATAAGTGCCAGACTGCCTAGAGTCCAGTCCTGCCCTGGGAATTCCGAGTGGTCAGTGCTGCTGGATGGGGAGTGGGCAGGGGCAGGGGCAGGGCTGTCCCCCAGGGTCACGCTGCAATGGAAACTGGGAGCTGACACAGGAACTCTGCAGATCCAGCTTCAGACAGCTGGGCTTTGTAGGACTATAGGGGGTGCACCATTGCATTATTTTGATCTTTCACCCTAGTCTCAGAAGAAGTTAAATGGGGCTGTGGCCCCAAACCTCTTGACGCAATAAAGCCAAGAGCAGCAACAGCAGAAGAGAGCTGGGGTTGAGCACCGCTTGAGACAGGGTTTATTCCCTGCTGCTGAAGGATTCTGTGCTTCCACAGGCTCACAGAAAGGTCTGGGTGCAGCAACACCAACAACCCCAGCACAGGGACAGTCACAGACTGTCCCTCTGGGGTGGCTCTTCTTGGCCAGCGATGAAGGGATGAAGGGAAGTGTCATCAAAGCAGGGGACTTGCTGTGCTGTGGTCCCTGGACCTTTCCTTGTCCTGCACAGCCCTTCTGGCCATGTGCAAAAGTGGCCAACACTTTTAGGTCTGAGGTGGTATCTTTTGGTATCCTTGGCCTTCCAGATATTTTGGGACATTGTGGTGCTACTTCATATACTCTGCTTCTAACTTACTCTGGGCTTTTGGTTAAAGCAGCTTCATATGACTTAATTTTCATTTCTGTGGGATGAAACACTATCTTTTACTAATCTCTGAAAAGGACTTTGAAACTTAAAGAGCAGGTATCTAATGTCTAGCACCTTATTTATTCACAGATGTTTGAATCTGCTCAAGACATGTAAAACTGGGCTTTTTTTTCACTCAAAGCATTAGAAGTGGGGAGAAAGAGAGAGAAAGAGAAAACATGTTGCTGGAAGACATCTTCCTTCTGAATAAAAGTAGAGTTCATTAGTGAAGAAGGTTCATCTTTTCTTTATTCTTCATGACATGCATTTTCATGGTTGGTTACAAGTCTGGCATTGCTTCTTCCTTCATATGCTGCCAACAGTTTTCTATGATCTTAATATTCCCCCCTCTATGAAAACCTCAGGAAAAAAATTCCATATATTAACCTGCAAGCATTTGATTGACACACAGATTAATGTTACACAATTAAGGAGTGTTATCCGGTGAGTGCTTCAAAAATCACAATATTTCACAGGCAGGAAGGTTTCCTGACACCACTGTAAGTAGAAATACTTTATAAAAATTATTTAGAATCAGCATCCATCATCATGAGAAACCTGGTGTTGTGCTAAAATAATTGACAGGTTGATAGCTGCAAAATGTTCCCAATCCAATAAAATACATAGCATTTCCAATAACAACACTGGTGCACGTGGATTTACAGTGGTTGCCAATTCATTATGAAAAATGATGGAGTTCTAATTTGTGAGCAACTTGAGTGTATTTCAGCTCCATGGTCAGTGTCCTTCAAACCATCTCTAATCCAGTCATTTCTTTCGTGAACAAACGAGCCATGAATATGCATATGAGACGTAGCACAGCATGGGCTGCTCTGCCACCTCACAGCCAGAAGGTCACGGGCATAAATCTCCCTGGATGCAGAATATTCCCTCCACCTCAGCTAGGTATGGAGCAGCTCCCCAGATTCCTACACCATTAAAGAGAGGAGTAATCGGGTAGAAACCCTCACGTGTTCACTCCCCCGTGGCTCACATGGATGGAAGAGAAGCTGGAATTAAAAGGATGGAGCTGGAAATGAACCCGCCAGGTGCTGGCAGGCAGTTCATCAGTTACTTAATGTGCACCTAATGGCTCTGCCTCTTCCAGGAGCACAGTGCCACAGCCACTTCAGCTGCCCTTGCCCCCCTGATCCCCTTCAGCTGGGCTGGAAATGGATCATCTGCTCCATAGCCCATGCAGGAAACTCTTTTGGGAATCAGCAAAAGCTCAAATTGCTGCATCATTCAGGCCCCTTGCTGCTGGAGGACAGGCAGCCAGGCAGTGGGCTGGAGCTCGTGGGCCAGCCCAAGCTCCAGCCAGCCTCTTCCCCCTGCTCTCTCTTCTTCCCAGTCCCATGTTTCCTGCTCTTCCCTTCCATCCCGAGAAGTTCGCAGGTAGAATGAGCAGTATGGGCTTCTCCTTTACTGAGGAGAATCAAAAATATTTGGAAGATGCCTCTTTTGCTGATGTGCCTCCCTGGCATCCTTGGAGTTATTTGTAGTGCTTCTGGCCTTGCTAAACAGGGGTTTAGGCTACAGAGAAGCTCTGACATTAATGGGGGCAAAGAAATAAAGCTTCTGATAACCCTAAAAAAGCCCCAACAAAAAAAGTAATAGATATGCCTGGATTGGACCTATTCTCTCAGCTACAAGCACACCAAAAACACCAGGTAAAAATTTTGGCTTTTTAATGGAAGATTTTATAAAGGAGAAGTACCTTTGGACTGCTTTTTTTTGTTTGTTTGTTTGTGGTTTTGTTTGGGTTTTTTTGTGGTTCTTTTTTTTGTGTTTGTTTTTTTTTTCTTTTTTTTTTGTTTGTTTTCTTTTAAGACAAACATTTGTTTTAAGCAGCAATCGAGACATTTGCAGCAAGGTTTCAAGTAAGTGGGATTTTCTTTCCCCATCCTGTCCCCAGAATTAACAAGAGAGAGAAGGAACACAATATCCTAGAGTAACAATTAACCTTCAGCCACTTGCCTGTCACACAGCATATGCAGATGCAGGAGGAAGAAAAGTCAGTCCAATGCACACTGGAGCACTGTCCTTTTAAACTCCTACCAGAGGACACAGGTTTATAAAAGAGTCCATGGAAAAACTGGACCAAATTCTGCAAGAGGCTCCTGAGACGCAGAGGTAAACGTGGTCATCCTTCTTCAAGGTCTCACTGCAAATATGAGAACTTTCATCAGGAATTTTCCTAACACCTGAGTGATTGAAAAAATAGATGTAATGATATATATAACTCACTATGTACTTAGGTATTTTACTATATATGTATATAGCTATATATATAGTTATATGTATAATAGTAATGAAAATTGTTATCATGCAGCGACCTGACTTTTTTCTTTAGATAAGCTCAGCAAACTTCAAGAACTTTCACTTGGCCCCAAAAAACATCGTTCAGGTTTTCCAGCAGTAACCTGGGAAGGGCTCTGGGTAGCTCTTTGACATTAAATTTCTGCACAGTTCAGCAGAGAGGTCAGGATCTGAAACTTAAGGACCAGTGTGGATTCCCTGTCTCCTGCTCCATGTGGTATTGCTGCTCTGTTCTCCAGCAGTGGAAAAACTCCCACTGTCCAAATTGTAGCAATTCTTGTCAGAAGGACATTTTTCTTTTCAGAGATATGCCTTGTTTTTCCCAGTGTTACACACAATTGTTCCAAGAAAAGAGATATTACAGTAGGTTGTTGCATTATTTAGATGGTATGCAGAATTGTATTATAATTTCCAGGGGGAAGAAGTCCAACAGGAGTTATTCAAGAAGACTAAATATATCCACTGGTCTTAAATCCAGGCAGTGGGCTGGTTTCAGCACTGTGTGAAATAAATCTGGGCAGATCAGGTTGGCTTTTTAAACCCCCTTTTCTTTACCCAACCTGGCTTAGACAACTTCACTCAAATATCTTCTTTCACACGTTGCTGGCAAAAGCATCAAAACCCTCCCTGGGTTTATATTACTGCTGACAAATCACAGTAATTCATGATCAGAGCTACTGTAGTTATTCAGAGCAACTAGTGCAGCCACGGGGGCTGAGAGTGACTGACAGCACTGCAAAAATTACCTGCTAGAATTTCTTAGAGCTGCCAAGTAATTTGGGTTAGCAGCTCTTTCCCTTGAAGAAGAACCTTGCTAAGAGGGTTGGCCCCACAGTAGCTCGGCTCTAGATCAGCCCCAGCAGTCAGAGGAGCAGGATGACCAGGATTAAATTGGCCACAGAGGCCTGTGATGTTGAAAAAGTTATTGTCAATGGCAAAAAAAACCCCCAAAACCCAAGGACAATTTAACAGCTCTCCAAGCATTCCTGGTGAATGGAGGAGTTTCTTCCTGGAAATGATAACAAACAGGACAATATCCCCACCTTTCCTCCACAGGCACCTGCAATATTGCATGGATGGGGATGAACCATGGCAGGTCCCTGTGTGGGGAGAGCCCTCACAGACTCTGCTGCCACAGACATTTCACAGCTTACAAAATAGCACTGCTCTTCATAAGAGTGGTCTACATTCTGTGACACACCAGTGCTGAGAAAACATTAATAATCTGCTCGTAATGAAAAGTCAAACATCCAGCATCATCATTTCAAGTTATAAACACCAGTTCTGTCCAGCAGAAGTTTCAGGGCCTCTCTTTCTATGTTTAGCCAGGTTTCAGAATTACTGGAGGACAACCAGTCACAGCCCGGATTCTTTGTTCAATTTTACCCTCTTTTTTAATGGTTTAATGTTGCTGTATTTTGATCCTTCACATTTTAAACCCTCTGTTTTCAACTGCCAGTTTCTGGCTTTTCCAACGAGTGTTTCCAATACCTTTACAAACTGGTGTATTGTCTGATAGACTGCACCTTCAGAGCCTACCTCTTTTTAGGGGAACAGAGCCGAGACTTTTATTCCAAGGTTTGCTTCATGACACAAGGATCTTTTGTGGGCACTTTTCTCTTTTTCTTTCTAGGATTCCTTATACTAAAATAGAAGTAACTTTAGAGAGAAAAAAAAAAAGGTACAAGACGGTTCTTTGTGTATTCAGCTTGCTAACTGTCATGATTTTATGAGGAGTCTCATGACACCTGGCATTTTTCTTAAAACTCTAGACCTTGGAGTCATATGGAAATACCAGAGTTTCAGCATTAATTAAGAGAAGAAGGTTTCCAGCCAGCATGGATGTGGCAAAAACCTGAAAATGGTGAACCCGGAGAGTAGAAGCGCCCTTAAACTGCTTGTAAAAAAGCTCATGTTTTAGGAGGTAAAATCCTAATTTCTGGAGGGAAGGGAGGCATGGAGGATAGAAAAGCCTTGCCCAACACTGAGTTATGATACCCCTGTCCCTGCAAGACACCCTCTGAAACTCAGCCCCCTATTTTTATTGTGTAAGGCTAATTGGAGTTAGAAGCCATCCAAACCTACAATAGGAAATGAGATTTGGGGAAAACCCACACCCAGCAGACAGGATTAAAAGCAGTTTCCTTGAATCTCAGCCCATCTCCTGCAGACAGACTGTCAAAGTTTCAGGTGTGCCGATTCCATTCTAAAATTTCAAATAATAAAGTGAAAACAAGCTGAAACACAATACTGTCCCTTCCTCAGCTGACTAGTCAAGATAGGAATTGGAGAGATGCTAACAGCCTGTAGGCTGGCACTCAGGCCTATCCCATCTGAGTCCTTCCAGCTGAAGGACTAATAACATCTTTATATAACTAATAACATCTAATAATGCTGCTCCAGGTGCCTGACAAACTCTCTTTAGAGACAGTTGCTGCCAGTCCCTTCTCCCACAGGTAGGGTTTTCAGGATGGGGCTTTCTTCGGTTAGTGTTGAAAACTCTCTCCATAAAGCTCCCGTGGGGAAGCAGAGGGTGGATAATCCGGATCACAGAACAGGCCTGGCTCAGCTCAGTATTTTTTCCCGTGTCGTAACAAACATTTGATAACAGCGCAGACCTGCATAAGCAAGTCAGCCCATGGCAAAAAGAGCAATCCACTGCAGCTGGGTGGTTTCTGTGGTGCAATCCCGTGTAACCCTGCTTCCCCTCTGGCACTCCTTGCTCCAATCTAAGACACCTTATAAGTAAAACAAGCTTGTGAGGCTCAGACAAGAGACCACTTTGTAAAGCAACTTGTGTGTGCATGACTTGAAAGAGCAAGAAAGTGCTCTTAGGACACGTTATTACAGGAGCTGGCAGCAGGTAAATGCTCCTTTCCTGTTTTAGCTGGTCTATTAGTAATGTGATTGCAGCACCTTAGATGTCAGCTGGGAATTAGGACTCCCCTAGACCTACAGGTGTTCCTGATCCTAAAAAGCCCATGTGTGTGGGGAGTCTTCTGAGCTGTGCAGATAAAACACCTTGGCTCTCCAAAGGCCTGGCACCTGGTCAGAACTCATTGCAGAGCCCAGTGTCTGTTCCTGTGGAGTCAGGGAGGTACCTGTGTGAGCAGTCACACTGTAGAACAGGGCTGGAAGGCACCTGGATGTGGTTGCAGCTGGAGCACAGCCTCTAAAGCCTTGCGAGGTCCAAGTTATGCGCCAATCCTAGAATTAAAAAAAAACGTTTTGGTATTTTTTGTTCTGCTGGCAGTTTCAGATTTTGCAAGCGAGTCCAGGATAGGTTTGTACCAGACATGAGGCATCTGCTGTAGCAACGTCTCAGTCCTTTGCAGCTCTCAGCTTGGGCTGCCAGGGCTCTCACTCAGAGCTGTGACCGCGGCTGAGCCATATGGAGCTGCTCTGCTGTGCCGACGGAGCCTCTGAACCCCCTCCCACCTCACCTGCCCTCGCAGCTCGGGCAGCTCCTCACCCTGCACGGGCACCTGCCACCACGGGAGCAATGACGTGGTGCCGTTGCCTTTGGAGGAGCTTGACCTACTTTGGAGCAGGGATGCCAGAGTTTGCATTCTTCCTCCCCACTTTTACCAGCCGCGGTTTCTGTAGGGCCTCCAACACCACTCATTAGAGGGGTGGCAGCAACTCGGCTGGAATATGCTTCCCTGAGATCAAAGCACCATGCAAAAATCCCATATTCAGTGTATTTATTAGAGATCAAATAACATCTATAAAGCACACGATTTTTTTTAACTCTACTGCTCCTACATTGAGCGGTTGCTTATCTCTTACATTGCGAAGACCTGCCTTGCAAGTACAGGGAGCTGGGGAAGAAAGAACAGGCATATTTCACAGTTTTTCCTTTTCCCAACTTTCTCCCTCATCCTTCTTTTAGGCCCAGCAAGCAGGAAACTAAGAGAGCCCAAAGACACTCTGCACCAGCGACCTCTTCTATCACCTCATAGCAACCAGCCAACTTGTGCTTATGGAAACCCCGCACATGAAATATAATAATCACCTGCTCAGGAAAAAAAAACCTCTAAATGATAGCACTGTATTTGCAAAATAAGAGTTTTCTGGCCAGAAGATTTTTGCTGAAGAAACCCACCCAAATTTCCCGAGCATCCCACTGTGAGAAGACACTCATGGGCTGTTTATATTATTAGTAGCCACAATTTCTTGCCCTTTACTCCAGCCTTGTTCCCTGGACATTGGCTATTTTCTCTCATCAGCTCATCAGACTGATTAAGATAAGAGACTTTATTTCCTTCCACTTTCCTGGAATGTTTGCTGTAGTGTCTGCAGGCAGTAATTTGGGGTCCAGACAGGCTGGGAGGGCTCTCTGAAGGGCTTTGCAAGGCTGTGCTCAGCATATTAAGCAGTCACTGGTGGAGGTTTATGGCAGGATTTTCCAGGTAGGAAAGGATAATATCATATGCTATGGGAAATTTAAGAAGGGGAAGGATAATTTGGTAAATATTTTATACAGGCACCCACTGGGGAGAAAGAATAGTTATTCAGTTAAAGTACTGGCTTTGTACACAGCTCTTGGCCTTTGGCTTTTCCAGAGGCTTCCTCTATAACCTCTGACAAAAATCACTCAGAGAAAATTGTTTTTGAAGCTCTTTAGGCAAGAAAAAATAATGAAGAAATTGCTTTGGAGACCTGTCTTGCATTCATACCTAGTTTCCCATATGCAAAAACGAAAGCAGGGATGTTACTTCTCCTCCATCCTTGTTGGTGTCTCCCAGGTCCGAGGCACAGGGTGGGAAGCGCTGCTGAGGACAGGCTGCACTCTGCAATGAGCTGTTCTTGTCAGGACGGGCCGTGCCAGCCTTGGAAGGCACCAACCAGAGGATGTCTGGGAAAGGATCAACCTGGTGGCATTTGACCTCTGCCAGGCACAGGTCTGAGGTGGGGAGAGCACAACCCTCAGCTCCATAAGGGCTCCACGGTTCCTGGGTTCGTGCAGCTCCTTATGCAGGGAAAGGAGCAACTCAACAGGTTTGGGCGGAGTTTGTGCATTTGTTTTTTCTTGATTCCACCTGGTCTGAAATCACTCAGCAGTATTCTTTGATGGTTGGGAGGGAATACGTGAAGCCTTGTGAAAAACCTTTACTAAAATACTCCAGGTTGCTCATTTTAGCATATCAATTAATTGAGACATTTGGCATAAATTCTGCAGCAATTCTCCCCAAAGACTTCAGCAATTCGATCTCTTTTTTTTTTCTAAAGCACTGTATATTTTAATTAATAGTTTTTATATTTTAGAATAGCCAAAGGCAAGCTTCTTTAACCAGAAAAATGTATATATTGACACACCTTTGAGGCAGTAAACTTTTCTGCATATTAATATTGAAAAGAAACTCATTAATTAGGCAGTCTCACACACACACAAATCTTGTGATAGAATAAGTGCATTGAAAGTTTTAGATCACTTGGGACAAGTTCTGCCTGGAGCAAAGCTGCAAAGTTAATGCTCTGTATTAACTGCAGCAATCAACCCCCAAAATGGCTGCATCCCTCAAGGCCAGTCATTCCATTTGATCAGGCTGCAAAGAAAATTAGCATTCTCTTTGCCCTGGCTATGATGTTTCCTATTCTTTTCATGAATGATTTATTGGTGCCCCCTGTCCAGGATGTGCTTGTTTTACCATCCACCTTTCCAGGCATGTTTATCCCAGCAAAAGGTGTCCCCTGGGGTTTTGGTGCTGCCTGAAACCTGCACTAGGT
Organism: Dicrurus megarhynchus; assembly: GCA_013399195.1. Taxonomy (NCBI): domain Eukaryota; kingdom Metazoa; phylum Chordata; class Aves; order Passeriformes; family Dicruridae; genus Dicrurus; species Dicrurus megarhynchus. Next base: position 553,066 of record VXAD01003976.1, read on the forward strand.
GCTGCTCCCTGTCTTGTCCTGAAAAGCAGCATTTGCTGGGTGGTGACATGAGTTTGCTTCTTGACTCCATTGCCATTCATCTTCCTTCAAATTCTGGCTTCTTTGTTTGGATAAAACCCCCTTTTGCAGGAATGCTCACAGAATTCAGGGAAAGCTGTGCCTTTGCAAGTAGGTGACAGCCAAGGCCTGCAGAGGTGACTCAGTAGCTGGTCATCTTGGATGGTGTCTAGCAAAAAAGCTTGGGAGGAAAGCAAGAAGTCCCACCTGGGGTGTTTGTCATGTCCTCTGAGACACAGAAACTGCAGGGCTGAGTGGCTCCAAGGATGTCCTGTGGGGCTGGGCCCCACATCCTCATAGGCAGAGCTGGCTGGGGTGCAGCAGGGCTCCCTCAATCCCTCTTGGCTGTGGAAACTACAGCCAGGGGTGCTTGTGGTGGGAAGTGTCCAGGCCTGGAGTCACTGGAAATTCTTCTCCCTTCTGCGCTTTAGGCAGAGCCAAAGAGCATCTGCTGGAACAATCTTTGTCTTGGGGGTTCTTCAGCAGCTTCTATCTTTTTAATTTATTTTGAAGATAGCAGTAAAAACACAGTGCTGGGACGATGCTTTCATCCTCTTCTCTCCCATACCTCTGCACTGGTTTGAAAAGGTTCTAGAAAGACAAAGTCCTCCCCACTTCTCTTTTCTCACTTCCTACTTCATGAGACCTTGTTATCAGTAAAACCCCACTTGATTTCCAGGAAAACTCTCCTACAAGGTATGGAGGAGACAGTCACTTTGGCTAAAATCTGAGTAATCTTTCCCACACATTCCTGAGCTGAATCACTCTGTTAATCTCAGCATAGCTTTTTTTTATTTTTATTTTTTCTTCTCCTGGAATTATTGACAAATACATGGACAATCAATTCTATTGAGCTCTACTAACCTACTGAACAGACCAGATGCATCATGTGTTTTAAGTAGAGAACTGAACTTCAGGAGGGTTCTCAGCACGAACATGAACATCAGCTGTATTTGGACTGCCATGTGTACCTACACTGATTTTCATGAGTTATTGCTTGTTTTCATCTGTGCAGTCAAACCTAAAATCAAACCTGTGTCTTCTGATGTCCAGAGAACAGTGACATGAGAATGGGTCTCATTAGCACTCATGGGAGATGCTGGTACAGCCGGGGAAGAGAACGTGCAGCTTCTGACTTCTTAAAATTTAATGACACAGTTTATAGGGCTTTGATCCTCTAAGTTATCTTTACTTGCAAGTGGACTCATGAAAGTCAATGGGACCTACTTAGAATATAGAAAGTTAAACAGAGGAGGCAGCCTGTGCAAGATCTATAGCAGCCAAACCAATATCGCCTTGTACAAATGCCATAACATTTTCTAAAAATTAATAAACAAACAGACTGTTTCCTTATCAACAAATATCAAAGGCAATTGGATTCCCTGTGGCCATTATGGGTGTCCCTCATGGGCAGGGGGGAGCTCTCAGCAATGGAGTTGAATATATTTATTTTGTACTTAGAGCTGCTGTATATATCTCTCCTGGTGGCCACGTTTAAGATTCTTGAGGATGGGTCAATAATCCTATAGAATTGCTATAGCTGTCAATGAAGTGCCTCTGGCCATTTTCATAGGTTTTAGGCATAGCTTAACAACAATTTATTTGAGTGAAAACGATGCAGGAATGGAAGAAATATTCCTTGCCAGCTGGAGTTATGCCATGGGCAGCATTTTGTTGTGTGTGAATGTCCAGGACCTGATGTAGCCCCTTGGTCCCAAACCAGCAACCATTTCCTCTGTCCTGCAAGCCCTTAGACCTAGGACTGGCTTTCCATAGCTCCTCTCCTCTCCTGGTGTAGTTCCTGTATCCCAAAGCCCAGGGATTTCACTTGTTTAGTTGAAGACCAAACCCTGACTCTCCCCACAAATGACACACCAAATCCACCATTCAAAAGGGGCTGCTTGGAAAGGTGAGACTGCAGTGGTTCTCATGGTGGTTTTATTTTGTTCGTCACTGAAGAGAAACACTTTCCTGGTGGCTGACAAGATAAAAAAAAATGAATCCTTGTATGGCAGCTGGGTGGGTCTTCAGATTTTGTACTCAGCTACTACAAACCCCAAGTTAATGATAAATACATCAGCTCTGCTTTTTTGGGTATCTGCTTCTCTGAGCCCCTGCTTGTTACAAGCCTGTCCTTGCTTGCCCCCGTGTCTGCTGAGCAGACACAGAGGTACAGGCCAGCCCTTCCACACATGTGAGGGTGCAAAGGCACACAGCCTTTCCCCAGTGCAGCTGCAGAAATAAAAGAGGCTTTTCTTGATCTAGGCAAGGCAGGTGGCTGACCACACTTAGATAAAAAAAACAAAAAATTAAAATTATTCTACTCCTTTGCTTGAAACTTGGCATGGAGTAACAAAGTTAGTTTTAAGCACAGGACATTGCACTGAGTTGGTCTGGAGTTTCCAGAGTTGCTAACGAGCAGTGGAGACCTGAATAGAGCCAGAAAGGAGCTCCCAGGCTCTGACAATTTGATTTCAAAGCATGGTGAGCAGTGAATCACAAGTGTTTCCCCACAAAATATTTTGCAAGCAAACAAACAAACAAACCTTTTCTATTCTTTTGGAAGGAACTTTCCAGTTACTTAAAAACAGACAAACCCAAAGCAGAAAACATCCAGCTTCTGGCTATTTCCAGTGTTTTCAGATTTTTCTTTCAGTTTGGGAATAATTTTTGATGTTGCTGAAAACCAAACTGTTTTGTATTTGGTTTTTTTTTTTTTTTAATGGTTTCAGCAAAACACTTTGAAAAGATTTGGCTTCCTCTGCATGCAGATTGGGAACATTTTAAAATTCTCAAATATTTTGGAGGAAGAGAAATCCCTTTCTACCCAGCACAGCCATCTGCCTGCTATAGTAATGCTCATTTTCTTGCTTATTTTACCCCTGTCTTCCATCTGATATTTGCACTGATTCTAAGTATCTCTGGACAGGGACTTTACTGTCCTTTACAATCATTCAGCACTCTCTATTTAGGGTATTAGTTTCATGTAGATGAGAAGTAATTATAATGGATCTGAAAATGTATACTTAAGTCTAACGGCTATTTAAGATTCCCCATTCAATTTCATAGAATAATTAGCAAATCTATAGAGAGCTCTAATTTTCAGTCTTTTCTGAGGTTAATTTCTTCAGGGTTCAATCACAGTGCTAAGTGTATTTTCTAGAAGCTTCTAGAAACATTTTTCTTGGTCATCCCTCCGGACATAAGATTTTACTGGCCTTGATTCTTTGACTTGTTGAAGTTGAATGTAAAAGCCCTTGGAAAAACTTGACTAAATTGTTCAGCAATTCCATTTAGACACACAGATTTTGCTCAAAGTACTCAAGCCTGGAAACACAAATTTTTCTCCCAAAGGAAAATGGAATTTTTAGCAGGACTTCCTGACTGCTGCTGGTGGGGACGTTATGGGGACAGTCACCGCTGTGGCAGTTCTTTGATGCCTCTCCTGGCCTTTGCTGAAAACTAGGAAGTGGTAAAATGCCTGAAAACATAATTAATATCAGTAAAGTTTTGATCAGTACTTTAAAACATTTGCAATTTTTCAGCTATTCCAGGTAATAAAATCTTCCAGAGTCTTTTAATTGCCTTTGTCATAGGGATGGAGCTGGTTGTACCATCACCATTTACAGCAAGCTGAATATTCACATGGCATGTGGTGAGGATAACCCAGCTCTCCAAGACCATGAGGCTGTGGAACTGGGAGCAAGCTCCATCAGCTTCAACTTGCTCATAGTAATTTACTGGATAAATGCAATTAAAAAAATCTATGGTTTAAAAAAATAAAATTATAGGATGTTATCTATTTCTCCCTAATATCCCTTGGACTTGTTACCCAATTTCAATCCATTTGTCAGTGCATTGAAAGATATTAAGTGCTTATAAGTCTTAGGAAAAGAGGTGCCTGGGTTCAGGAAAATGATTAAGGAAAATGATTTTGTCAGTGCTCCCACTGAACCTGCTGCATGAGCTCATCCCCTGTGAGACATCAATAAATCGAGTCAGTCAGTCCTGAGCTTTATGTCCGAGGGCTACGTTGGTTCTGCTGCTCACGGGACTCTGCTTCTGAGAATGATTCATCTCATTCATGCACTCCTACACACACAGGCACTTTCCCTGCTCTCACCACAAACACTGCTCTGCAGGATGATTTTCTGCAGCTGCCGAGATACCCTCATGATCTCTTCTTTTTCTGTGTCCCCTTTATCTCCGGGTAACAGGCATCACCTCTTCATTCCATCCTCCCCTGCTCAGATTTTATGCCATCCAGCTCTTCCTAATTCCCAATCCCCTTCATTAAGCAGTGGTATTAAGGTGATTGACTGTGCATATGCTTCCTTTCTTTGTGGTCATATTTAAGTTTTGCCAACAAATGTCCCCATAATACTGTCACTGTTGCTTAAGTGCATTTTCAACATTCTATACTATTGCTTGAACCCTTTTTAATTCCACTTTGGGCCCAGTTCTGCAACTTTGCCTCTCTGCACGTAAAATTTTCCTGAAGGCCTTTAGAGTATCTCTCTTTAGGGACTATTGATTTGGAAATCACCTTCTTATCAACAGCAAGATACAAGTGAAAAATTATGTCAGACCTCTACTTCTGCTTGGATGATTTATAGAATGTTCCTCCTACCAGTTCATTTCTTTCCACACTTTTTATCCTTCAGAAGAAGTGGGGCAGAGGGCAAAGATGCAAGTGGGTTCATGGTTGAACTTCCCCAAAGTGCAGAGGTGTGGGTCAGCATGTTAGGGACACACGGGTTAAATCTCTTAAACGGATCTCTGGTTTATTTTTCCCTAGAGCTGCTGTAATGTTTCCTCTTATATTTCCTCTCAGGTTTTCATCCTGCAGTTTGAGGTAAAATCATCCTGAAGTCTCCCACGCCCTCCTTGTCATCTTTGCTCGCTGTCATCTCAGCTCTTCTGAACCTTTCATTACTTGGAAACCCACTTCCACCTTCTTTAGTGTCTCTCACCTCTTTTGCACAAGCCTGTGACCTTCTGTCCCCCTGGCTTTCATTACTCACCAGGCTTGGGCTATGTCTGATGTTGAAATCTCCTCTGTGTGCAGATGCTGTGAGTTCCCCTTTCCAGGTTGTCATGGTTCTTGTAAGGAAACAACCGATCCTTTTCCTACAGCAAATTGCTGTGGGACCATTTGGGCCAACCCAGCCTCCTTATCTGAGACCAGATTAAAGCTAGAACTAAAAAAACTGGGCCTCAGACTCTGGGGATCCTGAATCTAAATTTGTGTATTATGTCAAGATGAGAAAGCGTCAGGCAGATGCACATTTCTATTCCACCACTATCTCCAGTCTTAGTCATACTCAGCAACTTCTCAATACCCTGTACTGAGATCTTCAGTAGGAGCCATCAATATGCCACAGGAAGGGACCAGGAAAAAATGAGTCCTCATTGATATCTCTTGAATAGCCAACAATTTTTAGGTTAAATTACTAAAACAGGCCTTCCTAGGAAGGTGGCAGCTGCCCACGCAGCAGAAGGCAAAGGATTGCACATGGTACCTACTTGGACCTTGAAGAAAACCTCATCTCAACTCCAAAAAAAGGAAACAGATTAACCTTACAAATAATAAAGTTTGTGTGTCTGAAGTGAGGCACACAAATAGAGGGAAGCTGTTTTTTTTTTTTTTTTGGTTTTTTTTTTTTGGTAATATTCTTCATTGGATAGGAAGTGCTCTCTGGGATTTTCAGAAAGGGACTCTCAAGAGGAGCTGGGGCTGTAACAACCTGAGCAACTGAGCGCAAATTCATGTTTCTCCTTGTAGCCTTCTCCAAGGACAGCCTCTTTGCTTCTTCATGAAGCTGACTCTTTTTTTTCTGCTCCCTCTGCTCTTCAGGGGCTCTTCAGGGCTGCCCCTCTTCCCATGCAGCTGGTTCTGCTGTCCACATGCTCAGGAGCTCCCAGCACATGGCTCCTCATGACCTCCCGCCAAACCAGCGATTTGCTTGCAGTGGTGTTCACACTGCAATCCCCCGTAGTAGTGTCTCCAAAGAGCTGTACAATTTTAATACAAATGTTTTAAGGGTGGCTGTGCATCTGAAGGAGCAGCGCTGGGCTGGGTTTGGCAGATTTGCAGGTAGCAAGCCTGGGTGGGTGCGGATTTCTGCCTGAATAATTAATCCATCCCAGAAGCGCTATTTGAGGCTTGGGTGTCAGAGCAGATTTTGTTGAATTTTAATATTTCCTGTAACTTACACATCTCATCCTTGCCCAGTTATGGTTTCCTCCGCTCTCTGGAACGATACCACCTTCCTCTCACTGGCAAGTTGTGGCTCTGTGAACATGTTAAATCTCTCATCCCATTCCAGAGTATTTTCAGCCCTCCAGCAAAGTGTTTGTAATCTTGTCACCCCACGTGGTTTGGTCTTCCAGCACCCGGCAAGGGTGAGTAAACTTGCCTTGTAACAGCTCCTCGTTAAGGGAAAATGGCACATGACACACCCAGTGAAACAAAGCAGTGAGTAACAGACACATTATAGGCACATTTAAAGTGTAGGTCTCAAACTCCAGTGATTGTGGGTTCTGCAAAACCATTTCCATCCCTACAACCCATCCCAGAGCTACAAGTCATTGAAGCAAGGTGGGAATCGTGAGGGAAGGGGAGACACCCTGGATAAATGAGGCAGCCCCAGAGGCTGCCCTACACTTTCAACATGGTGTGATGAGCTAAGAAAGAAAGAAAATAAAGCAAGCAAAGTGCATGGGAAGCACATTTCTCGTGGCAGTGACAGCACAGTGTTCAGGAAAGCTCATGCACGAGTGGCTTCGTGTGCAATTATGAGGGACGTGGTCCTTTACTGCAACTGCGAATGCAGACTCAATTAGTAGGGTGAAAGTGAGGGCCTGAAGTTTCCAAGTACAAAAATGCCATTTATACCTCTGTTTAGGAAAAGAAAAAAGGACATTAAACTGCAGCGGTTCCCGTTTCTTGGCAGGAATGGTAGAATTTTGTCACAGCACAAATTTGTGAATCCCCTTAAGGCATTATTGCTCATGCACCAGCAGCCGTGAGGTGATTCCGGCTTCTTTGGCAAAGTGACCACTTTCTGTAGACTCTGCTCTGTAAAAATAAACTGAATGGAGTAGTTCTTTCCCTTCAGATTTTTCTCACTCAGGAAACACCTATGCCCAAATCCGCAGCTGGTGTAAATCTGCAAAGCTCCTCCGATTTCAGTAATGCAATGCCAAGTTCCTCCATCAGAGAATGTGACCTGTTATTTTGGCTGAGCCTGTAAATCACCATTTCTGTGTTTTTGGACCAATTGTTAGGGAGCTAATCCTCCGATTTGCACATGTGGACAGTCTGAACGCTCCCATGTGAGTTTTTGCCTGAACAAAACTGTAGCCAACACAAAGCGAGTGGGCAAGCCCTAGGTGTGTAATCCAAAGCATGCAAACGTGGAGGCTGAGTTTAGCTTTTCCCCAAACGCAGCCCTTTAAATCCCTGCAATCTCCTCGCACACAAAACCCACACTCAGAGTCCCTCAAAACCCACACTCACAAAAACAGCTGTAAGAGGAGAAAAGACAATGAGGTGCATTGTGGAGGCACAGTCAGTCACATCTCCCCCTCTGCTCCCCACCCTGAGCTGGCACATGCTGGGAGTCAGCTCTTGGGGGAGCACAGGGAAAACATACACCCACAGGAACGACTCAAATAATCCCACTCCCTGAAATCCTACAGGATTTTGGTGGTTTCAGTGTGGGACTTCCTTTCCATTCTGGCTTCTCCGTTCCAAAACAATATTTCAAACTGAAGTTTTAAGGGAAAAGGAAAATTTATTTTTCTGGGTATTTTTTTCAAACTCACTGCATTCTCCCAGAGAGAGAAAAGTAATTTTTACAGCAAGAGACACATATTAAGCCTAAGAACTGTCAAAAGTATAGCCTAAATTGAAGATTATGTGCAGACACCTTCAGCTGAGGTCAGTGGAGGTTCTGCTGTGCCCAGCTCTGAAGAGGAAAAAAGAAGGTTCCTAGCCAGGGGCTTAGAACCCTGAGACAGTAAGTTTTTCATTAGGAAAAAATAGTTCAGGGTTTTTACTTTAATTGTTTGACTCATTCCTGAGAATAACTGTGCAAACTACTCAGAATAATCAGAATTCTCAGCTGGCTTGCTGGAGAGCAGTGTGTCCAGCAAATCCGTCCCTGGCTGACTCCACCTGCCAGCACAACCCCTGGCCAGTGTGGAGAGGCTCACCTGGGTAGTTAGGAGGAGCATTTTATTTAGTGATGCAGTGCTGTAAAGAATCAGGAGCCACAGAACAAATACCTGTGGGATCAGGTATGCCCTCTGAGCACTTCTGAACTGCTCATGGAAGCAGAACCCCTTGCTGATTGATGCTGATTCCTGGTACCAGTCACCATGTGAGGAGTCAAGAGCAGCTTTTCTTCTGTTATTTCCATTTTTCTTCCTCCAAGCAGCCTGGGGTCACGACGTGGCCAGGACTCAGAGCCTGTTTATGAACAGAGTACTGGGACTATGAGATCCTTGTCTTTTGTGACTGGAAGAGCCAAAGGAGGAAAAAGGCAGCTTTGCCCTCACATCCAACATCCTGGGACACATCCCTCATGGTGCCATTTCTGCCACCAGGAAGGGCACAGGAGCAGGGAGTGAGTTCTGGGCCGTCTGCATCCTGTCAGTGGAGCACTCCTGGGTGGGCAGAGGTTTTCCTGAGACCGAGGAGGATGGGGTGTGACAGAGTCCTAGCATGCTGCTGATCCCAACAAACACAGCTACACTGAGAAGGAAACAAGGTGATGGCATCATGGCATGGTGCCCCCTGAAGCTGCCTGTGCCAGGCTCCCCAGAGCCCCACATGTGGCAGGACCTGGAAAAGAAAGAGCCATTCCCTGGCCCCTGCAGCAAGCACAGCTCATTTGGGGTATCTGGAAAACACAGACCTGCAAACCATTGCTCTGCACACAAGTACATCACACAGGCATTTAATTAGTTTTGTAGTTCCTCAGGATTTATGAGCCTCCATCTTCACTAATTTGCCTCAATGCAATATCAGACAGTGTTTGAGCACGTCCAGGAAGTATTAACATGGGGGAAAGTGCTTCTAAAAGTATGATGCCTGTCAGAGAGGGTTAAATTTAAAGTAAAGTTGGGTTTGCTTTTTTTTCTTTGGTTTATTTGTTTTTGCCGGAAGCAGTACTCTTGAAGAGTGCAGTAACCTGTCTGTGTCTTCAGAAAATTACAGGTGTTTAAGTGGGCTGTGCTAAAGGCAGACTGGGAGATAATGGGCATTTTCTACCCCTCCAGGTTCTGCTGCTGCCATTGGGACTGCTCCTTACCCCATCCCTGGGCTGTGCTGGCAGATGCTGTGCAGGTGAGGGTCCCCCAGCCTGCCAGGCAGTCCAGGTGATGAACTGAGGCTGGGGATGATGTGCTGAGATGGTTTGCCGGGGCTGCCTGTGCAGCTGCAGCTCAGGACCCATCCTGACCACTCACCATCACCACAAACCCCATTCTGACTTGTCCTGGAGTGCAGTGGGTTCTTATCTCCCTTGCCTTGGTGGCTTCTGATTTACTCTGATTTAACTCCCAGCTAGTCTGCTACTTCTGGGCAAACCCACTGCAAACGCAGTCAATGAGACAGAAATACTGCTTGCAATCTGTAGCCTGGTCTGCCAAAATAAAAAGGGTGAAAAGTTCATGCCTTTTTAGACAGGTTACCCTCAAGTCTTCTACTCTTCTTTCTGCCTGCCAACCAGAAAATATCTTTTGCCAATGCTGTCCCTCCTTTTTAAAACGTCTAGAAGCACAATACATGGCTTAGAAGAAATTATCTGGTTTAGTCTTTAATTTTCTCCCCTTCTACATTTTTTTAAGTGTACCCTTAAATATTCAATTCCATCTTTAAAATTGTGTCTTAATGTCAAGCTGGAGCAAGGATGTCAATCAGAGCCTGTCAGGTCAGCAAAGACTCAAAGTGACCTCAGCAATCCCTGCTCAGGCAAACACCTCCTTGTCCTGCACTGCTGCAGTGAGGAGTGGGTGGAGGGACACTGGGGAAGGTTACAGGGAAAGAAAAATGCTGTAGGTAGTCTTGTAGGGAAGTTCCCTTCTGGGACACCTCAAACAGCTGCTCAACACAAGTATTAATAACCTGAAAAAAGAATAAAAAGGATGGGCGAAGCAAAACAAGAGGCCCTGCCTGAATTCCCAGTCGGGTTTTGCACACACGAGTGATGATGATTCACTGTCTGGTTTTCACTTTGTTCCCTTCCTTCAGCACTCGGCAGTTTCCTAACTCTGGTAAAGCTCTGCCTGTCCTTTCACTTTATGTGAACTTTAAGGTTTTTTAATCTGGCTACATTATTAGCAATGACCCAAAATCCAGAGAACTTGACCCATGCTTTCTCTCTGTATATTTAATTTAATTTCATTGACTTATGATAGAAATAATTTGAGTGCTTTAAGACTATAAATGAGAATAGTATTACTACAGTTTTGTCAGATCTCGCCTCTCCACTAATAAGGCATTAACATTGCAAAGCTGGTCAAAAATATCCTATTGGAAAGAGATATGTAGCAAAATGAAACCAACCTCCTTTATTCCTTTCCTGTTTTTGCAGACATCTCCCCAAGTTAAAACTGTCACCAAATATGTCTATTAAACTATGGCAGGTCTTACAGGGATGCTGCTCCCTGAGCAAACCATTCCTGCTGCAACCCCGTTATCCCTCTGTCTCCTGCAGGAGTGGGGCACCAGGGCGACACGGGGCTGCCCACGGCTGCCCTGGCACTGGCACCAGGGCGACACGGGGCTCCCCACGGCTGCCCTGGCACTGGCACCAGGGCTTTGATGGGGTCAGGATCTGCTCCTTTTTACTGGTGATGACAAAAGCGTGGGGCTAATAACCCTGACAGGGAAAAGATGAGGCAGGATAAGACCTGCATGCATTTCTCAGGCTATTTTTTACCCTTTGTGACTCTAAACCAAGCCACAAGGCAGACAGGGGAGAGGGCAGGGCGGCTGCCTGCATCTGCAGCCGCCAGCAAAGGACGAGGGAGCAGGTTATCCCTGGAGAAATCACTGCTGGACTGTCAAAACCTACAGCAGACTTCCTGATAAGCGACATTTTTCCTGTAATGGTTTAGTTTTAGTCAGAAACAAAACATTACCTTGTGTTTGGCTACAAGGTGGGAGGGGAGCTGCTCCTCTTGTCTCACTCGCTGGGAATTTCTTTTTTTTTTTAAATTTAGAACAGCAGCATCTTCTTTACAAAAATCTGCATACTTTTCACAGCAGATTACTAATTTGATCCCCAAACTTCCACGCTGAATATTTTAACGGTCTCTGGATGTTCTGACCTGCAGCAGGAGGGTTCTTGTGCACATCTGAACAGCTTCCACCATGGGAAAATTGCCCACAGCAGGTCCTGTGGGCCTCTTTTGCTCTGTTCAGGTCCAGGTAATCTCTTTGGACTGTTCCTCCTGCACATTTCCGAGGTGATGCTGTTGCCTCAGGAGGGCACCCACTGTGAGGTGTTTGCTGTTCTCTCCCCTCAACACCCAGAAAACAGCCCTGACTCACAGAGAGCAATGCTCAGCCTCAAAGGGTTGGTTTTAATAAGACTTTCAGTTTAAAGGGGGAATAAAACTGCATTTTCTTCTCATCTCAGCCTCTGTTTCCTTCAGGTCTCAGCAGGCAATGGCTTGGGATGCTTATTGCTCTCAGTAATTTCTTTCAGGACCCCCTTATTTTTATTTTATGCGTGGCCTAATGCAAGTGTCTCCTAGTTTCAAAGGAGGAAAATTAATTTGTTTCCTCTCGATAGCAAAGTGCCATCAAACTGAGCTCTGGATAGTACACACCTGGGCAGTGGCCTGGGCCTGCAGTCCTGCAGGGCTTCTTTGGGAATAAGCCTTGGTGAATAATTTATTTTTCAGTTTGGCTGCTGGGAGTCAAGGGGAAATTCAGTTTAATTCAAACCCAGTCTCCCTCCTTCCCTGCACACACGTATGTGTTTTTGCTGTACTTAACCAGGCTGCACAATGGGTAGTTTTGCTGCTCTAAGCCATATTGCATGTCATTTTTCTTGTAAGTTTTCATATTTCTGTCCTCAGTGCTGAGCTTTGAGACATCAGCTCCTCAGAAGCCACTCTCTGCATCCTGCCAAGATGCCACATAAATGTAGGACCCTGGGGACAAAAATTTGCTTGGGATGCTATTCCTTCCTTGCTTGCTGCTGCAGCCAGAGCCGAGGCCATGGTGGGTGGCCGGGGCAGCGGGCAGGAGGTGGACAGTCACTCTGTGGCAGGGGAAGTGCCCACGTGAAGGGGACAGGAAAGTTCTTCGAGTTCCGTGCAAAGAGGAATCGGGAGTCCCAGAGCCCACCAAAGTGTTTCACTTCCTCCGAAATGGGAACGGGGAGGCGCTTACTGGCAGTGACCTGAGCAGCCACCGGGAGCTAAACTCGGTGTGTGACCCCGTTCTGAAGGGTGAGGAGGGATCTGTTTCACTCTGTGCGTGTTCTTCTGTCCATTGCTAGAGCTCCAGAGTTCATTGAGTAAATATATTGCAGAAGGAGGTTTCATGCCATTGCTAACGTGGCCTGATGGGGCTCCTGGAGCGCTCCGCAGGCACCAGCTTGCTGCTGTTCTTTAAGGAGACACTGCTGAAATGTTTAGCCCAACATCCTCCAAGACCACTTTATTCCTCTGCAGTGTGTGTAGTGGTTATTTTTCAGGTTGCATATGCTACACTGTCCCGTTAATGGATTTTTGTGCCTCCTTGAAGCCCGAGTTTTGCTGGGCAAGGCTGGAACCGAGCCCTCTAGGTCCGTCCATGTGGAGGGGGCTCCCAGATGCTCCCAGCCTCTGCGCTGTGCCTCTCCTCATGGCAGGAACACAGGCTGTGCTGTGGTGTCTCACCTGTGCCCTGTGCAATGGCATTTATATTCCCTCAGCAACAGGCAGTGGCTCAGGCCTGATATTTTGGAGGGATAGTTATTATTTGCTGGTAACAGAGGAATTCTCAATAGAGGAAGTGCTCCTTGCACCCCAGTTCATCTCACTCTTCACTGGGCCACGTCTCAGAGTAACCCAAGGTAAGAGGATGGAAAACCACATGCTTCTTGTTTCCCAGTGCTCCTCAGTTTCCACAACGTGTCCCATATTTCAGCAGAGCCTGGGAAAGTTCAGCACCCTCCTGCCCTCCAGTGCAGCAGAAAGTTTCCAGGGGTCTGCCCAGTTCAGCTTCTCCAGAAGGAACAGGATTTTACCAGGGGGGAAAATGCAGGTTTAGTCATGTACTTTGGAGGTAAAAGATACTCAAAATAGGCTGTTCAGTTTCCCTTAAAAAAGTCAAACTGAACTAAAGCTTCCCCAGCTGGGTTGGCCAAGCGCTGAACTTCTCTCTGGTGAAACAGGGCTACATGTGTCACTGAACCAGTAGGACTCTATTTTGAAATGCAACCTACCAAAGCAGGCTTTGGAAGAGTTTTCAAAAACAGAGAGGGAGATTTCGTGTTACTTTGTGAAGTTATTTACAGCTAAAGTGCCTGGTCTGGGTCAGCCAGGGTCACTGAGTGTCTGAATACCAGACAGGTGAGATACTCGTGTATTATCTCCAATTTTTTTTTACCATGCCTCCCATAAAAGGAATATTTTCTGTATAACCCCACCTAGCATCACACTGGGGGAATTCACCATTCTGTGAGTCAAAGCCCAGGTGAGCACCAGAAGAGATCACCCAGGGACGGTGTGGATTTTTATCCCCAGATGGTTTTGGGAACATATTAGACAAAAAACGATCCCCATAAGAAGACCTGATCCTGCCTTTGGGAACTGGGGTGCCTCTCCAAGTCCCTTCCAGACCATTTTCCACAGCTCCAAGCCTGGAATTACAGCAGGAAGGAGAATTTGGCTCTCTGAGTGTTCAGTTACTCTGTGAGTTCTGAATTTAACACATCCTGTACCCAGGAAAGCACCTGAGCACTGAGGATGGTGCCATGAAGCAGGCTTTTCCCTGGAATACAGATGTGCCACTTTGCAGCTCCTGTGGAGTTCTCCTGCTGAGGACACAGCAGCATCACCAAAGCTCAGAAACAGCCCGAAAAGAGGTAGGGCAACACCCACACAGCCTGGAGGGGCCCTGCTGTAACTGTGGGCTTACAGTCCCAGAAAGAAGCTTTTCCTTTTTTTTCCCCAAACACAGATCTGTTCCCCTCCTGGCAGCACCCGAAATGTGGCTATCAGGCACACCCTCAGGCTGGCATTAAGCTCATTGACTCATCGGGAGTGATCAGGAGGGACTGTTGCTCACCTTGCCTGCCCCCTTGGCGAGCCCGGAGAGCCTCACCCGGGCATGTCTACATTAAGTCATTAATTCCTGTTTGATCCAGTGCAAAGCCCTCACCTGACCTGCGGAGAGGAAAGCGAGAGAGCAGGACCGAGGGCATGGCTGGTCCCATGGGGGGGTGCAGGCTGCACAAGGTGTCTCAAAGGTACTCACACACCATTTCTGTCCTCAGTGAATTGGAAGTGACTGCCCCATAACTCCTAGAGAGTGACAAAGTGACCAAGCCACCACCTGCCGTGACTCCAGTAGCCAAAGACTTTTTTTGTACTCTGGCATCTGCTTTGTAGTTTTACTTTTTCCAGTTTTAGCCAAAAAAATATTTGAGCAGAAAGCTGCCTTCATTTTTATCCCTGGTAATACTGCTTAGCTTTTATCCAATACTTTTTATTGTCAGAGCTGAAAGTGATTTACCAAGAGGGTCAGTTTTCCTCCCTGCCTCCCCCGGGAAAACTGGGACACAAAATAATTTAGCGTAAGTTGTATTATTATGGCTTCATATTTCTAAAAATTAAAGGACCACAAAAGTGCTTTTCTCTTGATTGCACACACACTGGCAATAATGGCATATGCAAAGTTATCTTCCTAAAAAATTATGATTTCTTGTCATCAATAATACTGTAAAAGTGACTCTTTGGAAGATAATGCTCCATAAATCTGAACCATTCACTCCTGCATCTGCATTTTCTTTTTCTTTGAAAAGTTTTGTGGTAGTGGAGAAATAAAGCCTACAAACTCAAATTAAACTGGTCTCCAGCTAGCCCTCAATAAATGTGGCTAAATCAATAGGAAGCATACAATCAAAAAGTAGAAAGAAGTAATGAAACCCCACACCAGAGGCACGAAAGAGGCACTGCAGACCCTCTGGAGCTGTAGAGCTGGGTGGTGGATTACTCAGAAGGAGGCACAAGCTGCTAAACAGAGTAGCCCCCACTTCCCTTCAGTGTACTAATTAATCAGGCATAAAAAGCTCATCAAGGAGCAGTCCAGCAATGAGAACCAGACTGAAACAAGGTTATCCTGAAGGTTAAAGACACAGGATCTTCTTTAATTCCTTAAAAAAACAAAAGGAAATCCCTCTCGCCATCCTCCCCTGACACACCACTTAAGCCAACCCCCTGTTGCAGGGGAGGTGAGATTGACAGCTGTCACTGAGGCCTTAAATCTTCTCAGGAGGGGAAAGTGAACCACAAGTGCTAATACTGAGGATGGCTCATCAGCTTTGCTTTTCAATTCCCTGTCCTTTGGTTTTCAGCCTGGAGCTGTGCTTGCGTTTACATCGGTGGCCCTTGGTAGTTCCCTGGCTGTTGCCTTTTCATTTAATTCACAAAATCTCAGCTCTCCAGGCAGAGTCCAAAAGGAGTCTCTGCATCCAGGACTGCTCAGCATCATGTGAGCATAGAGGGAACGTTCAGTTACGGGGGTTTTATCTGCTCTTGTGATTGCTGACGTACACACAAAATCTCAGTCATCACCAGAGATGCTCAGCACTGGAGAACAGGGTCTTGCCTTCAGTTTTGGGAAATGTGAGGTCTGTGTGGAAAAAAAAAAAAAAAGCATCAAATGGCAGAGTGGTTTTAGAGCCTCTGGAGGATGGTTGTGGTTGATCTTGCACCTTGATTGATCCTGTTCCTTGGGAAATGGTCAATGTCAAGCAGGACCACCTTGGTTCCAGGAGCATTAGGGGTGATGTGCACTGCTGCCATCTACTGCGATGCTCACCCAGGATGAGCCCTGGGTCGTGCCTTGGAGTCATGCCTGAGTCTTTAGCCCAAATGGAATCTGTTCTTAGAGCAGGGCTGTCGGTGGTAGGTCCTTGTGACCGGTGGGAATCTCCCAGTGGCCACAGAAGAGAAGCAGCCATGAGATGTCAGTTAACAGGATACAACAGCTTCTGGCAAACAACCTCAATGTATCCCAAACCAGTCATTCAAATCCATTTTTTTATCTGCATAGCAGTCAGCAGTCTTCCACAATTCCATGAAAAATGTTTTATATTGAGTCCTTAGAACTTCGTCTTGTGAAGCTGAAGTAAGGTCTCTCTGGGACTGCATTACCTAGATCTCTGAGTTATGACTTTCCTTAGTCTCCCAGGAGGTGACTCTAACCAGTACGTCACAGGTACTTTACTTCCAGGTGGGCATGAGAGGTGAGCAGCTCTGTTCTTCTCCAGCATGTTTCTGTCTCCTGGGCATCCACGGGAAGAAAATGCTGCTCCACCTTGGGCCAAAGGCTTTATCTACATCTAGCTAAGATAAGACTACCACAAGGACAGCCTGAAGCCAAGCACCTCGTGTTGGTATCTTCCGTAAAGGCAGCCAGAACACAACCCAGGCTGTGTGAGCTGGCAAGTCCCATCTGGTCCCTTGCAGAAGGGGCCCAAGGCCGTTGTGTCCACCCTTCCTGGGTCTTATGAGGGGCTGCAAGGCAGAGCATGGAGTGCCAGGGATAAGCAGGCTGAGAGTACACCCAGGATCACTCCCAGTGTCAGCAGGATCACCCACAGCCAGCCCCAAGGGTGCTCCCACAGGCAAGGGAAGTGACAGGGAAGCAAACACTGCCTCAGGTGCCACATTGAGTTTGTGTTCACAGAGCAAAGTAGCTGCAGTCAGTGGATCCTTGCTGGAACAGTTGGAAAGTTTTGAGTTTCAACAAGTGCATCTGAGAAAGGGCATCACCTCCAAGCCCAAAGAGAAAATTCACTGCTTGGGTATAACTTCAGCATTGATTGGTGTTTTCAAAATATGGAGACCCACCAAAGTGCTAGGCAGAAATGTAATCACTTGCAAAGAAGTAAAAGATCCTGTACATTGAACAGAAAGATTTTATCACCAACAATTGGCTGTACAAACAAGATTCAGAAAGATGTTGATGCACTTGGAACGTGTCCCCTAAGTACCAAACATGCATCCATATACTAAGGCATCACTGGCAAGGAGGAACAGTGTCTTTGGGAAAAAGAATCTTGAAGACAAAATTACTGCTCCAGCATCAAAGCTGCAACAAATTAAGAAGTGTCAAGGTACAGTTTTCATCCTGTGCCTTTGTCTTGATACTAAAATAATGATGACTGAAGGGGGTGAAGGAATGGATGCACACCTGAGTAACAACTTCATGCTGACTGACATGTAGGCTCAGCTCAAAAGTTGTAGGACCCAATTAGCAAAAAAGTGATCAGCTAAGGTGGATCGCCAACTGGGCTTGGAATTTGTCAAGGTGTTACTGGTATTTTTTGCTATTAATAATAGCACTGACAGATAATACAGTTTGCTATCTCTGGTCTTCAAAGATTAAAGTTTCTTTCCTTTTAAAGCTGTTAAATATTGTCTTGCTTTAAAGACATCACAGGTCACTGACTTTTCTGGCTCTTCTGATACTCAGCCACATAAGTAGTTTTATTTCCACTGAACACAGCAGACCTTTCCCTCTGGACCCAAAGCAAAACCTTGGAAAGAAGGGAAATGTGTATTCCTTCCCTGCCAAATGACTGGGTGAATTGATTTTTTTCCCTTCCTCACTGCCATTGTTTCTCTGTCATTAGCTCTCTGTAAATAAGCTTGGCAAGGTCTCCTTTTGAAGCTGCCTTTGCCTATTGGACTGCAGAGCTCATGGAAAAGGGGGTGAACTAAAGGTGCACCATCCTAATGGAGACACTGGGAATGATGGGTGGTCTTTGAGGACACAGCCCGCCAACACACAGGCTGTGCTGTAGGAGTGACTGGCAGTGTGAGTGGCATGGGGAGAGGGAGGAAGAACAGGACCAGGAAAGTCACAGTATTACAAAATGCCCAAGTATCACAAATTGCCACTTTTGCACAACATCCTGTACTAAAGCATTTCCAAAGACAGGTAAATTCAGATCCTGCAACACAAATAAATTTATTCTAAGGAATGGAGTCAGCGACCGGGGAAGAAAAGTCCTGTTTTAAGCACATTTTAAATGCCACAGGTACAGACTGCAGTTTGCTTGATTTAAATCCATATCACAACAATATTTAAGTGGGCTGTAGTACTGCAATAGGAGTGTCTGGGATACATTCCTCCATATGGCTGGAAGCAGCAGGTCCCTGGCGGCTGCTGCTTGGTGGGGATGCAAATTTAAGTGTCTGTTCTTGTGCCCTGGCTTCCACATCCATCCATCCATCCCTCCATCCATCCCTCCATCCATCCATCCCTCCATCCATCCCTCCATCCATCCCCATCTTTGCTGTGAGTTTTTGAATGATCACAACAAACAGAATTGTGGTATTAAAGCCTGTACAGGAGAAGAATTCCTTAGTCCAGCATCCACTCTGGTGATGGCTGTGACATTAGTAAGTAGTAGTGCAAATCAACACTGCTTTAGGGGAAGTTACCGACATGGGAATGAATCATTTATGATGAACAGTTGCTCTGCAAGGGGTCTGCTTCACTTTCTCAGTCAGGGTGACCTTAGCAGTATGAAACTTAGGGGTTTTTATCATGAGAACAGAAGCTTCATTTTGAATCAGGTCCGACAGTAGTTTTTTGCAATTGTTGACAGGCACACAACTGGTTAATTTTCTGTGAAAATACAGAAAAATGTTGGTGAGGCTTGTAAAAGGCATTGAAAGACAATGTCAAAAGTGGACAGATCAAGAAGCACTGCAGGTTTGCAGGTAAAAGACATTAATTTGAAATGCTGAAATGATGATTATTGCTGGCCTGTGCTCCTTGTATTAGTGGAGTCACAAGTTAGGTCTGAGATGAACCAAACGCCTTCTGGTGTCACTTTCCTTTGGCTGCAGAGAAGCCTTGAGAAGGTGAAGTTTTATTTTAGATACATAAAGCTGGGTGGGGTGAAGCCACACCAGAGGGGCTGTTCTCTTCGCTTGAGGCAAATCCGTTCTGAGCTTTGATTTTTAGTTTAATCCTGGAGGTGAAAAGACAGATTTTTTTTTTTTTTTTTGAGTGAAATTACACTGCTTGTTATGAATTCATGCTCTTCTGAATGAGTTCTTTAAAGGACTGCAAGGGGTGTAAACATCAACTTCTTGCTGATTATCAGAGAGACCAGGGATGTGCTAGTTCACATCAAGAAAGAAGGGTGGGAACAAAGAAGCCCATTTACCCTGTTGCACTCTGCTGAAACCTAATGGAACTTATTGGAAAAGCTGGATTTGAGAGCAGCTCCTGCCTGTGTGTAGGAAAGCTGTGGTTCATAAAGTCCCCCAGCAGATAAAGTCCTGAGCTGCCCTTTCATACAGCTCTGATGTGATCTGCTCAGGGTACAGCACTCTTATGACGTACCCAAATTAAGTACAGAGCAGATGTAGGCTAAGACGTGCACAGAGGCAGCAGCTCTGATTAGAAAATTAGGTGTCATTAGGGCTGTTCTCTGGCAGTGAGGCCCACTGACCTGGAATGAGCCATGTCCATAATATCAAGCTCCTCTTGTCACCACACACGATGACTGAAGTCACGGCATCTCTTGGGAATGGTCTCTGGCTGTGCTAACTCCTAAATTCCTGGGACATGTGTGGGAGAACGCTAATTGTTCAGGTCAAAAATGTGCCAGGGCAGGTTCTAGGAATTTAACAATGTAGACTATCAAATTCCAATGCCTGGGAATATTACCTGCTACTGTTTAATTTACTAGCAGCATAGGTGTAGCCCTAAGGGCTTGTGCACGCACACAGACACCTATGGTTGCATTAGAGGTGTTTTGAAAGGTGCCTGGCAGATAACATAATGATCAAGAGACTGACTTAAGAACAACAACGTCACTGTTGCCTTTCTGAGCCCACAATAGAGATTTTTTCATTGTGCTTCCTATGGCAAGACAGCGTTCTCTTACATATGGACAGCACCAAAAATAATGCTGAGAATATTGGAGATAAATATATATATAAGTGAAATATGTCTCCTCTGCCCCATCCTCTATTCTACTTCAGAAGTCAGATGTTAGAGGCGCATTTCATGCAATCTATGGTGAAAATAAAACCCCAGTAACTGCATTTTCCTTCTGATTGTGTGTGCCAGAGAGACTGTGAGCCACTGGGGAAAGGAAAACATAGAAGGCTTATTTGTCCAGATTTCAAGGAAATTCACTTCTCCCTGTGGATTAATTCTGATTGTACAGCAGCAGGTTTTAAATGTTTGATTCTTGTTTGTGTCTGTTTTTTAACCCGTATCTCAAGAGGATTTAATTAGATTTGATGTTCATGATATGCTATTTACCGGATTATGATGAGATCAGCTGATAAAGCTTGACATAAACTTGGCAACTCGTTTGGTGCTTTCTCAGTCTTTAGAATTTAATTATGGCAATTTCAAAACAGGAAGCTTGGAAACAACACGGGGATTAAGGACTTGCTGTTGCCCCACTGGGATCAGCAAGACTTATGGCATTGGTTGTCACTGTTGTCACCAACTCTCAGCATGCTCAGCCGTCTGGGACGTGAGTGCACACGTTCCCGTTCTGCCTAAAATGGACCAAATGCCAATGCCATTTCTCCTTGGAAATGATTCTCTTGAGGAATCCCACCAACTGCAGTGGTGTTTCATGGCTGAGGTGAGAATGGAGTTAAATGACATGCCAAGGATATATAGACACACAAAAGCCTGGGACTTCTGTTTTTAAGCAATTTCCCAGGGAATCTGCATGCTCCAGCACAACATAAAATAGGTTCAACTACACAGGGCCAGAGCAGATGGAGTTTTTCACTGTAAAGATTATTTGCATGAAAGTGTTATTTTCCCACACTTGCACTCATTTTAAGCTTTCTTTCCTTTCTACCAGAAACAGCTACTTCTGCTCTGTTCCTTCTGTAACCGACCTGATGCCAAGAGCTAACACGCTGCAGCGCACACAAGCAAGCTCCTTCCCAAACCTACCTCTGGTTAAGGATCAAAAGATAGTGGTTGAAGTGCAGGGTTGTTTCTTTTTATAGCTTTCCACAAGCATAGAGATCACATCTCTCTGCTTTATCTGTATTTTAAGCACCTCCTAAATAGCCTTGCAATCAAACATCTGAGCACCCACAGCTCTCGTTGAAAGGGGCTGTAAGTTACTCTCAGAAGCAACTCACAGCTCCCTTTCTGAGCACTTTGTTACTGATGAAAGATGCCAGGCAAGAGACCCTTTCCCTACTTTCCAGTGTAAGCACGTGAAGGAGGCATTTCTGATATTTTATCCACCAAGGTGTTTAAAAGCTGATTCTTGTGCTATTTTAATAATGGCAAAAAAAATTTAGATGCCTATGTGGGGACAATCAAGGGGATTCAGGAGGAAACAAGTCTTCAAAAAACAGATGTGATGCCCATGTTTTAGTGGTGGGCTTGGCAGTGCTGGGTTAACAGTTGGACTCAATAATCTTCGAGGCCTTTTCCAAGCTAAATGATTCTATGATTCTATAATTGCATTTGGATCTGAGGGCTTCAGACACTTAAATGTTTTTCACAATCCTGTTTCTCACCTTCTTTGGAGGCAGCATCTGCTACAGCTGCTGGATTCACTGCTGCAGAGAAACACCCCAAGCCCAAGTATGAATCTAGTCTGTCTGAGTTCTGACAAAAAATATTTCCAAAACACCTTTTTGAATTAATTTTCCATCCATAAAGCTCTGTGTTGTCCTTCCATTTTTAGAAGTGGTGGGAAACAAAAAAAATATCCTCTACATAAGTAACTATAGTTGATTAGGAAGTGTTACAAGGTTTGATTCTGTTTCCACAGGCTTGCAGATAAACTGTAGTTCTGCTCTTCTGGTCAAGTCCCACTCTGCCCACCATCACCTGGCACAGTACCTGAGCTACTCTGCTCTGAGGGGCTCTACCCACAGTCTACGTCCTTTCCTTGAGGCTGATAATTGCTTGTCAAACTGATTGACATTTGTAGAACTGTCTTTTCCATGAGACATTACTCCCTCCACACACACCCACCAAAAAAAGAATAGACAATTTGATTTTGCACTGTTTTTCCCCTTTTAAGCACAGTAACTTTTTCTGCCTAAAAGTAGTAATTATTTAATGAATAGTCCTTCATGTTTCCCTGTCAGTCACTCACTGTAATGAACAACTCGTTTTGTCTGCTTTGTTAACATTTAAAAAAGTATTAAACTAATAATAATAAAGATTTTCTAGGACTTTAACACACAGGGTGCCCTGCAGAATGTAAGATTGGGATAACAAGGGGGGGAGGGTGAATTTTCACTGTAGACATCAAGCAGCACTTTGTACTTTTTTGTGAGCTATGGGACTATTTTCCCCTTGGTACTTCTCCTGTATCTTATCTTCAACCACCCTGAATAATTGGAGCATATTTAGGGGACCAAGTCCAGCTATTATTTGTTCCCCCTCTGTGAAAGTTTTTTTTTTTTTTTAAAGCCAGATCTGTGAACCTCTGTTGAGCTCTCAGTATTGAGGTCAAGGCTTTTTACAAGCTAGAATTTTTATCATGAACTGGAGCCCAGAGTTAATTGTACACAAAGACACATTGTTGTTTCCATTAGGATTTACAGTACCACTGAATTTTAATTATTGGGTAACATTTCTTCCATTATAGCTCTCACTCCTCCTCCCCTTTTCGTGCCAACCCGTTTCTTTCAGTTGCAGCAGCTTGCAATGCAAAGTGCAAAATACCCCCAATAAATAAACAATTTGTGGCCTCAGCTTTGATGCAACATTTTATTTGTCCCTGCCTAAAACATAAAAACAACAACAAAAAAGGCCAAGAGGACAATTTAATGTGAGCTAAACTGTAATCTGCTGTTTCCTGTTTACCGGCACCGGTTAATTTTAAAGTTCAAAGCGCAGTCCTAGACAAGAGCTATACAGGAGGTCTTTATCATTGCTGGAACAAAACACTCACTTCTTATGGACAAAGGCTCTAGTGGGCAGTAAAATGTTCTTGGATTCTTTCTATGTGATGATAAAATAGACATGCTGAAATGCTTCATCAATTGCCATGAAGCGAATGTTTTACAGAGTTTTCATGCAAGAAAAACTAATAATTCACTCCTAGGCTGTGAGGGTTTCACAGACTTTCAGTGACTGAGCTTTGAGTCTTTTTTTAAAGGCAACAAGCAGTCATTTCAAAAGGCATCTAATAGACACAAGACTGGATGTATTAATTGGTTTGCCTCTTAATTTTCCTCCTGATCTCTATGCTTGAGTTCTGTGCAATATGTGGAGCCTCAGTCTATGCAGCAGGGTTGACGTAAGTAGCCCCAACAGTATAATGGGAAAAAATGATGCATTCAATCAATAAAAATCCCTTTTCGGAACCAATTGTATAAATGCTTGGCCTCAGTTTATCACTCAGTCTCCAGCCACTTCAGTCCTGTGTGGTGTTTTATGAACCATAGATATACCTCATACATATAAAAATAATGTTTCTTGTGCTGGACCAGTCAACTTGAAATGAATTCAAGCCCCAGTGGGGGATGACATCAGAGGTGTGGTGGGTTTCCAAGCTGAAATAAACCCAGAGAGGGCCCTGGAGAGGTTTTGTGGGTAGGAGGCCTGCAGTGTGTGCAGTGCGTGGGGCAGGTCCCTGTTGTGTGTATCCCAGAAACTGAATCATGCCAAGTGCCTGTGTCCAGTCTGCAGTGCCAATAGTCAGCAAGGAGGGAGTAAGAAGGATATTTTTAAATGATTTTGTGAATCTTTCACCCTCTCTTATTCTTCCTGCTGTGCTTTTTCCCACTCTCCTCTGACTTTTCTTCCAGCTCCCACCCACAACGTGGCTCTGATTCTGCCTCAGGATAAGGTGGTCTCCATGCAGTTCTCCCAAGTGCCCATAAATTGTCTTTTACTCACCGGGTCAGAGTGTGGTCTCTGAGTGTGTAGGAGGAATTATTCCCTTTCTTATTTCCAGCTAACCATGGCTGCTGCCTCCCTGGACAAGCCAAGCCTTAGTCAGCTGCAGGGTTGGGTAAAACCTCTTGATAATGAAAAGAACCTATGAACTGGACACTGGGGAAACCCCAACAGGTCCTGTAGAATCACAGAGGGGCTGGGTTTTCCTTCTCTGCTCCCTTATCTTTGAACTGAGGGAAAAGCTTTGATGAGCTGGGCAAAAAATATCAAAATCAAGGGGAACTGTAAAGGGGTCTGTAGACCTGTGAGGGCTTGGATTGCTTAATGAAAACACATCCACCCAGAGCATCACTGCAGAGATGGAGATCAGTCTCCTGGGCTGTTCTCTTGAGTTTGACTGCTGTGAGAAATGCTTAAATAGGTTGAGTTTCAGCTTTTCCTGTGGATGCTGTTTCTTGTGCATGTTTAGGGTGAATACATAGAAATTACGCGTCTTTAAGGATCCAATTTAGTTACATGCTTAAAACCCAAAAGTGGTTGGGAGGAAGGGACTCAGGCAACCTGGGGCCATTTTTCTTCCTGTTGGCTTACTGACAACAGTGTGGGTGTGCTGAGGACAAGCAGCACCATAATCATTACAAGCAATATTGTCCTGTCTCTCAGCCTCTGCAAGATCTGGGTCCTCATTCCTCTAGGGTATGGGACCAGTCTTGGGTTCCCCATTGCTTTAGCTCTTCTGCTATTCTAAGTTCTAGGGGCTAAAATCTGTGGGGGAAAAATAGAGAAAATCCCATGGCCCAAAGGAAAATCTTCAGCAAGGTACCAGTGGTCCCCTGTTCACCAGGAATGCTGATAAGAACATGGAATCTTTTCAGTCTAATCCCCACTGCTTTCACCCCAGATACAGACACCAACCTTTCGATGATTGGTGCCTTAATAACCTCTGCCAATCCTTGGAAGGCACAAATTGCCTCTGGAGATGAATCAATGCCTGTCAACATCTCTGGGCGTGTAAACACACCAGTTCCTCTTAAAAACACATGGGACAGCTCGGACATTTGGTTGAGATTTCAGAAACTCCTCTGCAGAGGGGGAAGCCAACACACGGCTTAGGTGCTGTGCTGGAGGCTGCCTGTCCTTGCTCTTACGGACAATCTATGAGGCAATTCTCTGTCAAGGAGGCCATGGGACTTGCCAGGGACCCAAACGGGGTTTAGCTATTGTAACCACAGAGCCAAGCAAAAAAAAAAAATAAGGAAGAGGTAGCTACTGGTCACTGTGTACCCGTGGCTGGGAGAAGTGAGATTTCCTGTGCCCTGCTATGGGTCAACAAAGAGAGCACAACAGATGGCTGTCGGACCGAGTCTTAGGAAAGAAATCCCAAACGGGACTGTGCCTCTGAGAGAGCCCTCTGTGCCTCCCAACAGCAAAAACGAGAGGATGGGTCATAGCTCTGTCCTGCTGTGGCACGTTGGGAAGTGATGAGAGAAGGGTTCCTGTTGTAAAAACGGCAAAAGATCAAGTCTTTCATCGATGACGCGAGGGCAGGACTTTAACGGAGAGGTGACTAAGAATTCCAGCTACTCTCATGCTTGCAACAGCCCAGGAAGGGATTTGGTTCTCTGAGGGGCCGAGCACGCAGCAGCACCCGCTGGTGGCTGGTGAGCAGGGGGTGACTCAGATATTTGGAGAGTGACTTTCCTCAACTGCTTTGGAGACCTGCATTGGAACTCCTGGTTTCGCAAATATCCCTTTTGCTGGTGATGTGTGACATGCTGGTCTTGGACACAGAGGAAACAGAAGCGCAGTGAGGGCTGTTCCAGCATCCAGTGACTGCTCAGAGAGCAAACCGTGGGCTTTGCCACCAAAATGCCTTTTATACCTGCTTGGCAGAATTGTATATTTTGTCACACAACATGACTGCTGGCTGTCTGTCTCTGGGAAGCCTCATGGACAGGCAACATTCATATGTCTAAAGAAAACCTGTTTTAGCACTTCCAGAAGAAACTTAGCTGAAAAGTTAGATCCTAACAGTGTTTTGGGAGGTGCTGTTAGCACAACCGATAGTGGCAAAGCAAACGATTCCGTGTGTAATAAAAGATATTTTCCCCATCAGTGAATTTCTTGCCAGAGCTTGATGAAATGGGATACATTGAATTGACAGTAATTCCCAAATTTACGGAGTGGAACTGAGGGGTATTTTTCAGCTTTCATTTTTTCCACCACAATCTGAAAATTTTTTGATAAAAAAGGAAAATAAAAAGAGGGAATTTCCTCTTTGCTCTCCTTCCCTCTAATTTTAACTGGTTTTCCTGGAATCTTTGTAACTTTGGGGATTAAACTGAGCTCTGCATGTGCATTTTCTGTACATACAATTAACAAATGCTTGTCTTTCAAGCTCTTTTAGTAAGCAAAAGAAAACAGAACAGGATTAACTTTGCTATCCTCCATTGAAAATGAGTTCCCCTACTGAGCAGTAAGCACGACCATGGAATATATGGTACTTACTTAATACACTGGAAAAATATTTGTTGGATTTATGCTCTCTTTCCTAAATTATTTTGCTTGTAGCTTTTTGGGTTTGGTTTGGGTTATTTTTTGTTACAGCCAGAAGGGACAATCAGCATAATTTCCGTATACAAGCTGGACACATATATTTTTTCCAGTAACTTTAATGAGAGTCAGGTTTATGTGAGGAATTTAAGGGTGAGTTTTTTGCTGCTCCCTCTCACATCAAAAGAAAAGTTTCCATTGACTTCATTACTGCTGGGTCAGGACGGAGTAAGATATTGGGAAATAACACTCTGAGAAGAAAAGTGGCATCAGCAAGATGCTATGGTATCATTCTCTTATCACAGGTCACTATCAAATTTATATAAATGTAGATCACTAATTGCACTAATGCTTTGCAGAGTGCCTAATGCAGCAGTTATTTAATAAAGCAGAGGAGTAGTAGCAATGAATCCTCCCAGTGTTTTTATGCAAGTTTTATCAAGTCTAGAGAACCCACCGAGTTGGAAAGACTACTGCCCTTCATCAATGCAGTCATGAACAAAGAATAAATCAGCGTGTCCTTCAAACTCCCGGGAGTCCTCCAGGCCTACACACAGCGCGATTGTAAGAAGAGGGGAAGGAAGGCAGGGAAGTCCTAAAGATTAATCAGATAATAAGGGAAATTCCTTAGTCCTGAGCACAAGGTCTTTCCCCTCCCCAGCCTCCCCGAGAACCCACACAAGTCATGTTGCCCCCGATTTGCAGGAGAGATAAGGATGCCCTGGCCAGCGTGAGATGTACAACAAACACAACTTTATCTCCGCCGCCACACGCCGGCTCGGGATCAATGGGCAGCCACCACTTCGACGTCTCGCAGGAAGGATCTGCCAGATGAGACACCCCCTCGTGCCCCCTCTTTCCCAGCCTTAGAAGTCCCCAGGTCACATAAGCGTGGCCTTGGAAGAAGCAGGAAAACCTCTTACCCCAGGTACGAGCCTGGGTCTCAGCAGCAGCCGAACAAACGACAAAGGAGGAAAAAGCTTGGTTTTGACTGTGTTTGTTTTTTCTTGTTTGTGGAGTTTGCACCTCAAAGCTACCATTGGAGAGCGGCTTCATTCTGTGTGTGCTTTCCTGTGGGCCTGGCAGGAAAACAGAGACCAAAAGAAAGGAAAATAAAAAAACCCCTAACCCTGATGCTGGAAACATCTGGATTTTTATATGTGCTTAACATCTCAGGAGAGTTTGTTTTTGTTTGTCCTTCTTGCCAATAAGGTCAATGCTTTCCCCTGAAATATATGGGAGCCGGAAATATATATTAAAGAGAAGTATTCCTGGTTAAACTCAAGCTTGGGTAATTAATGACAGTGTGGTTGTGATGAGAAGCAGCGAGATGATAACCTCCATGAGCAATATTGTGCTATCTCTCAGCCTCTGCAGAGTTAGCTGTAATCATTGTGCAACCAGACCATCAAAGGAATGATAAGATCAGATAAGCAAAATACTGCTGTCATTTTGCATCAATGCTACTTAAGTTATAATTATTACTTTTCCTATCTTTGGTTAAAATGAGGGTGAAACCCAATTTTTTTTAAATTTACACACACTTACATATATGCATATATATGTATATCCTTGCCCAATTTGACCCCTAAAAAGATGCATGTTTATGTATTACACTGTCTCAGGAAAGCCCTGGTTACATTTCTGGTGGCTCAGTCAGACAGTTTAGCATACAAGCAGCCAAGATCCACCTTCCCTCTACAGGGGAAGCCACCTGCAGACAAAAGATGAGGGAAAGTCTCCTTCAAGAAATAGTCAAGAGACAGCAACGTGAGCAGCATGAGCAACTCTCTTCAGTAGATGAGCCCTGATCTGGAGTTTATGGTCATGTTGGCTGGGCTGTCCTCATTCCCCAAGGGAATTACGATTTCTGAGACCCAGAATAATCATGACTTGACAAAGTGGATGGGACAGATGACTGGGATTGCCTCCTCTGCTGTATCTTGAATGTCCATCCCAACCTCCACCTCCACATAGGCAGATGGGGTCCCAAAAATTACTCACCATGACATGCGCTTCTACAGGTTTCAAGTATGTTTAAGTTCTGTAAAAACAGCAACAACTTGGGTGCCTACCTAATCTTTTCTGAGCTGGATAGGAACTGTTCACTTGCCAAACCCAGAGGTGATCCCCTGCCCAGCGAGGTAACTGAGTGCTTTATCACTGATTTTGGCTGAAAGAAGCTCTCACCCTCACCCTGTAACTTCCTTCAAGTCAAGTTTTCTTCCTATATTTCCAGCACTTCTGCTTCTGGTCCTGAGTGGAACAGACTTTCTTGTGGGTATGTTTGTACTTCCCAGTCATTTGCATGTAATTTTATGCAAACATTTTTATCACAGATCAGTTCACACAACCACAAGCTGTGTTTTTATTTTCACTGTCAGCTGAAAGCTTCATCTACATTGGGTTTTTTTCTCTCCTTGCTCCAGCATGACTACATCAAAGTAATTGCACAGGTGCAAACCTGTAATGCTCTAGATGTTCTGCATTTGTGCAGAGAAATGTTCTGTTTTCCATGTACCTTATGTTGGTCTGAGCCCAGGTATCTCACATTTTGCCAGCCAGCACTTTTGGAGGCTCAGTGAAACATATGCATTAAGGTTATTGCAGCAACCCAAAACTTGGGCAGGCAAGCAGATGTTTGAGACAATTTCTTGCCTTTAGACAGAAGTAAATTCTTTACAAAATATGCAATACTTGTAATAAAATAATTTAATTGGTGAATTGGGCAAAAAATATCAAAGTGGATCATGTTGGTGGATCATTTCTTGAAAATACTTGCATCAAAAAATCAAATAATGCAGTGAAATCTTCCATTTGTCAGTCAGTGCTATGCATTCACTAAAATGCCTCTGTAAGTTCTCCAAACAACTGGGAGCATGAGAGGCAGCACTGGTGGGAGCAGAGGCTGAAGGAGCAGGAGCAAAACCACCCAGGGAGCCAGCATGGGGAGGGAGAGGACAGGCTTGTGCAGAGTGGGACTGAAACCCTCTCTTTGCCCCTCCAGAGAGCAGGAACCCCGTGATAACACATGTGACAGGCAGTAGTGAGCTGGAGCACAGAGCTCAGACCAGATCAGAGTGATGAAAACCATCAGCAAGCTTCGATTTAAAATTGCTGGGTTGGAGCTGGCACCCCCACAAGAATAACGCTTATCATGTAGCATCCATTTCACCTCATTCTCCTGGCTGATTAAATGATAACTCTTACCTTACAGAACATTGGAAGTTGTTGCTACATCACATTGTGGATTTATCAATAACTAATTCCCTGTTGGGGAAATATGTATTTCATGACTGTGTACGCAAGGTGCTCCTTGCTCAATTCAAAACATGCCCGATCTGAAGTTAATGCTCAGATTTTTTTGCTCTTTCTTTTGGTGACTCTTACCAGTCTCAGTAGCAAAGAGATAGAAATTCACCCTCTGAAGATGACAGAACCTGGAGCAACAGGAGAAAAATGACTCCTCAGATAAGCCCTGAAACGCCAAGTTTCAGCCCATTGAAATTTTTTTTTTCTCAGCAAAATTTTAAATCCTGGCAAACAGACATTTCTGGTGTAGCTGCTGAGGCAGCTCTCAGTGAACTGTAAAAGCACAGGCTGAACCATGATGCCATGAGGGGCCAGGAACTGCTCATGGAAAAGCTCCATGTTTTCACACACAAAACAGAGTTTAAGGTCTTTGTTAGTACAGCCTGAGTATTTCACATTATGGCTCCAGGAAGAGCAGCACATTTAACACAGTGCTGTGATCATGGACAATGCAGCTACACTCGCCCAGTGGTGGATGGCCATAGGAAAAGGAATCACGATTAACTCCATCAGTGCTGAATGATACACCTACCCTGTGCTCCAGCTCCCTGTGCTTCTTTCCTCATAAGAACAACAAAAAAACCTCAAACTGAAGCCTCATGGCATGTCAGGAGCTTGGTTTTTTATAGTTATTAATGTAATTTTTGTTTGGCTGAAAAAGAGTCAGAGCCAAGGCATGAGCAGGTGCTGCAGGAGCTGAGCTGCACTGTCAGCCTCTTTACTGTGACCTTGAACTCCCAGCCACAAGTCCAGACCAGAATACACTGGAGTGTGCTCCACAAAGGAATATTCATAGAAGACTCAGATAAGTCCTAAGATTGTTTTCACCATCATTCCTTTAACTCACATCTCTGCAAGTAAAACCACACCAGAGAAGGAAAACTGCTCCACCTTAGTAAAACCACCTTAGTAAAACTAATTTCTTTTTAGTCCTCTTTTTTTTTTTTTTCCCTACCATGATTTCAGTAGGGGAAAGTTTCCTGAGTTGTTGGAACAAAACTGGGAAACTCTTTGATCCAGGAGCAAATGGGTTAAAACAGCTTCGGAGTTTAAAGCTCTGTTTTGCTCATCCTTAATGGAAACTCAGGGACTGAATTTAGAATTGTGTTTGTGGAGAATAAGGAAAAAAGCGTCAGAGAGGAGG
The DNA here is from genome assembly GCA_013399195.1 of Dicrurus megarhynchus. Lineage (NCBI taxonomy): Eukaryota > Metazoa > Chordata > Aves > Passeriformes > Dicruridae > Dicrurus > Dicrurus megarhynchus. The sequence continues at coordinate 584,241 of VXAD01003976.1, forward strand.
CTGGCAAAGAGGGATGGTATGCATGGGAATTAAATGCGGTTGGTGTCACTGCGCAGGGCGAGTCTGAACTATGTATGTGCGTGTAAGAATTTGTAGTAGTCTGTGCGCTGGCAAAAGAACTGGCAACCTGCCCTAAAACATTTAATAGGCTCCTCCTGAGTTTTTGAATCCCTCCTCAGTGCTCTGTGACAGAGGAGAACTTGATCCCCATTTTAAAGCACCCCTGAGTGAGGGGTATATGAGCTATATATGAGGTGGCATTCAGACAAAAAAAAAAAAAAAAAAAATTAAAAATGAGTTTGGACCTTAATAGAACTGGGGACTATGTGTAGCATTCAGAACCAGCTCTTCCCACATCAGAATTTGGGGATGCCTGGAGATTGGTCATGTGTCTCCTTCAGAGCAGGATCCAATTTCAGATTCCTTCTCAGACCTCAGAACCTATCACTGTTTGCAGCCTGCATGTCATGATTTGAAATTACAATGATTTTGCTGCATAGAGGAATCAAATGAGCTGTGCAAGGTCCTCTGAAATCTGCTCCCTTGATCTCTGTAATGCAAGAGAGCTTGAAGTTCCTTCCTAAGAAATAAGTGAACCTGGATGGTTTCTTCTTGCAGTAACTAACTGACTAGTCCTGCTCTGGCCATTGCCTTGGCTAATTTAGTTACTAATTTCAGGGATTAAGGATTCAACAGAAGAGCAACTGTCACAGCCTGCTCTATTTGCTCTGTCTTGACCTTGGCACTGCTGAGGTGATGACTGATGGTTGCTCAAGCTGCAAAGCTGAAAGTAAGGCAAGATCTGAGGAAGACTTCAGCAGAGGACACCTCTGGGCAGACCAACGTACCCACACTGGCCCACTTGGATGCCCTGAGGTCTCCTTCGAGCCACAGGGCTCCTGAACAGTCTTCATCTGCCCATGGGTTTGCACGAGTGAATGTTTTGTCTGACCTGCTCTGAACAGAGAGCACTCAAAACCTAAAGACACTGAAGACAGCTTGGGTAAGAGGAAGAGGGGACATCTCAAAATAGCATTTCTCGTGTCATATGGACTGATGGAAAGTCCCTGATTGCCTGCACCAGGGGTTTGTGATGCCGGGACAGCTTTGCACAAGTCTCTGAAATCCATTGGACTTCTGCAGAATCTCTGTAAGGGGAACCAACCCAGTCACCAAATACAAAAACGGCTGTGGTGTGAACTCTCCATCTGCCTCTGATGGCCTCACATGGCACTCAGAAAAGCATTCATCCTCCTATTTACTGCAACTGATTAAAAGCATCTTTATATGAAAGCCTGGAATAGCTTCAAAAGCCTCTATTTTAGGAAAACAGCATGCATTTAATAGCCTTCCAGGAAAATATCACATATAAACTGAACAAAACCGTTTAGCCAGGGAGCACTTAATTACAGTCAGTAGAGTGGCTCCCAAACTCTGTGGAGCTCCTATATGAAGGAGATCTTCCTTGGACAGAGACTATAAAACCCAGAGGGACTGTGTAAATTCATCAGTCTCCCTCCAAAATGTAGATGCAGTTGAAAGCTCCTGTATTTTTCAGCTCTTCATCACTCCTACTCCGTTTTCCCTGCACCCAGGAGAGCTGCTCTGATGACTGTGCAGAAGCAGTGTGGGCCCCAGAGGTGGTATTAACTGACTGAGACAGTCACAGAATACAGCAATCAAGGTGCTTCCCTCCGCTAATTAAGGTCCTGAGAGGCGTCACCTCTGCTTTAATCCTTCCCTTACCCACAAGATCTTCCCAGAAGGCCACAGTAGAAAAACAGCTGCCTTCCAGCAAGCTTCAGACTTTCTATCCACCTTCACTGGAGCAGATCAAAGCAGCTGCCACCTCCTTAAAGTGGAGCATTTGGGTGGTTAAACTGAGGGCCAAAGAGGGTAAATTAGTATTATTTTTAGAAAAGGTTTCCTGCCACTCAGCAGAAAAGTGCCAGTGCAGCAGTATATGGCTTCATATAGAATTGTTGGTGCTCTGTGGGGCAAAGGAGGCCAGGAGAGCAGTAAGAAGTATTGTCCCTCCACTGCATGTCCAGGAGGCAGTGCATGGATGGGATATGGGAAAGGTCTGGAAGGAACTGCTCTTCCAGACAAATAGCAGGGCCTGTCCTCAGCAACCAGTGCACCAAAGTGGCACAGCAATCCCCCCTGGTCTCGGGGACAGAGTGCTCCTTGGTAAAGCAACTGAGGCAGCTCAGCACTGCCTGAGGGACTGACCCAGAGCAGCATCACAGGAACGGGCTCAGGGATGGGAAGGGCCTGCACCCTCTGTCACAGGCACCTGTGTTAGAGCCTGAGTCACCTGGGCTGGCACCAGCTCTCACTTCTGGAAGCTGGGAGGACTCCTGAGTCACCCACCTCCCTCCTTCCCCTGCTCCATAGCTGGGGCTGGCACCAACCAAACTCTCCAGCTGATGGTTCCGGTCAATATCCCCTTGGGGCACAGGGGGATGGGGCACCTCGGGGGAGCAACTGAGATTTCTCTGCTGTTTGCAGCTCAGGCTGGTGTGAGGCAAGGATGAGAAACTCCAGATTTAGACTTTTGTAGACATTTCTAGTGTTGATTAGTTTCGGTGATACTCAATGTTAACATTTGTGTCCCCTGAGTTCTTTGCCTTTCAGAACAGGACGCCTACTCGTTAATTAGTTCAGGCTTTTACCCGAAGGGTTATTTTGGGGATAGGCTGAACATTACAAAGTGCTCAGTCTGTACTCTGACCAAGTACTTTGCTCTGAATATGGAGTTGACATCACGTCATTTAGTTCATTTATTTAAGTGTTGATTTGTGGCTGATGCACCCACGGGTAATGCTGACAGCAGCTCCAGTTTCTTCATTAAAATACAGTGAAATAAACACAGCCCTCACACCTCGTCTTTCCTTAGCTGTAACCTGCTCACACAAGGAATAGTCATCACATCGCTGATGACAGCTGAGGCCACTCAGCAGTGGGATCACACTTATCCCTGATGTTTCTGGATGGCACCTGAGACAGGAGAATACCTGGGACTCCACCCAGATGAAAGCTGCTGTCGGTGTCTCTGCAGACACAGGAAATCTCCTGCTCAATTTAGGGCAGGAATGAGATACTCGGTATGGACACAAAGCCTCCCGGCAGAGATCTGTGTTGAAAGGATGGCTTGGCCCTGGGAAGGCTGAGGCTCTGGTTCGTGGCCCTGCTCTTGTCCTCTGTTGTGCTTCCAGCAAGCTGGATCACCACCCCACGGTCTCAGCTTTCCCTCCGCTCCTTTGCCCATTTGTTTTATTTCTTGCCCTGTGTGAGCACCCCTGGCCATGGTAAGTAGAAGATCCCACGAAATCACGTACATGAGCTGCACTAAGGAGCACAGAAGCCGTATTGTTCCCAATGGCAGTGAGAAAACTCTTAACTCCTGAAAGTCTCAAAGATGTCATTTCAGAGAGGGGAAACTGAGGCAATGACAAGTATTTGCAAAACATCCGTGGCATGATAGAGAACTATCCAGAGTATCACTTTGGGTCAGACACTGACACTGGGAAAGCTAAAAGCTGGTGAAAGCAGCTCACTTCCACCAGCTCCTGGGACAGTGGAGTGCAGGTTTTGGTGAGAGGTTGGGCATTTTCCTATGGCACCTCCTCTAACCTGTGCAGAAGGATAACACAGCTGTAGATATCTGTGCAGGACCTTCACATGATGAGTTTGGAGGGCATAAATGAAGTTGGCACAGATTTATGAGATGCCAGCAGGGGACTGGACTGGCTGACTGCAGGAGCATGAGGTGCAGTCTTTTCTGCACAGACAGCTGCAGCTCATCCTGCTGCCAGATCAATGTTATTTTCACTTTCCCTCCTTAAGGGCACTGTGCTACCACACTGCTACACCTGGCTTATGAAAGAATTAACTCCCAGTGGCACCAGTGGAGTACAGTACAGCCTGTGATATGTACTGGGTTCCTTCCAACAGAGCAGATCCTCACTCTGGTAACAGCAGTAATTCTGTTTAACACTATGACTTTGTGAACATCACCCCAATTAATGATGTTCTCTCTCACTGATTGTTACCACAATCCACACTAGAACCTTGAATCCAGGAATTGTCCCTAAGCGCTTGTGGAATGGCTGATTCTATCTGCATCAGAGTTCTCTGGTTTGGGTTGCTCTCACTATCAAGATCACAGATAGAATGCATGAGAAGTCTAATCGTACCTACCAGTTCCTATCCTCCCTTGGAATTTGAGTTGCTATCTCTTCATAGATCCTAAACTGGCCCGTCTCCAGCTGGAACTGATTCCTCAGTCAAAAGGAACATTGGGTCCCCTTAAACCTGGAACAATTTAAAAGTTCTTTCCCATCACAACAGCTTTGACCTGGACTGCCTTCTTTAAACTGCCTCCAGAGCATTCTGTTTCATAACCAAATTGTTCATTATTGTTGCTCTTTCCAAACTACCTTTGATGGGACTCCTCTTCGACTTGTGCCTTATTTAGAAGCAGTCTTGATGTCTCTTTTTGGCCTTTCTGTGCCTGAATGACCTCTGTATGGGAAAGTTGGTGACAGCAGAGCAGCACCACTTGTGATAAAAGCTCTCCATATTCATTCTGAGTTTTTTAGTGTGCAGTCACATCACGCTCCTTTAATTATATGTTTTCCTGCACCTTCTCTTTCATCTTTCTGTAACTTTGTCAAGGTTGTAAACACACCTAGGCCTTAAGGCTCCTTCACCAAGGATTGCTTTCAAATCCATCTACGCATTTTCCTTCTATGGATCTCCGTGTTCTGTACTTCCCCAAATTGCAGGGCTGCAGTAAATGCCTGGGAATAATGCATGTGTATAAAGCATAGACCATAAAAGCAGAACGGTGTGATGGCGTTAGCAAGCACCTCTGATGAAAGATGAACACAGAGGCTGCAAGAGCCTTTCTCACATGTAGCTCTTGAGTGCTGCCAGACTTTCCATTGTTGTGATGCTCTGGTTTATTAAAATCTCACTGAAATATCAGCTTGTTTCACAACGGATTCCCATTTTTCACAGACCCATTCTTTGTGTGTTTGGATGACAACTCCTGTGAAGGTTTCCTGTCCCATACTGGATTTCTTTTCGAATTGTTGTTTTAATTTACCTTGTATTTTTTTTTTTGGTTAAATGAAAATAGAATTGATTTGCTGGGAAGACATGAGATTTTTCTGCAATATGACTATTATCCTTTAAGAAATACAGGCTTCTCAAAGATGCTGCCCCTTTAAACAAGACAAAAAGAAATCAACCATTGCCTGGATAATGCTGTTCTCATCAACATGCAAGGAGCTTGCTTGTCTGTCACGTCGCCCACATCTTCTCAATCACTCCCTTTCATTTATCCTATTATGCCCCTATTTTAACTCATGCTGTGGCTGATACTCAATGACAGACAGAAGAAATCCAGCTGAGCATCATTCCTCCTTTGCTTCCCCACAGGAGATGCAGTGTAGAACCTTACCTGGCAGAGATCAGTACTCAGGCACCTGATGGAACCTGAGTGGGGAGAGACTTTTTACAGCTAGAGGAAAACACTGCCAACCCAGAAGGATCTGGGCGATGAGATGTTTGTAGACAAAGGTTTTTCTGACTTTTCCCCCCTTTTCTATGAGTGAAGAGACAGTAGGTGTTTTGCAAGCAGTTGCAGTTTGGAAGACATGATCACAAACCCTGACTAATGTTTGTGGCTGGTGGGACCATGGCAACAAGTCAAAGCAAGTGCTAATTACTATGGCTATTGCTGCTAATTTATTATTTAATTTCATTGTATTAGTGTGGCATTGCAGGGCCCTAACCTGCAGCCATAGCCCCACGGGCAGGACACTCTCCAAACACAGAACAAAGCAACGGTCCCTGCTGCCACGAACTTGCAACCTAAATATGCTGGTGTGTTTACTCCTGACCTGTAACCTAGAGGTGTTTGAGCCTCCTGACTGCAGGGATCCCAGAGCTCATCCTGGTCTATGTCAGAGAGCAGTGGAGCTCTGTGGTTGAGCAATGGTGTTACTGACCCAGTTGCCCAACCAGGAGGAGGTACCAGCCTGGGCACTTGCACATGCAGGTGGGGAGATCTGTGGGAAAACAGTGAGGCTCAGAGATAAATGAGAAGAATGCATATTTCTGGTCTTCTGAACCCAAGTCTTAAATCTGAGCCTGAAGCAGTTTGCTCCCATTTAGAAAACACAACCCCTTTCACATGGCTGATTCATGGCAGTCTCCTCCTCAAGCTGTCTAGCACATGTCTACAAGTTGATGCATTGATACACAGCAGCTCAGGATGGAGTTATCCCTCCCTGGCATGTGCGTTTCTGAACGGCAGCCAAACGGAGCAGCCAGCTCCGAGGCTGCTCTCTGATTGATCCAGTTGGTGAAGACCTGCCCGGCGATTTCCATGTGTATCCTGGGAAGATTAACACGCCATCCTGTCAGGCAGTGTCCCACAGCACTGCAGGAGAAAGCCTTCAGTTAACCCTGTGTGCTGCAAACAGCTGGAACCGGTGCTTTAATGAATCTGCTGGGTTTTCTGTTATAAATGATCCAACTGCATTCCGCTAATTGTGTTTCCTGGGTATTTCTTCAAGACACAAAATAATGCTGAGAGCCCATGGGTCTTTCTTTTATTTATGTCAACTTAAGGCACTCTGAGCTTCCCATTCTAGTGAGAGCCTTGCAACTGTCAGCGATAATAATAATAAAAATACTTCGAGTTACCATTTCTGTATCTCCCTTAATTCAACAGCAATATAATTACCTAGACTAATTTCTAATATATGAAACAATATAGGCCAAGATTCTCGAGGGCCTGGATGGGAACTTGGCTGTTGTTTTCCAAAGGAAAAGAGATTCCACTCCTTCTGTACAAGAAGACTCATGCCTATTACCAACAGTTTAGAGTTTGCTGTTGAAACAAACTTAATCTCTCTTTAATTCTATGTTTTATCTTGGATTAGGCTGTCCTTGCTGGGAATTCAGAGTCTTGGGGTGGGAGGAGGCAGTGACCGGCAGGACGCACGGGTCGGGTTCTGTTCAGACTTGCAGGTGCCGGGGCAGTCCAGCCTCACAGCAGGCTCTGGGACTCCATCCGCAGGATTTGCTGCCCTGCTTTGGCCATTGCTATGCCAAAGTCAGAGGCAAACGAGTCCCTGAGGATGACAAGGAGAGGGAGAGAGACAGAGGGCAGGGGAAATCGGTGTAAGCGTGCTCCAAAGCAGCCCCTGCCTCTGAACAGCCTCACGGCTTGGAAAAGCAACCCCTGCTTGGCATCTTCCAGAATTAGTGTGGATAATGTGGCACCGGGCACTTTGCTGGGTTATCTGAGGTCAGCAGAGTCCGACCTCTAGAAGGGAGGAAGAGGGAAAGCAAGCACAAGACCGTGCCAGGCAATGCACTGTCACGGCTTGTTCCTCAAGCCCCAAAAAACTCCACACCCATTTTATTCTTCACTGTTTCCTCATCAGCCTTGCGTGAGATGCTCCTGGGCAATGGATTTAGGAAAACCCTGTCATTTACACCTAATGGGGAAGCAGCAGCAATCTCCATGGGAACAGGGCTCCCCCAGTCCGGCTCCACCCAGTAGGTGAGGATGGATGACCTGCCAGCTCCTGGCACAGGAGCAGAGTGGATGGAGGAGGACGGACAGACGGGTGGAAGGCACACCTGTGGGAAGGTCGCTGCTGCTGGCTCCTGTTTGCTCGCCGTGGAGAAGATTTCTCTCTGGCTGACTTACAAGACAACATCTGGCACATGCATAAAGAGAACATGATGGCTGATCACTCCAAGGGCATTTATCTTCATGAATGAGGAGGAGAGGGTTATAGTGGTGGAGCCCCAAGGAGTTGGCCTGTCTCTCCTCGCTGGTGAAGATTAATGTGTTGTGGGATGTTGGCTAACACGTAGTGTGCACACACAGTGTACCTTTCCCTCCATCCCCTTCTCCTTCCCCCAGCTCTCCTCTCATGGACTAATGGACTAATACAGCTTTGAATGATGACAGGTTACATGGAATACACTCCCTCACCCCACAAAATGCAGGGGAAATCTGTAGCAAACAAAGTGCTTAAAATGGTTAAGAGAACCTGGATATCCTACATCATTAACTCCTAATTGAAGGGAAGAGCAGCCTATGGAATTCCATGTTTATCTCTCTAGCAGAAACTGGACTTAGAGTATCTTCTCTTTTCAAATATAGGGCCCATAAATTAAATTCTTACATTCTATTTTTACGTCATCCAGTTAAAAGGCAGTACCATGGCTCACATTTGTATTTTAAAGAGCAGACTGCTTTCTTCTAATAGTTCAAGAATAGAGGAGACTTTTCACCCTAAACCAAAGATTTTTGAAGATGGATGGGGGCATTAGACTTTGGTCTTGCACATGTCTTTGCCTCGTTGCAATAAGCATTCAGGTGCAAGTTAAATGCAAAATCACTGCATGCAAAGGACAGAAATGAGAAGTGGGAAAAATTTATAATTTATATGAAATGGCAAATCTAAGCAGAGAGCTGCCTAACTTGTACCTGTTGTATATTTTGCCTCAAAACCACAGGTTCAAATTGTGTAGAGGTTGATCTGTGCAAAGCAGCTCCACTTGGAAGCATTTATTTTACAGGTTAAATTAATGCTCTTTGTACTCAGTGCAGCTCCAAGCTTTTGGACAGCTGTGGCTTTTGGGAATGGAAAAAGCCAAGGAGCACATCTCTCTCCAGGCCCTGATCCCGGCCACTGGGGGCAGTGGCAGGAGTCCCTGCTGCACTGGTGGTGAAACATATGGCTGGTCCACACAGGTTTAGAAAGGAGAAAATAAAATAGCTATGGAGATATGGGAACAAGGGAAAATGCAGAGCCTCTATGGGGGGATGAATACCATAAACATGACAGCAGGCACGAGATGAGAAATTAGAGGGATTAAAATGACAGGAGTTTGTGGCTGAACTGGGAAGAGAAGGACTCGCGTTTTAAAGTGTCTTGAGGCAGAGGGAGCTGACAAGGACAGGCAGAAGTATTTGTAAGCATTAAGGTGAAAGATGACCGGCCTTTCTCCAGAGGGAAAGACACCCTTACAGGAGCACACCCTGTCCTGCTGCAATCTGCTACCACAAAGGTACCAGATTTACAAACCCTCCTGAGCATTTACAGGAGACAATTGTTCTGGAAAAAGGCTACTCCTCATCAAATCCATTTTCTCAGCAAGTCTATCACTTACAAAGTCTCATGTAGGAAACTGGTAATCTACATAAAAGTGAAAGGAATGTCATGCAGAATAGCTTAAAATATGGATCCCCCATCACACAGCCTGTCATGTCTTCCTACTGTATTTCCATCACTGCAGACAACATAATGCCACTGCACCAGTCATGTTTCAACTAACACCTCAAGTCAGGTAGACACATAACAGGTTAATTAGGGGCTTTGGCAAATTGAGTCCACGGGCTGTAATTACCAGCACTCAAGACCCACAATTTCTGTTTTAATTAAAATAAACAGTGTGGAGAAGCTGACATCACACCAGAGTAACCAGTGTGTAAGTCACAGTTAATTATATTAAGCTGTGGCCTCCATCATAAAAAAAACTCGGTTTGGATCTGGATTTATAGAGACTGACTTTACCATTCCAGCAAAGTTTAATTGCTGTACAGAGGCCACCAACTGGTCTGGACAAGTCAGTGTTGGGGTGACGGGATAGGCTGTGTGTGGAAGAGCTCCTTGAATCTTTCCTTCATTGCCTCCTGCCAACCTTTCACACCCTGACAGGTCCCAGTTGTGCCCCATCCACACTCAGGCTGCCTCTATCACATCAAAGAGGATGGAGAGCTGCTGCCTTTCCCAAAGAGCATGGCCAGAGAAAATGAGCCTGAGGAAAAAAGCTGGAAAATGAGCTTTTGGGGAAGGTCTGGGAGACGGGAGGTGTAGGGCTCTGAGGCGCTTTGTGCATCTCTAAGCTCAGGGAATCCCCCAGTGATGGAGAGCCAAGCTCTGGGTGCCTGAGCACACCCAGGGCACAGGTGGCACATTCATCTTCTGCATCCAATAAACGCTCCTGCTCTGGCACAGCTCTTGCCTTTCTCTCCTCACGCACTCCCAGGTAATTCCCTCGGCAGTGTTGCAGCGTAACCACGACCCACACTCCAGCCTCTCATCCGCCACCTCTCCCGCTTCTCCTCCTCCACCCAAGCTTCCCTCCCAACGCTGCCTTTTGTCTCCTTCACCCACTTTCAACCCTGTGCCTCCTTTGATGCCACCCGACGTGCGAGGTGCAGCCAGACCCACCCTGCCCAGCCAAAAAACACACCTGTTTTGCAAACCAATCCAGGTGTATCGGACACACGCTGTTCTGGGATGGCTTTTATTGCCTTGCACAATCCCGCTGCCTGGGAGTCTCCAGCCGGAGCAGCCGTGGAGGAGCAGACGTCCGGCGGGCTTGCCAGGACTCCCAGCAGGGCCGTGCAATACCTGGGCAGATAATTAGACCTGCAGCAGGGTAGAGGTGACAGATCTCAGGTTCGTACTTTTCCAGTCTGCTTATGAGGAGCTGCCAGGTGTCCCCACAAGGGTTCAGTCAACTCACAGATGATGAAGCCCTTGACAGGCTCCTTGCAGGACCTGGGGGGGACTCACCTTGGCTCCTTGTTGGTACTTGGAACTGCCAAGGATCAGCAATAAGATACTGGAAAAATTGTCTGAGCATTTCCTGGGGGATGTCATGGTAACTCCAGCCGAAACTGCAGGACAATGCCGTGTGCCCCAGCAGTGCCATTGGGCATACAGTGAGACCCCTGGGGAGTGACAGGTTCAGCTTCTGCAGCGGAGCCTGGGGAATGAAACACTGAATTTTCCTATGTCCCTATCAATGCACTTTACCTCTGGACCAGCTTGCCTGCGGAATCCCTGGAAAACAACATTTCAGTGGAGCTTTGATGATATAATCTTCCTGGGGAGGGAGAGACGAGGCAGCGTAGGGCAGGGAATGCTGCTGTTTTCTGTTGTGAAAGGTGTGGACCTGGTTAATCATCCCAGGTTGTTGGATGGACAGCTCAGACACAGAACAGACTGCATTTTTCTTTTGCTTTTTCCGAACAAGAAAACATTTTTAAAATCATTCTTTATTTCAGTCTATTTTCGAGCATGTAAAAGCTATGTAAATTGCAATTTTTTTTAGGTTTTGCATTAACCTAACCCCTTTTTTTTTCTCCTGAAAACAAATAATATGCTCAGGCAGTATAAGTGGAAACAGTTGCTCTTTATTCATTCAGTCACTTCAGGATTTTTTTCTGACTTCCACTGACAGTGGCTGATCCTTATTTAGTTAAGTATGGTTTCCCTGCTACCTCTCCATATGAAATTTCGACTCTCTGTGATGTTTTGATTAGCATATGATTAACCAGTAATTTTTTCTATGCCATAGGCCTCATACTGAAATTCTTCTTTTCAACATATCTTTCACTGTCCTGCCACTATTTCCTAACAGTTGCTGCAACCTGCAGCCCAATTATTTTCATTTCCACGATATTTTGAGTCTGACCTAATAGAAGCAGCGTGCTGAGCTTTAAATCCAGCAGTTAATATTTAAAATAAATCTCATTAAACACTGCTGTCCAGCTGGCCATGGGTATTGCTGTTGGCCCGTAGCTCACCTACAAAGCCCCACAGAAAGGTGGTGTTTGTTTGTTTGGGGTGTTTAAATGCAGGATTGCTCGCTGCTTTTGGTAACCAGGTGAGACACCCCATGCAAGCTCAGACACTGGTGTTTGGTGTAGACCTGTGTGTTGCCCAAGCAAGAAGATTGCCCTGAGCTCCCTGCCGTGGGTTATTAATGCTTTTGGCTCCTGCAGGTGAAAGCAAAGTGACAAAGCAAAGTCACTGGGGCCCAGCCCTGAGAAGGGTGAGCTGTGGCACTGCCTGCCGCTGCAGGGGCTGGCGGAGCTGGCGTGATGTGGGCACTGCCTGATCAGAGTGACCTGGAAAGCCGAGGGTGCTCCTTCCCCTCAGGTGAGGAGGAGGAGGAGGAGGAGGAGGAGGCAGGGTGGTGACTCAGAGGGGTGGCAACGCCTTCGGGGCTCTGCCAACCCCTTGCTGCCTTCAAAGCACCCGGATGTAGAAGAAGTGACCTGTTTGCTGACATGGAATTCTCCCCCAGCCCCCTGCTCCTCCAGAGCCGCGCACACCAATTTTGGGACACGCCTGAGCCCTCCTGCTTCCACTGCATGGCTCCTGAGCCAGCGCCCCGGCTGGACAGGGTGGCAGTGACAGGGGCACAGGGTGGCTGCCCCAGGCAGTGCCGATGCCACCGACCCAGGGCAGAGCCACTTTCTCTCCCGGAAACCAGCAGCCAGGACAGAGGCTTCTAACAGCCAGGACACCCAAATTACTGTTGTTTGTGCTGCCAGGATACCACAGCGTTATTCAGGGTTTTATCCCACTGGAGAGATGGGCCATTCCACAGCCGTGTCCTGCCCAGCATTTGGGCTTTCACTGGCTCTGAGGATGCGTGGTTTTAAATTCTCTTACCTAATTGTAATGAGCCATTTGGGTTCTTTCCTCCTCTTTTTAGAGCTGTTGCCAGGCAGTTTGTCCTGAAAATGCTGGTTATGGTGTTGTGTTTTGTTTTTTATTTTCCTCCTCATATCAAAGCAGGATGCCAAGAGACAAATTTATTGTCCTGTGTAACATCCTCTTTCATATCCTCCCTTCCACACTCCAGGAAAAGCAAAGTGCCTGCACACCAGGCCCTTGGCAGGTCAGATCAGGGAGCAGGCAGGAGCAGGCCCCAGTCCGTGCTCATGTGAGGCTGTTACAAACCCCACTGGAGGGATGGGATGAGTTTTCCCTGACTTCATCCAGCTTGGGAAAGGAGCCAGCATCCTTCTTGAACCCTCTGTCCCCACAGAAACCATATATCTTTCATTTGGTGTCCATAGCTGGTGATGTGAGGAGTTTGGGGGCCTCTGAGCAGCACGTCTGAGATTTTAATAGGGAGGCCCATCACTTGGAGGGAGATTGCTGAGGCTGGAGGGAAGAGGAGAAGAAGGGAAGAGAAGCACAGAAGCAATACAGTCCAACCATGTCCTGCTGCTGGGACAGGGGCAGAAAATCCTTCTCATGCTACTGGAGTTTTGTTGTCCCTGAATCATAATCCATTTAAATTCAGGTCATAATAAAAAGACACCTAAATACTCATCAATGAGTGAAGACACACCATGTGTGTTCTCCTGTGTCTTCTCACAGGGCAAGGTGTGTGATGGGACCACAGGTGCTGGTACTGACCAAGAAGCTACAGAGCCCATCATTTTCTGGTTTGTATTTACCACATCCTCGGTCTCAAGGGGCTTTATTAAGCCTGATCAGAACTGCACATTTTTGAGGGAAAATGAAGTACATTTACATCTAGTGAAACTTTAAAAAAAACCCCACTCCTGCTTTTTTCCTTCTGATCATTTTGCTCTGGATGCACCCTCGGGCCTTGGGCTTGTAGGACAGAAAGCAGCTCCCAGTATTTGAGGGGCTGAAGCCACCCTTCCCTCAAGTGCTGCCATAAACATTTCCAACAGAGTAACATAACAAGGAGGCACCTGTATTTCTAGAGCCCAGCATTGCAGAGAAATATCACCCCTAGCCTGCAATCTTGCTTTTGAAGCAACCTGGCTGTGGGCATGATGATGGGTGAGCTGCTCCAACTTCATTAGAGTCAGTGGAGAACCTCCCATGGGTTTTGGGTGCCCAGGCTTTGGGCTGAGGCTGGAGCAGACCACTTGGAAATGTCTAAACAAAAGGAAAATAAATAAAAACAAATACACTTGTTGAAAACAAGGGGGTGGCATCTCTGTGGGAAGAGAAGGCTGCAGGCCATGGGTGCTTATACACAGCCAGATGTGCCCCATGCAGCTCCCCGGGGTGTTCCCAGTGCTGGCAGTGTTTTGGGGGATTGTCCTGGCTTTTTCTCAGCTGTCTCAGCAGGTGCCCTGTGCAGCACTGCTCCCACAATCATTATGTCATCAGCTGGATTGCCTTTGGAATTAAAAGTAGTTTCAAACTGGAATGGTTTGACCATGATGGGTCAGCTGGTGGGAAAGGAAAAGCCCCTGTCTCCACCCACTGGATATTTTGGAGCCCTTGTGCAGGCAAACAGCCAAGGTGTGTGAGTGAAGAGCTTTATCTTGGCAGCACTTGGATGAAACCAGCTGGGAAAAACAATTACTTTTTCATAAAATTTTCTCCTATCCCAGTACCAACATGTTTCAGCACACTCTGGGGAACTCAGTGCAATGAGTGACAAAGATGCTGCTGAGAGACCTCCTAATAAAACCATATTTTCCACATTTACCCCAATTAGGAGAACAGGAGCCAAAGTAGGTTGAAGATTTCAGATGAGTGAGGTGTTTTGGGGGGGGGGGGCAAAAATGGGTTTGAGAGAAATTTGACTTTTCTGGGAAAAAAGTGTATGTGCAGTGAATGACATGAATATCCGCATGTTTTTTGTTGTTATTGATTTCTGCAGATACTGAGAGTTTTGAGTTCAAGTGAAACTTTTCTTTTTACCATTTGTATTCTTCTAGTGCTGTTCAGCCACAGTTCCAGCCCATGCCAGCAGCAGTGCTAGGGGTGACAGGTCAGGTGTCACATCATGCTGAAGATTTTACCCTCCTTTCTAGTAAATCCCTTCACTTTTTCTCTGTTGGGGAGGGGCAGGACACGACCTGCTAAAGCCACCCTGAAGTGAACAACGACTCTAATTCCTAAATGAGCAAAATACTGGAAATGCACACAATTGCAACATCGGGACCCCTGCAGACTGTTTAGGGCAGGGGGATTGGAGGACTCCAGAGCTCTGTGTTCCCCAGGCAGGGTGCCAGCCCCGCAGAGGTGCTGCTCCCCTCTCCAACCCCTCTGGGGTCTCCGTGTGCATCCCCTGTGCTGAAAGGTCAATGCTCCCTTTCCCCTGAGCAAGCAGCTCCTCCTGAAATGACCATCGTGCTGCCAGCTCAGGTTTTATGGCTGGTCCTTCCAGCTCTTCCCACCCACATTCAGAAAAGAGGAGCTGAAGGAAACACCTTTGGCTGCGGTGAATAGGTAGCAGTTTTTGTACTTCCCTCTGCTGCCTTTCCCAGCCCCGTGACGTGGGGATTTCTGATATTTCCTGAGCAGCTGCTGGACGCTACACCTTTAGGAGTTCCAGCTCTGACTCCTCCACACCCTTTCCCCTTCAGCAGAATTCACACAAAACCAGGGGATTAAAAAAAAGCCAGCTATAAAAGCCAGCCTGGTGCTTCCTTGGATGGAGTGGTTCTGCTTCTCAGTTGCCTTTGAAAAGCTGGTGCACCCCCAGTGTCTTGGAGGCACTTTTGGGATGAGATGGGCAATTGGAGCATTCAGACAATATGTCCCAGCCCCTCCTGAGTTTACTGGAATAGCTTCTTAAATGCAGTGTGGATGATTTTACTAATTTGGGGCCTCTTCTAAAAATAACTTTTTTTTTTGAAGAATCTGTGTGCTGTACTCCTTCTTTCTTTTTTTTGGTAGCGCTTTCTTCTAAACAAATGTTAGTATCCAGGTGCTTTCTGCCATCTGCGTTTGGAGCCAGGTTGAATCAGCCCTGGCTTGTTCTGTTCTTGGTAGCTGCAGCTCCTCTGACACCTCTCAGATCACACTGACAGGGAAAGCTTTTATTCTTCAGCCTGTAATTCCTGTCTCTGTGTGTGGGACAAGCTCACACACCTTGTAACTATTTCACTTCGGCTCAGAACTCATCTCCTCATTACCCAGATATAATTACATCTGACAAAAGTATTGAATGCACCAAAGCACAAAGAAAAAAGACAGAGGGATTAAACTGATTCAGGTCTCTCACCCCTGAACACTATGCCCCCATAAAGAGCTCAAGGAGGAAGAGGATGGATAATTGTTGAAGGATCATTGCCATGATTACAGGGTATGGTCTCCTGTATGTCATCTGAAGTCTCAGACAGTTATGGAAATTATAAGGAAAAATCAATTTCAGTACTAAGATGGGAGCACAGGGATTTTTTTTTTTTTTTATTTGCTTGTTTTTCTTTTCTAACAGGAAACCAGAGAGCCTGATATGTGACTTAACACAACATTTGACTTTGCATTACAGGTGGGTTTTCACGGGCGCTTCGGGGCAGCCCGGCAGCTGCCATAGAGCCTGTGGCTGACAATATACATAAACAGGAAATCATTTGAGAAACATTGATAACAATAACATCAGCACTTCTGGAAAGAGGGTCAGGTGAGGGGCTGCCTGGCTGATGCCCCTGCTGGGGAGTGATGAGCTGCCGTGGTCAGGGCTGCAGGTGGGGCTGGTGATGGGCAGCCACAAAGGGTGTGGGGTCACCCACGGGATGCTGCTTGTCCCCCCTCGGAGCCCCTGCCTGCCCTGCCTGCTCCTGCTCCTGGGCAGCAGCCTGCCTGCAACAGGCCTTCCATAAACTTTGCAGCAGGGTTTATGTGCTGCTGAAAACTTGCGAAAAGGTCGTGGCGAGAGGACGGCGCAATTTTCTCGTAAAAGCTTTGCTGACGCATGCCAGGGAAAAACGTCAGGAGTGAAGGAGAAGCTGTGGATCACTGGCTGAAAGTTGCTTTCCTTGTCACCTCTCTCTTTTTCTTTTAATTACAAGAAGGGGAGAAAAAAACAACCGAGGTCTCTCCTTGTAACAAATGGAGGAAAAGAGAATGTAAACACATAGAGCAGTGCCAAAAAAAATTACCTGGGAAATTCCAAAATGAAAGTATTTTGTTTAAAAATTTCAATTAAGGTTGCTAAGTAACAACAGTGTATCTACTTATCAGCTCATTTACAAAATCTAAGCACTGAAAAGCCAAGACATTAATAGTGGTGGAGATCATAAATCTTACGCTGCCAACATAATAAGCGTACATGCATTATTCTTATCAAGTACAAAGAAAGTAAATACATATTTCATCACAACAAGCTTAATGCTGACCTCTAAATAAATAGCTGTCTTTCATTAGCAATCTCAAAATAAAACGTAAAGCAAACCCTATTAAAAAGAGCCATAAAAATTATGTATGTAGACACTAATGACACATATTGATCAGCTTCACGTGCAAAGCCATACGCATGCATAATTCTGCCACAAATCAACATGGTTATGTGGGTTTTCTTTTCCTCAAACCAGACATTCCATAATATTCTCAAGGAAACACAATTATCAAGGATTAACTAAAAGTCAGCTGTCACTTTGATGGATATATATATTTTATATAAACACTCTTGTGAGCCTCAGTATTCACCGTATCTCTTTAAGAGCGCTTTGCCATTGTAACTGAGCTTACCAAACTAATATGATTTTAAAGGTCAGAGTTAGGGCTGCTGAGCTCTGCTGGGACGTTCTGCAGTGCTGTGTTTTATGCTTCATAAAGCTCCGTCTCTCTGCTTGGTGCTAATTAGGAGAGTCCCCTGTAATCAGTGGCGCCATTCCAATTTCCATTAGCTAAGTTTTGGACTCCAAGGGCTGTTCCTTCCACAGTTGCCCCATTTCAGTCGAGCACTTCGCCATATGCCAGGCCTTATGCAGGTGCTTAAGCTCGGAGAAGTGCTTGTGTTTAACTGTTGGGATGGATCACGCAGGCAATGCGGGAACATGGAGGAATGTGCTCGCCAGACCTCAAAACCCCAACTCTACGGTGCTTTGTCAAGCAGCCTTTGTATTTTTCAGGCATTTTGGCTGTTTCCAGGACACAGACACAGATCCTCTGGCCAGACCTATGTCAGCAGGTATCCGATCCTCTATGGAGGCCCAGCAAAACCAGGCTGGAGCAGCACAGACGGAATGGTGAGGGCAAGGGCTGAAAGGGAACAGCACAGCGGCCTCGATAGACCAGGGTGGTCCCCAGGGCAATTTGTGGTTTGAGCAGATGACATAAATTTGTCACAGGTTTTAATCAGCGTTCTCAGGGCTCCAGGTCCCAGCCTGCCACGAGCCAACATTCCTGGCTGTGCCAGGATCTCCCAGACGAGCCTTCTCACATCACATCCATGGACTGAGACTTTCTGCTGGATGAACAACTGATTTTGACTCCTTGTAGGCAGCATTTGCTCTGCAGTTATTGCCACAATATACCAAATCCTTTTTTTTTAAAAAAAATCACACTAAGTGCACCAAGGATCATATTGTTGCTGAAAGAAACTTCTGAAAACTCACGGATAATAGTTAAATCCATTCAGCTTTGAACACTTTAAAAACTGATCAGACCTCTTTCTTAAAGCCCTGAAGTGCTTTTAACTCCCACTGAAGCCAATCAGGGCTCTTTGAAAGCAGTGAATGGCAGAACTAGCCCCTGAAACATGTGAGCCCAGCTACCGAGAGTGGAAGCAGAAAATAGGTTACCCCTCCCAGCACAAAAATGCAGATGTGAATTAACGCCACATATGTAATGACATTTAAAAGCTACATTCAGTAAATCTTATTCAGAGTGAGGAAGAAATATGAAAGAAATCCATCAACATTAATTTAACTCAGACAAATAACTATTACTCAATGTAAGCCAAATTGCAAACTGCAAGGACTCATGTATCAGTATGTTTTAATGATCACTCCACCCCCAAAAATGTTTAGACAAAAAATGGATAAAGTAGTCCTTTCATTCAATGGCTCATTTACAAAAAAAAAAAAAAGGAAAGAAAAAGAGCAAAACTGTGCTGAAATTTGAATTAAAGTGTTCATTTTGAAGTAATGAAGAACTATAAAAAATCTCTCAGGTTCTTAACTTCCCTCCTCCTGGGAGAAAGAGAAGGGAAGAGAAAGAAGTGTGTGTAGCTGTTCGTGTTGTGCAGAGAGCGAGGCTTTTTCAAAGCCTTTCAGCTCTGCTGATGAGGAAAAAAGTTTTTCTTTGAAACTAGTTACATTTCTCCCCTTCCCTGTTTTCCCCTCCCTTATTTCTCGGATGGAGCACCGGGGAGCAAGGGGTGGTGAGAGGAATAATATGTCCTTGTGGGCAGAGAATAACCGGGAAGGGACTTCCCTTTAAAATTTCTCTTCTTGTACCTTATGAGTAAGCTCAGAAGGGATAGAAAATTGGGAGAAAATGGGGAACCCCCCCAGGCTTCTTGTCCAGTGCCTCCTCTTCCCAATAATCCCCTTCACTTTCCCCGCTGCAAAAAAGGAAAGCCTGTGCTCAGACCTGGAGCGATGATGATGATGATGAGAGCAACATCAGTTCCAGATTAATTTGAGCAAGGAATTATCAATTAGAATGCTGATTGGCACTGTGGCCAGACCTGTTCCTTCACCTGCACTGAGAGCACACAGCTGTCGGACATCGACGTGCAGTGATGGGGAAAAAGTATTTTAAGGCAGAGGTAGGAGAAAAAGTGTGTGTTTAATATTTCTGTAGTAAAAGTGGAGGGAATACCCTATGTAGGCAAAGGATAAGATACACTGGGTGCTATGCATATGCCAAAGATATTTTTTTAATAAAAAATAAGCAAAATAAAGGTATTTCAAACTTAATAATTTTATAGACTGTAATCAGTTTGTGTTAATCTGTCTAAACATGTCAGTGATGACAGCACTTCCTTGTAGCCAGATAATAAATCAGAGTCTAAGAAGCAAAGAAATTCAGAGGCTTTTTATTTGGCATGCTATTTATTTGGTATGCTTTTTATGCTGGAAGAAGTAATTTATATCCATTTAGATTCACTTGGGTATATTTGGTCTTGAGTCTGAATTTATCTTTAAAATCTCTATGTATGGAATACTGAGAAAGAAAATGCATTACACCTGCTGATACCTGCCTGTGTGTCTGTGCCACTTGCACTGTTTATTTTAGGAAAACAAGTGAAGGATTTTTTGTTGCCTTTTTTTTCTTTTTCTTTTTCGATCCCTTCAGGAGGGTGCAGAACTAATTTTTAGCTCATTATGGAGGTAATCTTCCCTTGCTTATTTGACTTGGGCTGTTTCCATAACATCTGCTTTCATGCAGAGGCGCTGGGCGCTCCATGGATGGAAGCAGCTCTATATGTGGTTACATTCACATGTTGTTCACTTAATGAATCCCTGGCAATTGGCCCGTGTTTGAAACACATCTGAAGCACAGAGAACCGCTCCGCGCTGCTGCTGTCCAGGAACCTCGAGAGGAGGGACATGGAGTTGTCCGTGCTTCCCTGAGGGAGCTCAGCTAAAAATAGTAGGGGAAAAAGAGTGTACATACTTTCCTAAAACATGCAAGAATGCACAACAAAATTCTGGATCAGGTGCTACGGGGTGTTCTCAAACAGAGATGGAGGAAAAGTTCTTGCCAATGTTTTTAAATTGCTTTACACTGAGTCTTCTCAGCCGTTGGCTTTCAGTGCCCTGCACAGAAATCCAGCTTTTGCCAAGCTCACAGGCAGAAGTGGATGGACTTGTTTCCAGTCCTTTGAGTCTAAACCTGAATCCCCAACTCACCTGTGTGGTTCCCTCCTTCCCTCAGTGACCAGCACTGGCACCCACTGGGCAGCACAGGAGCTTCCCCATTCCACAGAACAGATCACATGGAACACACTCTGGTGCTCTTCTCTCTTTCTTTACATACATTTTCAAATGTATATGATTTCAGCCGGCGGTAAAAAAAGAAGAAACTTGCAAACTGAATTTTTTTTCCTGTGAAAACCACAGAAAAATTGAAATTTTAAACATTGTTGCCCAAAAGCAAAGATGTCATTTTGTTCACTGTATTTTTCAAGAATATTTCCATAATTTCAATTAATACATTTAGTCAGTGAAGTGGGGAAGGGGGCAAGAAGGTTGTGAGGTAGAGCAAGAGCTATCAAAGGCGAAGTTAACTGTTAAACTGCTACAGTAATTTTCTGGGGAGTAAGTATGACCATACAGGACTGTTCTTCCCCCTAGGGCAGTGCCAAGGTAGGAGCTGGTCTTTCCCAAAGCCACACACATTCCTTGCTGGGATACAAACCCTGTCGTGTGCTGTTTGCTAATGTGAAGATATTTGTACTCCCCAAATCACAGGAGAAATAAACTGATCTATTCTGAAGCCAACCCAGACCCAAAGGCTTCTTTATGTATTTATTCACAAGCTGCTGTTTTATCGCAGGGCATGTGTCAGCCAGCAATTCATTCCTTTCTGTTACAGGGATTTCATGCTATGGGAAGTGATGGGGCTGTTTGAATAAGGCAGTGGAGAAAGCCAAATGCTTGGGGCTCTCAGGAGAGGCAGAGGGACATGGCAGAGAGAGGAGCACGCCAAGGGGGACGAAGAGGCAGAAAGCATCTCAGGGATCATGCTGTTTGCATCACAGCTTGGAGTGCCACCTCATCAGCAGGTAATGCAATCCACTCGGGATTGCTTCACAGAGCTGCATCACTACCAGGAACCGCTGAGGTCAGTGGGCGTTCAGGTGGAGATGCCCTGAGTCAGAGAAGACATCAGCTGATGGTGCAGATCAAGGGTCTAGTTGTGATTTTATTTCTTTTTTCCCAAGATAATAGACGTTAATCTCCTGAACTCCAGCCTGGCGAGATGAAAGTGCTGCTGCACCACACTGAGCCCAGCCCGTGAAGCGAAACCAGACACACACACACACACAAAGCACTGTCACTTTGTGTTCATCTAAGACATTACATTTTTTTTTTTTTTGGCACTTTGAGCCCAGCTCTGCTAGCAGCCACATATCTCCAGAAGGATTTGAATGCACAGACTTGTGAGAGCAGAGTTTGGTGTTCAGCAGGGTCCAGGTTGTGGCAGCTGGAGCTGCTTTCCTCGGGAACCCTGGGCTGTGCGAGGGCTCCGGCCGCCGGTGTCAACGCTCGCGTAACCGACCTTGAGATCTTCCAAAACCTAAACCAGGAGAGACTGTGGCTGCACGAGACTGTGTGTGGGTAGGTGTGTTTGAGAGAGATAATTATTGGGTAAGGCAAGAAAACATTTACCTACTGCTGTAAAGAGTTCTCTGAAGACAAGAAGAATCCCTATCCTTTAGCCTTTTAATTGATTTTAATTATTCAAAGCTCTTCTCTCCTTGCTCAAATAGCAGTGTGATACAATATTGTTGCAAGTGTCTTGGTGCCTTTTGAGATACTTAAATATGAATAGCTGGGAAGCTGGTGCCTGCTCTCCCTCTCAAGCACACAGCCAAATCTTGCTGTGCAAGGCAGAGCCCACTGCACAAGAGCCAGATTATTCTAACAGCACTCTTCATTTCATGGGGATTCGTTTAAGTGGATTCCACACAATACTCTAAAAATGTTATGAGAGATGATTCTAATAAGGCAGAAGCCACTACGGCATTTAAGGGGAATTTAATCTTATTCTCCTACCACATAAAAAGGAGAGAAGTGCTGACTTTTAGCCCACTACTGGCCTGTTTCACAAACATTTCAAACTGTGCTTTTCCCAGCTGGGCATTCCGCTCATACACGTGTAGATTGCATCAAACCCCTTTTTTTCCCCTGTGATCCTTCGTTCACCTTCCTCCTCTTTGGAAAAGACAGACACAGAGAATGGCCTGGTTACAACCTTCACAAACAGAAATGACTGTGGTGTGAGGAGCTGGGGTGTGCTGAGACCTGGCAGCGGTGTCACAGCACTGAAGGGGCAGCACTGCATTGCTCTCCATGCAATCCCAACAGTCAGGAATGTTTAAAGTGCGTGCTGGCACACGGGGAGCGATGCTCCAGCGTGCACTGGGTTATTGCTGTGATTCACTGCTGGATAGGCATGGCTGCCCAGTCCACCACAGCAGGAGAAGCACACTGAGTCCGTGCTGTTGCTCCTCTCAGCTGCTCTGGTTTTGGCTATCCAGTCAGAGCCCTCTGCGGGAACCTGTCCCAGGGCTGCAGTGTGCTGGGCACTCGTGTGTCTCCCTGACTGGTTTGTAATACCATAAGCACAGAGATGAATGTAGGAGAATCATCAAGCCCTTGGCAGCTAAGGGGTGCTGCTGAAATGCTTAGGCGTGTTCACACACAAGTTCACTGGAAGAGTTTGCAAAAGAGGGAGGCCCTATTCACCCCAAGGAGCAAAGCCTGCGGTGGAAGCAGCCTGGTTGGAAGTGCAGGGCTGCCCAGGTGCATGGGGTGTGGCCGTGCTGAGCCTTCTCCCTCTCATAGGGCTGAACAGTCCCTCCATACAGGCTGGTTTCCTACAGAGGACTTCCCACTCCAGCCTTCCACGCCGTGCTTGGACCTCCTGCTCCTGCATCACGCCACTGCTCTGAGCCACACAGCCCCAGGGCAAGGCTCAGGGTGCCTGAAGCATCAGAGGGCTCCACTGGGTTTGCTCTTCCCTCTGCCTCTCCCACTCTCTGTTGCACAAACCAGCCCTCCTCCTTCCTGAGGCATATTCCTGCCATTATGCTTCCTGGGAGTTGGCTTCCTGGGGTAGCCTTCATCCCTGTGATTGAGTCGATTTACCCAACCCTATTTCTACTCCTCCCTCTGATAATATTAGCCTATCTATTGCATATGCCAGGTATAAAGTTACAAAGGTAATTACCCTTCCAGCCATCCTCTGGAGAGGCTGTTTTTCCAGTGCTGTCTCTGGTTTAGTGGTGGGCTTGGCAGTGCTGCGTTGACGGCTGGACTCAATGATCTCAGAGGGCTTTTCCATCCTAAATGATTCTATGGTTCTACAGCAGATCTCTTACAGAGGGTAGTGAGTTCAACACTTAGCCAGAAGGTGCATATGCAGAGGAGTTTGTGGGCTGTTGAGGAACATTTTTCATGGAGGCTTGCATAGTATCCACCAGAAAAGTTCTTGCTTTCATTTGTTTCTTTAGGCACTAGCAGTGGTGCCTCAGAGATCAGCCGTACAAGCGTTAGCTTTTGTTCTTTGCGTGCTGGTGATGATGCTGCTGGGTGGGATGGGAACACTCCCTGTTTGGCTTGGGGATGCCCCAAATGCCTATAGCGAGTGACAAGGAGCTCAGGGAAGGGGGTATAACCCCTTAGTTTGCCATTTCTGCTTAATCTGATCCAACAACCAGTTATAAATTAGCCCCAGTATAAAAGGAAAGGGAAAAATCCCAGCTAGGAACTCCAGATTTGAGTCCTGGCTCAGCCAAATTTCTTTTCATCCTTATGCAAATCAGACAACTCCTGCTTATTTCATCATGAAGTGGGAGGCAGGGTAAGGCTGACGTAGTCTGCAGTACCTCCCAGGAGTATTAAGAAGGTTAATTAGTTAATGTTTCCAAAGTGTGATTATACAAGTGCCAAACAAAACTAACAACAAGAGGAAAAAATGACACGGCAAAGAAAATAAACAAGCATAAAGCCAAATTAAACAGAGTTAAGGGAGGTAACTCTATGACATTAAATATGAAATTGTAGAATAAAAATAGAGATTGATGTAACTTATATGAACTACAGAAGGCTGAGTGCAAAACTCTTTGCTGGCTGTGCTGTATGACCAGACAGACTGATTCTAGAAAGAGAGCTTTTAGTTAAGTTTTAGGCTTCTGTGACAGTGATTTATTTTAATGATACACAAAACTTCACTTTGCATTTGTGATTTCAAGACCTCTCTAAGTTTATGTAAATTCTAGCTGCTAGGGCACAAGATAAAATCATGGCTCTTACTTACTTTTATAGTGTCACATAAATGTGAAAAATTGAAGAGTTGCTCCAGGCCAACATGCTACATTTTGACACTGTGAGAATCTCTGTATCCTGCATACTCTGCTCTGATCAGGGAATATCTGTGCGAGCATGCACAGAGGAAGAAACAGAAAGCAAAGGACAAAGCAGCTCATATTGTCGAGAATCCAGAAGCAGTAGTCCCTCATTCCCAAGCTATTTCACTATGTGGAACAGCAGGTAAACAGGGGAAAAAAAAACTTAGCAGGCCTTTAAACATATGAAATATTCTCATGGAATCCAAACAAGATCAGAATATTTCTCATGAGTCTGTCAGTTGGCAAACTCAGAATCGATCCTCTCTCCACGCAATCCTCAGGCTGAGATGGGGCTAGCTTGGAGTGAAATTGCATGGTGGAAACATGCCTTGCTCTGCGATTTTGCCTGGTTCTGTAATCAAATTTCACAATAATGAAAACTGTAAGTCAAGAAATTGAGGAAATGTCATGAAAAAGACACCCACAAAATAAATATGCGCTGAATAAATCCATCCACATTAACTTGGGAGAAACAGGAATAGTGGCTAGCACAGCACGTCTGCCTTCTCAGCTGATCACTGAATCACGGTCTGACTTTGAGCACATCACTTAAATCTTGCTTAGCTTTGGTTTTCTCCTCCAGGAAGGGGAGAGAACAAAGGATGTGTGTGCCAGGCTTGCTCCGAGCAGTCGGTGCCTGGCTGCCCACGGCTCCCGCAGCCCCCGGGCTGAGGCTGAGGGAGGTGCATTCCCGAGGAGGCTCTTCCAGCGCATCCGAGGCAGCACCACGTTCTGGTTGACTGATCCTCGGGGCTGGTGACAAAGAACGGCAGCGAGGACAACACCCGTGCGCACCCTGGGGTGCCTCTGGGCACTCCAACCTGTTGGCCCCGGCTCCTGCCATGCTGTGTTTTTCCTGCTAACGAGCCCCAGGCCAGCTCTGCCCGTGCAGAGGAGCTGGGAAGGCTCTGCATGGCAGCAGCTCGGTGTTTCTGCTCCTGCAGTCATTGCAAGGCGCTGCTGGTGGCTTTAAGCACATGATGGCTGTGTGGCACCGTGTGTCCGTCAGGGCTCGGCTGCACGCTGTGGTCTGCGCTGGGAGCAGTGCCACTGCAGAGCTGAAACCGCTGAGGCTCCTGTGGGTTTCATCCCAAATCCTTGCAAATGTGGCTGCAAACTCCGAGGAATGTGTCAGGCCGTGTCAGTCGCACCAAGCTTCACCCATGCAAACGGGTTGAGGACGCTGGCGCGCTTTTCGTGATTGCGACAGTTTCTCCCCTAAAATGGGAATGTGGCAGCTCCTGTGCGAGCCTCTCTGCCTTTCCTCAGGGTCAGGGGACAAGTACCGCTGGTTATCTGTGAGAAGTGTGTGCTACACAAACTAAAAATTAGTATGACATAAAATGAAAAGTCTGGACCCAGACGAGGCTGATCTTTCTGGTACCACCGGGAATCTTTCAGAGTCCTGCTCAGATTTATTTCACATGCAGTGAAATCTAGTGCCCCAGCTCCAAAATGTCCATTTTCTCCCAAAAGGGAAATTTCCTCCAGTTGTTTTTTATTGCCTGAAAGTGACATTTATACCAACATACATTTACCCCTTTCATGCTGTAGTTAAATTAACATGCTTTTCCTCCTCCAGTCCATGAACTTCTAGTGCATCAAGCTGAAGGGGTTTAGTTCATTCCACATCCCCTAAAAGCTGTTCTTAATGGATTTTTTTTTACCTGAGCAGTCCTGTAGATGCCATTCCAAGGTCCTCTATGCGATAGAAGCCAAAGAAAGTGCAGGGCAGGCCAGGTTAAAGAAGGCTCTACTGAGTTAGTTTTGATTAAGCACACTTCTGAGTTTGGCCCATCTCTTCTCTCTGACATACACACCTGGTAGCAGCACTCAAAGCACCCTGCAAAGGAGGAGAGAGGAAGGGGAAAGAAAATGTGATTATGAAACATCAGAGTAGATCTGATCATGTCAAATTCCTCTGGAGAAAAAGACAGAGAAAAAAATTACCAGCACACAGTGCTTGAAGTCAATAAATGAAATTTACCCAATTCAGCAGAGGCATCAGGGAAATCACTCTTGATTTGTCTTTGATAGGTTGACAAAATCTCTCTTAAAGTTGTTTTAATGCATTTGTAACTAGGCTTCCAAATACATTGAACCCAGGCCAGATCTCAGCTTAATAGGACCAGCCCTCCATGTCAATCAAATTGGTAGCTGGTGAGAAAAATGAACCTTTTTTTGTGCCCCTTGTTCTCAAGTTGGGCAAAGAGCCCAAAAGTGTCTGAGGCTTTACTTTGCCAAGCTTCTGAAGGAAAATTTACTTACAGGAATGAAAATGCCTCATGGCTGTCTGTAGCACAATGAAACAAGTCAGGCCAAAAGCTGCCCCCAGACGTTTCCTTGTGGCATCTGTTGGAGTCAGCAGTGCCATCGTGTAGGTGAGCTGAGGGCAGAATTTAGCTTGTTGATAATGGGATTAGGCATTATGAAATGAAGGTATGTTCTGCTCTCTGTGTCGGCAACATTAATGAATTAATTCGCTGCTTAATTAATATACAAAGCCACAGAGTGCTGTTGGCAAATTAACTGTCAGCAAGACACGTCGCTCCAAGGGTGATTGGGTATTTCTTTTTTCTTCACCCTGCTTGTGTCAGGGGCAGAGATCATGTTAGGTGCTGAGTCATGGAGTTATAATGGGAACTACTGGGACCTGAGCTCTTTGGAAAAGAGCTGCTCCTGTCCTCTCCATCCCTGGATGCAGGAGACAAAGGTCAGCACTCCATCCAATGAGAGGCACTGCAGAGGCATTTCTCCCTCTTTTTAATCCTGCAGTGACAGTCACCACCCCCTCACCAGCACTTGCTTTATAGTTGAGAAACAAGATTATTTATATTAAAAAAGGCTAAATATATTAGAGCTCGGTGCCATAACTGTAAAGAAGAGCAGAAAATCTAGCTGCAATGGTATTATGTGAATCTGTGTCTGACTTTCCCCCAAATCTGGTCAGAATTTTTAAAAGGGGTCTAGATTCACAGCAAGTCAGAATCCTGATTGCTGTGTTTTTTAATATAGCTGATGTTAAATAAAATTGAAATGCATGCTTGGACTTTCTTGAATTGCTTGAACTTCTGAACAGACCGACAAGGAGTAGAAAACACTAGAAAATCAGGGAGTTGTGCCATTCAAGTTCACCTCAGGAGTGAGCTCAGGACTCAGCTTCCCCTCTGATCACACTTTTAGTTGTGAGCTCAGAGTACACCACAGCTTCAAGTAAGGCCCCAGCTTCTCAGTATGTTTCTACAGAAATCGCACAAAGCGGTGAAAACTTTGGCCAAAAATGAGCTCTGGTGCACTTGAAAGGCTTTGTGAATCATTTCTGCAAAGAGTTGCACATTCATTAATCAAAGCTGAAACCTGGCAGGGTGCAGAGGTTTGGTTACTCAGTGCACCCAGAGCTCAGTACCCAATCCAAACCCCACTGAATCCTCTGGGAGCTCTTCCGTGCTTTGCTCGGGCTTTGGACAAATGCTTCAACCACAGCTAGCCCAGGATCTCTTTTCCATGTGTGATACAGATGAGGGTACTCAGGAGAGGAGACAGTTGTTTACAAGGAATGCTGCATCTCAGAGCAAGGGGAAGACATGATTACAGAAAAAAAAACGCACCGCATGTTTTGCAAATCTGATTGTCTATCAGAAAAGTAATTTCACAACTATGTAAATACACAGTTATTCTGTGCAAAAAAAATTTTTTTAAAGCTCTGTCTCGCTAATTGCACAAGAGGCTCCTTTGCTGTGATGAAAAACATCTGCCAGCATTTAGAGCAGACTCCAATGTGCATTTGCACTGTGCTCTGTCTTATAAATGCACAGGGACATGGAGTGGAGGAACTTGGTTTGTTGTCTGGGTAAGGAATTTCTACAGGGAAAACTGGGTGGTGGGAGCTCAGGGAGAGCTCTGATCCATTGTCCACTCTGCCTAAGGCCTCACACCTCTGTTAGACCCATGAATGATGAATGATACAGCCTCCCCACCTTTCCAAATTTATCTCCACGGACTTTCTCCATTCCACATGCAAAAGAAAGATTATTCCCACTCATAGTAAATCTTCAGATGAAACAGAATCTACTATCCTTTAAGAAGGATCCTCTATTTCACAGAGCAGTAAAGCTAAGTTTGATTAGGAGCTTAGCAGGAAAAGCAGCGACACAAACAAGTGGACCTTAAACTAACTGGTACCTTTGTATTGATTTCAGTGAGCTCTGGGCAGCACCTAAGGTATAAATAGATGAATTTTGATGCCTCTTTAGCATTAAAACATGGGATGAGTGACTGACTACAAGAAGAATGAATGAACTGGAAAAAAATTCCTCCACAAACCAAAAATAATTGACAGCTAATGAAGTATTTCCAGTGAATGAAAATACAAATTATATGGGAGCTATCCAAGCTGCTACAACTGAAATGCCTTTCTGCCCTCATTACTTGTCTCCCCACTTCGACAGCAGTTATCGCTTAGAAGGATGTGCTTCAGGTCACAGCTGCTATCAGCAGCTCACTCTTTAGCCATACCTGCTTGACAGGCCTGCAAGACTGTAAGGGATTTGCTTTAGGGTTGGTGATCTGAGTTTTTAAATTTTAATCATAATTGTTTTTCTGTATCAGTGTCTTAGCTATGCAGAACTGTAGATTTTGCATTTCAAATCATGGCAAAAGTCTATTCCTAGCATGCAAAAATAAAAATAATCTTGGTAATCAGAAGCTTATCAAAGGGCAGATACTGACTGTGCATTTGATTCGTCTGCTGAGACAATAGATATTGTGTTTTACTCTGGATGTAACATCTACTGATGTAACTGGCTGAGCTGTGCTCCTGCATCACATCCCTGCTGCTCCCCTCCTGCCCTGGGCTTGCAACAGGGACCTGTGAACTCCTTTAACCCTGGAAAAGGGAGAATGGAACCATGTGATTCCACATCCAGGGTTAGGAGCCCATGTTAGGCAGGGTTTGACCCTTGGTTTGAAGTGGTTGGAGACACAGAAGCAGTTTTAGCTCAAAGCTTCTCACTGGGGAAAAGAAGCAGAGAAGAGAGTGATAGTATGAAGCATTTGGGTGGTTGATAAGTGTAAAAGATAATCCTCCACAAGTGTGTTTTGGAAAAGCTCAGGGTAAGAATCTCTAGTGTCCCCGTGAAGAAGAGAGAGGAGATGTAGGTGGAGGAAATGGGCAGCAACAAACCAGTTTTAAAATCTAAAACAATTCCTATGAAAAAATTCCCTATGAAAAGCCAGAAGCTTTTATTTTTTCATAGTTTCTTAAAGAATAGATGGTTCAGAATGAGGCAAAAAAGATGTGTTCTGGACTCACTCGGCCACAAGGCACCATTGATTCCTACCTTCAATGCACACCAGTGTCAAAGCCAGTTTGTCAATCCACCACTATCAGCACACTCGCTTTGAGAGACAAATGAAAAAAGCCCAGTGAAACCTCCTAATCTGCTGCTTGTCTGGGCTATTAGCAGCTCCAGAGCTGAACCTCCTAAGGTCTGAGATGTCAATGGGAGTTATATGTTTGGATCAAGGACGTGATATGACCCAGATAAATTTTAGACAGAGAGGTAGATCAAAATGTGGGTCAGGCAGTTGTTAGTGTTTCTTTAAAGATGATGGAGGAATGATTTTTAACACTTCCGAGGAGTTTTGTTGATGTTCTTATGTGCGCTCTTTGTTTAAAAAAATAAATACATTTTTCATGCCTTCAAAATTCCAAGCTGCAGAAAATTTCCTCTTGTGATGAGAAGCATTCAAAACAAAAACATGTGGCCTGATTTGTCTTTTATAGAAATCAAAGGCTGTATTCTAAAGAGACTTCCTTTACCACACAAATGTAGCAGATGTTTTTTAAGATTATAGCTGCACAAGCAATCTACAGTTTGAATCTCAGAAGCATTTAAAGTTTTTTTTAGAGGAAGAGTTTTTGTCTTATACTGTGATAAACTGCAAGTGAGTGTAAAAGGGATTGTCTAAGACAGGTAATTAAGGTGACAGTGTACAGTAAATTTGGCCAGCATTGTTTTCATCCAGGAAAATAAAGTTAAAAATGATCAGACCATCCCAGGCTAATGTTTTGCTAGTGGGTTAATTAAAACACATTTTCAATGCCAAAGGTGAAGAGATTAGATCTATGGTAAAAGCAGCCCAACAAAACAATGCAGCCAGAAGTGTGTATTTGCATATGTGTTGTTAATAGGACCTGATGCTGTTTCCACTGTTGGTGTCCCCAGTGAAGCTCTGTGTGTGCACTGGAGCCGAGGGCTGGGCTGGGACGTGGCTGAGCCTGTGGAGGTGCACCAAGAGGATTTGTCAGCATGTTCCCAGTTGCTTGGTCAGGCTCCAAGCAGAAATGTCAGGTCTTAATCCTGCTTTCTTATCCATAATCTTTTCCCTAGCTGTGAAAGCTCCTGCATCTCCTGAACGACTGAGTGACCATCTCAGGGGGCTGGGAACCCTGGTCACCTGTGGGACACTTCTGACAGTCTTAAAAAATTGGCTCCTGAAGTAGTCTGAAATGGGAACTGAGGACATAAACCAGGTTCGCAGCCTTTTTATTAGATCAGAAGAGTACTGGCCACTGCGTAGTCTAGTGAGATTGCTGAAAAATAAAATAAATAAAATAAAATAAAATAAAATAAAATAAAAATAATAAATAAATGATAAATAAATAAACAGGCAGGAAAAGACGAAGAGTGGAAAGACAGATCAAGCGAGGGGGAAGCCCGAAGAGGCAGTGTGTGTTTCAACATCCAGAACACTCTGCAGCAATCAGCTGCATGGGCTGTTGCTGGGTGGTAACACTGAGCAAATTCAGCCAGGGCACATGAACCCTGCTGTGCTCACTGTTGCGTGTGCCTGGGGCACAGGGACAGTCCTGGCTGTTTGTTTTAACATCATCATCAACTCCAGCCTCGATAGAAAAGAAACTGCTTGGTCACTAGCAGGGGAGGTGGAGAACACCAGACTTTGAGAGACTTTAAGCCAGAATTAGATATCACAGCTTCTGCTCTCTCAGTAAATGTGAGAGTATTGCTGGCAGGAAAAACCACTCTGTCATTCCAGGATGGCTCTCCCAGCACAGCAATCTTTTATTGATTTTTGTGAACCATTAACCCGCTCTTTTCAGGAATTCAGTAATGGATGTTGATGTGGGTTAGTCCTGCTTCTCTGACGATCCCTGATGAGGAAGATACCGGGCAATACTTGCTCAGGGCTCAGTGCAGTGTGAGCCAGCAATTCCAGGTGTGAGCCATCCCACCTCGCATGGTGGGCTGTGAACTGTGATCACCTCTGTGTGGCTTGCGAAGCTCTTCCTTATCCTCTGCAGAGCCACCCTCATTTTTTATTTGACATATTTTTACTTTTTTTGAGAAACTTATAGATGTAGCATTTCTTTCCTATTTAGGAAGATTTAATCACAACCTATTTGCTCGACAAGAGGAAAGCAGTAAGCAGAAGAGAGAGGGGTGCATGAGGGAAGGCAGCGTAGCCTTTAAACCTGTTTGTTTTTGGTGACAAGCCACTCATGTTGTCTGGCGGAAGTGTAACTTTTGTGTTTTGCTTCCCTCAGCGTTGGGCAATCCATCCTGAACACACTGCAAACATGTTCTTGGCCGTGTTTGCCCTCTCACTGGTTTTTCTGATCCCCGTGGTTATATATTAATGGTATCTTCTCCGCACAGATGAGTCTGTGTTTGCTTGTTTGTTTGCCTGTTTGTTTGTTTGTTTTTGGGCAGGATAACAGCAGAACAATCTGCAAACCAGGGGCAGGTTTCCTGGTGCAGGAGGTCAGGCCCAGGGAGGAAGGGAGAAGTGGAGGGCAGGGGCAGGGAAGCAAAGGGCACTGTGGCTTCCCCATTAGCGCCAGCACTTCTGACATTTGCTCTGTCGCGTAGCTGGGAGCAGCTGTGTGACTGCCCTGTGTCCTCTCCTCAGCAGTGGAGCTTTAACCCAGCTCTGAAAATATAGGGAACACATTTTGTCAAAATGAGGAAACTTCTCGTGTTGGAAGCATATGTGAAAACACAAGATGGTTTTCTGCACCGAAAAAAGCATTTGTAGCACAACTTTCTGTTGTGTGGTGGTGCTCTGGGAGTGTGTGCTTCAGAAAAGAAAGCTTGGGGTTTAATTAACCTTTTTTTTTTTTTTTTGCCAGCAAGGATGGAAGTTTTGTCACTTCTGAAATGTTCACATTTATGAAACTGTCAAGTGGTGGCAGATACCACCCAGAAGAAATTGTTCATTACCCTAATGATTGCTCCAGAGTACAAGGTGGCACAATTTTGGAAGTGTCAAGAGCCGTGCTAATTTTTAAGAGCTCCAACATTCTAATTGCAATGCATCACTACCAGTACCTGATCCCCTATTAGATGCTTTTTATCTGAAGATTGGAGAGGACCACCATTGTGATCCTGACATTTCCAGCTACTGGATAACATTATCCCACATTCTGGCTCCAGTTATATCAATTAGAATAATATCACATTCCAGATTTGTCAGGTGGTCTCCTATAGCTATCATGTAGACACATCCATGTTTTCTACTGGTTGCAGCATAGAGCTTTATTAATTTATCAAGACTGGGCCAAGATGATGAGATTTCTTGTCTGCCTTTGAGCCATTGACAGCTGCTCGTGGTTCCAGGACTGGTTTTCTTGCTGTTCTCATTCACTTATATGAGGTTATAAGCTGTGGCCCTGAATTATGAGAGAATACCTAAAAATGAGCCGTGGCCCAATCCAAAGGCTATCACACACCTTCCTAGTGGATCATTGTTCATGCACTGTATAACGTGGGAGGAAGGTTTGTCACGACGCTGGCAGAGCTGAACTGTCGAGAGCTGACATCTCTCTAAAAGACATCTCCATTAACTCGGGCCAGCAAGAGTCCCTGCCCTATTTAATTCAGGCTTCCTCACTCTTTAAATGAGATATTTACTGGAAGACTGTACAGCAGCACTTGCAGGATGCTGAGTGCAGAGAAACAGGGGAAGAGAGAAAATGGAAATGTGAAAGGAGGCAGAAAGGCTGTTGGTGGTGGTGATCAGGGGGTGGTTAAGAGTAAAAAGCAAAATCCTTTGTATCATCTGTACTTTCCCCACAAATCTCTATAGACATGATATCAGAATGTGTCCAAAACAAACAGAAATTATCTAGTCAAGTAAATCCTGAGAGAAAGTAGGATTTAGAAAGTTAATATTGTGCATGTTAAAGATCTGACCTATTGCTTTTCCCCTGGTGAGCAAAAAAAGACTCAGGATGCTGATGATAAGGCTGAGAAATAAAGTTATAATTTCAGTAAGGGTGGAAACAATTTTGACCCTGATGGATTCTTTAAAATAAATCTCAGTGGTACCAGAAAAGACCAGTAAGGATTGCTGGAGCTGCATGATAGATTTCCTTGGATGTTCCCAGATTTGTGCCCCATTCCTCCACTCCAAGAACCAGCCCTAAGGATGAGCAAGCAGAGCCAGGGTATTTCCCACCAAAAATTAAATATCTTGTTGAGGTACTTAAGGTCTGCTGGTTTTTCCAGCCTCCTACTGTAGTCAGTAGAGAGACACCAGCCTTGAAAAATGCAACCCACCTGGGATAGTTTACTTTCCTCCATTGACCAGAGAAAGGGTCTAGACTGCTGATGTCACTAAACCAGGTATAATGAGTCTGGATAAAAGTGAGCAGCAACAGCCCAAAGCTTGGAACTTTAGCTAGGAAAATATTAAAAAAGTGTGTGAAAATTCATTACAAATTCTGCTTGTATTCTCAACTACTTCTATTAGTTTCCCAGGAATACTGTAGCAAATTATTTTAATGAGGGGGAAGTCATGGGAACATCTGGGTTTTTTATTGAAAGCAGGAGAATTCTATATGGCTTGAAAGAAAGACTGAATAATTTTCTAGGAGATAAAGCTTTGTTAAATGTACTCATACATCAAAGTATGGGGGAAAGAACTGCCTGAAACCTCGGGTTTGTGCTGTTCAAGGACATGGAATGAGTGAACTATTATCTCTTCTGGATTGAAAGTCTATTAGCTAAAATCAAGTTCTGGATTCTCACCTCCAAATATAATAATTCAGAAATCTAAAACTCTTCTAATCAATGACCCCAAAAAAAAAAAAAAATCACTATATCATCAACAGGGTCTAGTCAAAATAACATAGATTACAAATTATTGCTATGAAGTGTTGAAGAAATTTCTTTTTTCACAAAGCTTCTGCAGCAAGTGATTTGAACAGCATCATAATCGGAGGACAATTTATGAAACAGATAAAGCAGTAAAATTCATTGATCACTTTATGTACTTTGCATTGTCAGAGATTGGCAAAAAGCTCCAAAAGCTGCTGCTCACAGCTCTGAACAGTGGTCAGTGATGTTTTTGACCATTCCTGACCAGAGAGGGTTAACAGGAACTTTGTGACCAATGGCAGCCTGACCTTTCCTGAGGGACTGATTGCCTTGGAAAGAGGAGGATGACAAAACCTTGCCCCATGGCTCTCCTGGGGCTGTGTTTGGGTCAGGCCTTGAGCGAGGGAAAGGCAACAGCTCAGTCCTGGCTGTGCAGTCAACCCTGCTGTGAACCAGTGTACCTGGAACAACAACCCCTAAAAGAGGAATCAATTATCAGGCACTGTTCAAAAAACTCGTGTGCACCTCCTGTGCCAGCAGCCCAGCCTTGTGTTCCATGTGTGGAAGGGCTTTTGAGGGGCAGCAAGTCAGTGGCAGGTTTCTGTTTGAGTATTCATGCTGAGGACATTGCACAGCACAAGCCTACACGTTGCTCTTCAATTAATTTTCCATTTACATCCCCCTGTACCTGACACATTCTGTTTGCATTGGGAATTAATATTTGCAAGACTAATGGAACCATCTTGGGCATCAAGGAAGAGAAAAAAAGATGAAAAAGAGGGGACAGAGACCCCAGGGGAGGTAGGAAAAGAGATAGAGAGTATGTAGTCCTTGAAGAACTTCTTGCATTCTCAGTAAAAGCAAGTGTTGTGTTCAGCAGCCATTTCAATTAATTTATGTTGGGCTGGTGACCATACATGGCTTATCTGTAGAATTAGATGATCCCTTCAGAGTTATTTAAAAAGAATAAAACAATCAGGCAAATTAAAAAAAATATATCATATTTTACAAAAATCCCATTAAACCGTCACACCCTCTTCTTTCTGCAATTCCTCTGGCACTATTTCTTTGGCAGAGTATTTGAGCCCGATACTGCAACAAGAGACATCAGTTTTCAGCTGAGGACCCTGTCTTTATTGTGCTCAGCTTTTGCACCTTTCAGATCCAACTGATACTTATCCAGATTGTGACTGGGAGCCTAATTTTGCATATATATCAACTTTTACTGTACATGATGGTGGCTAATTTTGGTCTCTGCAATGTGTAACTTTTGCCTCAAATCAATGTGATTCTCCAAAGAAAATTGTTTGCCTGGGTACTAAATTCAAGGTGCTTTGGTTCTACCTCATCAGGTAAATAAAATGCACACAGGAATAAGCACCAAGGCCAGCAGGTGGACAGCATATGTACAAATAAACTCATTTATCCTCTCAAAAAGTGGGAATTTCATGTGCACTGCTCCTTGGCCATGCTGTGATCACAATCCATTCAGGGAAAGAAGGAGCTGGAACGGGCCAAATTCATGCCAGAGAATAGCTTAGCAGTTGACTGTATAAACAGTTTTGTTCTAGTCCTGGGAGTGCTTCCAGACACGTTTGAATTTACTAATTTAAATGTAGCCTTGAAGTCCCACTGCTTGCAATACCACTCCAACATTTCCCTTGTGAGCAAAGGGAGAGGTCACGTGGACAAGATCATAACCACATCGCTTTAATAAAACAGACAGTAGAAAGCAGGCAATTATAAAAAGCAAAACTTACTTAACAGGATGGGAACTGGAACCCTTTTATAGAATTGGTTTACATTTTCTGCATAGCAATGCAGTGTGTTCTTACTAGAGAGGGTTATAGTCTCTCCTAGTTAGGAGTGGTAGTGAAAAGCATATATTCATCTCTGAAGTGTTGCCTGAAATCATGTTGTTAGACTTTATTTTAATAAACAACATTCTTAGATGCATGGCAAGTCATAAAAAATTATTATTAATATCAGGAAGTAATTCTGAATAAAATAAGCCCTCTGGACCAATATATATTCGTAGGGTGGGGCAAATGTTTAATCAACTGCAGAGGTAGAAGCAAGAGAGAAGGGTGGAAAGGAAGAAGACCCTTAATGTGAGAGAAATCAAGCAAGCCTGGAATTTGACTTAGGACCTGATTTTCATGATTCCTTCAATTTCAGCTTCTAATTTCCTAATTTTTCATACCTTTCTGATGCAGCAAATATTTGCATTTTCTGTGTCAGTCTGAAGAGACCAAATGAAAATTCCAGCACTGGACATTGTGGTGTAGCTTTTCACGGGCATCTTCCATTTTTGCAGACAAGTCTAGATGCAAATATTTGTAGTCTGTAGAAGTAGTTTGGCAACCTAATTTATAAGCATTAATGGATAATTGTTAGTAATTAAATGTTTGATTACCCAACTGGGCCCACAGATCAGGTTGCTAGATTTCCATCTGCTAATAGCTGTACGCACGGGGGATCCCGGGACTGGAAATGGGAGTGAAGGCTGGGGTTCACATGGTGCAAAACTGAAAGTGCAAACATGAAGCTCAGTCTGTTGATCAGCTAGAAAACATGAAGCTTTATCTATCTATTCTGATGGTACTTCTCTGCATTCAGGGCTGCAGTGTAGATGTCTGCAGGTTTAAATATAATCCAGTGTATTAGAGATCAATGAATTAGATTGGTGTGGAATTGGAATTCCCTCTCTGCTTTTGCAGGCTGCAGGTAGGCACAGGTCACTTCTGCTCATTAGTCCTACATAACCTTCCCATATTTAAATTTGCAGGTCATGGAAATAAGACCCCTTTTTGGATCTAGCTCCATTCCTCTGGTAGATGAGTCTCTGCACCCATGGAGACTGGTAGGGATAGTCTGGAAGTCAGGGAGGGTGCAAATCCTTTCCAAGTGGGCAGCACTGCAGTGATGGTCACAAAGGAGTGCCCAGCTTTCTGTCCAATGTCTGAATCTGAAACTCTCCTTAACTGATGATGGAATATCATTGTTTTCTTTCACAAGAGGCCATTAGTAGCATGAATACATGTAAAAAGACCTGATGGAGCTGGCAGGGATAAAATATTTCTTGTCCCTGGTTCTCTCGTTGTCCTCAGCTCATAGGTTGCTTTTGCCCATCCTAGGAGACCTGTACATCACATAAAGAGCCCAGAATTAAGTCAGCTTTGAATGGATTTAAAGCAGCCTGCTGTTTGTCTACAGACATGGACTTTATACAATGATTTCCTGACCAAGGATTTGGCCTTTCTCAAGGGTTTAAGCAATTGTCCTGCGCAGCCATGGATTCGGAGTGCATCATTTTCAAAAAACTTGTCTCGCTTTGTGTGTATTTCCTCTGTGCCTCAGCTGACTTCCCCTCCCTGACAGCTGTCTAGCTGAAATATAGAACCAGAGATACGGGTAACACACTCTACTAGTGGGCAGCACCAACTAATATTTGCATTTAAGTGCCCTGGTTGCAGTGAGATTCCATACAAAATAGATGACTCCCTGCAGAGGCAGCAGCCCTCTAATATCCCCATCCTAAAAGGGTTCTTTTTAGATGGTGGGAAGATTCTTGAAGTCTGAAGGAAAGCAAGATTCCCATCCCTGACAGCATGGGAGCAGCACAGACACTCTACATCAATAAGTAATCTGATCATGAGAAGCAAAGGTTAATGACTAATCTGTTTACCTGAGCTTCATTAATCAAAGATTTACTAGAAGTCAGAATCCTATTGCTGCTCAGGCACAGACAGCTTTGCTTCCAGGTTAAAAAAGACAACTATGCAAACGGCACGGAGCATGTAATTCAACAGAGAGCAATTTTCCCAGTGTGTGGATGACAAAGGAGAGCATCAAAGAGAAAAGGCTCTAATCAGAAGGGATTATATCTGGGCTGCGTGGAGCAGAGGGAAAGCCTCAATCTGCAGTGATGTGAAGAAGAGTTCGACTATGCCTAGCAGCAATATCATCAGCCTTCTGAAATGATTACGGGGTATTTTGATGTCGTGAAATATTATCCTGTTCTCCATGACAACTGACACCTCAATAATAGCACCTGTAAGGATTTAAAAGTTGCCAGAAGACTTCCAAAAACATTGGGCTAAACATCCAGCACGGGCATCTGGGAAAAGCAGTTTAGATCACAGGGACAGAACCACTGGAGAATTGCTCTGCCTGCCCTTTCTTAGGAACTGGTGTGAGGCCTGCTGTAAAATCCATCTAATCTGAGATCTTTATGTCTGTTGTGACAGTTAATGTCCACATTATGGTTCTAATTGCCCTCAGGTTAAAGGCACTAAAGGAAAAATGAATAGCAACTCAGGCTGTTGGTGTTGACTATTCTTTGTGCAACTTTAATCCAACAGTTTTCTTTCTCCTCAGAACTCCCAGAGGGATGGTCCAGTTTTTTCTAGGGAAAGCATTGGAGGCAGAAAACTTTCTGATGGGCCCAGTTCTCCAATTCAATGAGTTGTGTTGACAGAGTCACTCACATGTTTCAGCCTCAGGGGCTGAAAACGCGGACTTGAACAGAGCAAAGCAGAATAAAAAATAATTTTTTTCCTATGCAAAGTTAATTCTTTGAATTCAAAAAGTCTTTACATAGGACTGTCTCTATGCCAACTGATGTGAAATCAATTATATGTAAACCTAGACACAGGTAAAAGAAATAAATAAGAAAAATTTATTCTGAGCTAGGGAGTCCAAGGCCCTGAGGAGTCCTGAGGTCCCTTATCTTGGTCTTTTGTTAGATCATGATTCCACTGTTTGCAGCAGGTAGAGAACTGCACGAGGCAGGGAGGAATTCAATGAATTGTCAACCTCAGGCTGTGTAGTTTCTGTTCTGGTCCTGGCAGAGGCCACGCTGCAGTGCCACCCTGGGACCCCTGGGCACAGCAGGGTGTGGGTGACACAGGACTGACGTGATGCAAAGATACAGAGGGGCTGTGGGCATTGAAAATGGAGACAGAGGAATCAAAGACGAGACTTGTCCCAGGCTGTTGCTGCAAAGCCATCTACTCACTGGAATACATTTTTTAATGCCATGTGTTGTGAGCTAATTAATTCAGGGCCAGATTATGGTTTCCTTTTCATTACCTTACTTCCTCCATTCAAATATGAGGCTCAGAAGCTCCTTTGGTCTGTGTCTGCTGCCCGTCTGCCTCACCCAGATGTCTGGAGGCTCAGGCAGGGATGTGCTGGGAGATGTCCCGACCTCAGCTGGGACCTGCACCGGCAGATCGGTATGGAAAGAGGAAGTGCATATATGCTACATTTAACAATTTTAAAAGTACCTAAAAGATTTCCTAAGGTTTTGAACTTCCTCTTCTCCACCACACAGCAGCCCACAGACCCGTGAAGGGTTGCTCTTATCAAGTGCAGCACTTCATTCTCCTGAGTGATTTTCAACCACCAGCACCGATGCCTCTTATCACACAAACCCGAGGGAAAATGTTGGTTTGCAGAGGAAGACGTCGGCCGGGTGCTCTGGGTGCTTTATCTGTGCACCAGGCATGGATGCCATTATCAGCGTGTGGTAAACCTGGCACCGTTGTTTGGCGTCCCTCAAGTTCAGCAGGAGCGATGTGACCTGACAAGGAAGAAGCTGTTTCTAATAAAACATATTTTGGCTATAGGCAATGCTGCTCTTTCCCTGGAGAGAGTTATCAGTTCCATGTGAAGCTGCTTTTTGCATGCACGGAAGAGAAGCTACAGAACTGCACAGACTGGGAGCTCCCTGAAAAGTGGGAAGAGATGTCTGTATAACCACAGATATACCTTTACTACAGAATTGATTTTTAAAGATGTAACTTCTCACTTGAACAGTGAAACATTTTGCATAATTTTAATTCTCTTCCTCTCTCTCCTTATATATTTAAATTATAGCCCAAAGAACGCAGGCAACTACTCCTCTCAAAAGCAGACCAATAAAAGTAGGGAAATATAATTAGATGAGCAATTGGAATTCATTTTGGAATGATTGAATTGAAATGAGTAAGACCAACACTTGGGTTGTTTTACTGGGGAATGTGTCCTTTAAGCTGCTAATGGAGTGCAACCAAATAAAGAAACCACATTTTTCTTAGTAAGAAAAAAAGATGGTAGGGTTTCCCGTGCAAGGATCAGGGCTCTTTTTTATGAAGATAGAATAGGAACTGCAGAGGGGATGGACTTAGAGAAATCTTTGGAGGTGGCTGGCTGTGATTCTGTTGTATCGATCATTTAACACCACTAGGCCTTAATTGCATGGTTAATGACATGCCACAGAATTACATTCTTCACAGAAGTTTCTTTTTTCTCTGTGATTTAAATCAAATGCATATATATAAATATATATATATATATATCTTCTTCCTCAGAGACAACTACACTATCTCTGGCAATAGGAATTAATGAAAGATGCTGCGATCCTTGAAATCAATGTAGTTACATTGATTTATACTGGTGTAGGAATTGACCTTTGAGTTCAAAACAAATCTAATGATGTTAGAAGGAAAAAAAACCCCTAAGAAATATACATAAGACAAAATTATCAGAAGTGTCTTAGTGAATTAGCACCAAATCAGGCTCCAGATTACTTTTCTATACTACAAAATTTTGAAAAGAAGTGTCTGTTCTCCATCAGGTGAGAAACACCAGAGGCGACAAAAAACCCTAGCAGCTGGAAGAAGAAATAAGAAAATCCTCCAGCCTGTGGCCAGTGCAGCGTGGAGCCAGCCTCTCTGCATTCCCGTGCCATTCCCAGCAGTTATTTGCACAGAATGCCAGCTCTCGGAGGGGCAGGGCTGCACCAGCCGCGCCGGGAGCCCGCTGGGGAAGGTGCTCAGTGCGGGTATTCAGGAGCAGCAGGCTCCCGGGAGCTGATTGCCGGCCGCATTCAGGGCATTTCTGGCGGCTCTCCAGGCTCATAGGGAATTCGGAGCAGGAGAGCAGCGTCTCGTTCCATGTTGTTCCTTGCCTGGATGCAATCAGTGGTATTATACCTGAAAAGTGACTGGTGAGCATCTGCTAAAGAAACGGGGAAATGATACTCCCATGGTGTTTTCTTAAAGTCTCTGCTGAGTTTTTTTTTTTTTAAAGGCATTTTTTTTGCATTGTTGCTTACAATGAACTTTCCTTCTGTAAAAGTGCCCAGGAATAGGACTTGGTACCAGTTTTTGTAGCTGTTGAGGGCCTGGCTGTGGGTGTTCACTCTCCCACCATTACCCATGTATTCACATCATTCTAGTGTGTGTAATTCTCATCCCAGAAATGAGCATTACTTTCAGTCAAATCAACTTGACTGTTACCAAATTTTCACTTTATCTATATATGTATATTAAAAGGACTTCCAACAGCTACTTCTCCATTCCATGATATTAAGGGAAGTAGCCAAAGAATCAGCTGAGAATGCACTGATAAATGCAATTACAACTAGATTGATGTTTTTAAATGTTCTGTTGTTGACAAAGAGCCCTCAGAAACCTGAAATGTTAATCTGTTTTTCTTTTGCAAATTGAGTACTGCCTGCTGTGTACATCCTTTTATTACTGTAGGGCTGCTCATAAGCTCCAGGCTGTTGGCATTTATTTATTAAAAAAGAAAAATTATCAAGAAACAGCACTGAAATATTTTTTCAGTTGGTTTCCAAAACAAAAATATTGGCAGACACTGGGAAAAAAAAAAAAAAACCCAACAAAATTTTGGCCAAAAGAGTATTGACAGACAAGAACAGAAGGAGCAGTGTCGGTACCCCCAGGGACGCAGAGTCAACGAAACAAAGCTGACTTTCTCAAGTAGTTGTCTAGACAATCAAGAGGCTTTTTACAGATTGATGCTTAGGTTTAATAAAGAGGCCAAACTGCTTGAGTCTGCACGAAGCTGTAAGAAATCAAAAGCAAAATTCCACAGAGTGGTGCAAGAGCAGTATAATATAATTGCAGGGGTTTCAGAACAAAATCTTTATGAAAATGGGCAGCTTTCCTAGCCAAAAGACACCTTCTGGTGTCATTTATCAACAGCTGCTTTAGAAACCTGAGGTATGCTGCAGTGATCACTCATAGGAAACTCTGCTGTCATTAGTGACTAGATTTTTTCCACTTGTTCATTTTGCTCCTTCGAAAACAAGAAGCTGCTCCAGAATTCATTTGCTAATGCTAAAGAACATGAGTCTGTATAGGTGCTTTAACATGAGCACCCAGGATTCTTTTTGTAAATATATCTGAGCAGCACCTAGAGTGGAAGTTTCCCCCAGACAGCTTCACCACGGACTTGGAGTGAGGAAATATCTCTGAGGGAAAAGCGAAGTGAAATTAAAGTTGAAACCACCACTACACCATTACACACCAAAAACTTCAGCTCTTTAAAAACAAAAGGAGGAGTAGATCAGCCGCAGGCATTTACTCATCCTGAGATTCAGGAGTGTTTCTCCTGAATTCTGTTTATTTTCCTCTTCTTCTTTCTCCAAATTCTGCTTTTTTCCCTCTTTTTGGGGAAAGCAGTTATTTTCTTGAGGGACTGTGTTTGACTAGTGTGCCTCTTGAATTTCCTTTATTATAGTAGTCCTTTATATAGAAAAATCTTTTCATTTGTTTGCCAGAAGAAACAGAAAATATTGTCTGCATCATCTGGGTAATTGAGCTCCAGTTTTCCAATTCCACCTGCGTTTCACAGATAGAAACTACTCAAATATGACACAGGATTGCACTTGGTTGGTATTTATATGGTTTTTAGCATTCTTGGAAAAGACATGCAATTACTGTGCTTTTTCTTCGAGCCCACAGATCAGGTTTTTTTGCAGTAATGCAGTCAATGCTGGAGTCATAACACAGCCAAGGTTTCACTATAACTTACAAGAAGTGCACTGGGACATCCATATTTTTACAATTCCTTCAAACAAATCACAGACGAGCCAA
The DNA here is from genome assembly GCA_013399195.1 of Dicrurus megarhynchus. NCBI lineage: Eukaryota > Metazoa > Chordata > Aves > Passeriformes > Dicruridae > Dicrurus > Dicrurus megarhynchus. The sequence goes on from VXAD01003976.1 coordinate 627,907, forward strand.
ATATGAAGAAGAGCTCCAAAGCACGTCCCTATATCCATAAACTTCCACTTGGGCAGGAGCAGATACGGGCATGGTTACAAGGGAGTGTACTTCATGCCTTGTGCACTTTAGAGACATGTGTTTCATTTTATTTATTTACTTCAGTTACTCTGTGTCCCTGAGGTTTTGAAATCTAAGGCCAAGGTCAGCAGCTACAATGGGAGTTGTTGTGGTCTTTGTAGGCAGGAGGTGGAAGGAGTGAATTTAATTCCCTGTTGACACCAATAGGACTTGGGAACAGGCAAGCCAACCAGACTGCCAGCCTTGTGATGTAGGTTGGGAACCAACCAGGAGGACTCTCCCCAAAAATGGAAGCACAGAAGGTTCCTAAAACCAGATGCTTTTACTCTTTTTTTTTTGCTCTCACTGTAAACATTGGGTGCAAAGTTTGCTGCCAGCCTGCAATAAACCCCTCCCAGGTCTGCTGGACTGACAGACTGTGTGTGTGGACTCTGAGGTTCTGGTTCTACTGCAAAGAGAATAACACTGAAATGAGCACAGAACATGTTAAAGTACCAGAGAAACTGTGATTTTTGGCTTGAATAAGTCTCCTAATAATTTGAATATTTGTTCTAGACTGATTTTTGCTGTTCCAAATTATTCTTTCCCCTTATTCTCCCCATGGCTTCATAACTTGGCAAGTCCTATTTACTGATCAGCCTTTGTCTCTTTATAAAAAGGAAGGCCAGGGACTTTCTGTCATCTTTAAGGTCAGCAGGCTTGCTCACTATAAGCACAGCCTGAAAGAATGGGATAAAATTTGCACATTCAGCCCCATGAGTGCACTTCCACGGAGCTGGCTGTCTTCAGGAACAAAGACAAAACCTGTGTCCAGCTGTATGCAGAATCAGGACTCTGGTTCCCAAATGTTACTCGGTAGCTGAGAACCTCTGGCAAGCAAAATATACCCTTTTTATACTATGCTGTACATTTAAAAAGTGGTAATAAATAGATGGTAGCTTAGAGGTGTGATTTATTTGTTTTATGAATCACAGAAGAGTCCATAACTCATGAAAGATTAAGGCTGAAGCACGTTGTATGGCTCTTGCATTACAAGTGGAGATTAATGTCTTTTTTCATGAAGCCTCGTCATTAACCAGTCTGCATTAGAGTGGTTTAATGTTAGTGACAGAAAGAATTGACTTTTAACATTTTTTAAATATTCTGCCATTTGGTTGGTCTTTGCCAGGGGGATTTCTCCTGGACCTGAGAGATTTTGAAAGGAATAAATCCTATCTCAGCATGGGCTTTCTTACGTACACCTGCACCCCACACGATTATTATGAAGATCCACAAGACCAGCAGGATAATACAGACGGGTTTTGTCCTGCATAAAGACTACTTCAAGGCTTTTGGGACTTTTAGTCATGCTGAGTCACCCTGAGACGACTCTCCTTCATTAGAGTATCTCAATTTACAGCTCCTCTACCATGACAAAAATGGCTTCTGTTACAAATGCACTGCAAAAGGCTGGAATAGCTCTCCCCATCCACTGTGACTGCTTCTGCTTCTATCAGACCAGAGTAGTGATGTTTTATGGTTTTCAGGGCTTCTCCCTTTCCAGGGACATATTTAGTTAAATATCTTCTTACATGGGAATCATCATAATTATTTTTGAACCACAGATTATATCTGCAAGCGACTTTATCTTTCATTGTAGTGTGTCATATCACAACACCACAGTATTGAATACAAGTAATTTACTAAAATCTATTAAAACACTCCCATTTTAGAAATCCATTACAACTTTCCTTGTTGCTATTACCATATCCAGGAGTGCCAATGCGACAGGAGAATTAACTTGATGAACAGTCCTGCGAAATGTGCCGCTACAAGCTGTTTCTAAAACATCTTTCAAGGCATCTCCATCAGCTCATGATTCTCTTTGGTTTTCTTTCTTTTCTAGAACTATTTGCTAGCCCTTAGTTGTGGTAAGTGATTTTTTGTGCTTTCAAACAAACTCCATGAAAAACGTTTTTCAAGTGGAGATCAAAGAGCGGAGGCAAACATAAAAGCAGTCTTATAAAAACTGTGTATTAAAAAATCTAAGCACCATCCATATGCCAATTACATCCAAACCTCATGGCCCCTTCTCTATGAGGCTTCTTAAAGGTGATAGAAATGTCAGATGAAACAAAAAGGGGCACGTTATGGAGAGGGAAATTATGGAGATGAGAGGTGGCTCTCAGGAGTCATCCACTGAGGAGTTCTGGTTGGGAAGGGCAGCTCCAGAGAGCAACGCTTGCAGCACTAACTGTGGTCTCCAATTACTACAGTCTGAGGGCTGTAATAATTTCTAACAGTTGCAGGTGTCATTAAACAGAATTTTCACAAGCCCAGGGCTTAAAATGATGCCCTAAACCTACAAAAGCATGCAAACTCTTCAGGCCCTAGGTAGGATTTACTCTTAAGACCCCAAACACTCCAGTATCTGGAACAACCATGACATCAGTGCTCAGTGGACTTAAGCAAACAGCACAAAGGCTCCAAGAAGTGCAATTATTTGAGATAATTAAACTTCTTGCACTTGCTGACTAAAGTCAGCCCAGATTGCGCTGCCATCTCCATGCAACCATAGCAACTTCTTCCTTCCATTGTGTCCCAGATTAATGCGAACACCTGGAATCAAAAACCTGAGGCTGGCGAGGAAGGTGCATAAAACTTTATTGATCCTTGGCGGATGGCAGGGATCCAGTCACACGGCAGTGATTCACTTTCCAAAGCCCTGCCTCAGCAAGGAGCAGTGGTGGGCTCTCCAGAGACCCCTCTCTTCTTTGACTGCTTCTAAGTCCCAGTCAGGAATATTTTAAGGAGATGATTACAGGAAATTACAAATTCTTTCAAGAATTTGAGCCTTCATCACTCAGATTTTAGCATATTGATATTTTAAGGATGGTTCACAACTAAAGATGGTATTGCCTTTCTTATTGTTTCTCCTGGGTTCATTTCAGCACTTTAAAACCCCTACATGCCAACAAGGTTCAATGGCAGCAGCCTGTGGGCAATTAAGGTTAAAATTTAGTCTTGGTCATTTGTGACTGCTCCTGTAAATGTGGTGAAACACAGTTGGAGCACATATTCCCCAGAGAGCAAGTAGGCAGTGCTTTAAGGAAGCCATGGAAAGATAAATGGATGCAGAGAGGCTCTGGAATTTTGCTTGAAATAATTTTTGCTTTGCTTTTAATGATCAAAACCATTCCTCCCACTGAACCACATTAAAAATATAGCATTTGTGTCTGTGCCAAAGGTGGAGCATAGTGTAGACCCACTGAAATGAAAGACAAGTGAAAAATTAATGAGAAACTGGAAACCAGCAGCTCCCACCCTGTGAGCAGTAGTCTTTTATATCCTTCTTCCATAGTGAGCATCTCAATGGGGCAAAAAATCACAGTAGCTCCTTTGACTTCAAAGGAGATGCACCGGTTGGGAAGGAGGGAAAACAACCCAGAGAGCACTGTACCAAGTCCACACAACTCAGGAAGAGAAGAGAGCCCCTAGCAGAGCCAATCAACACTCAGGAGAGTGGGGAATATTTTTGTTATAAAGAGTTTTGTGTAAAGAGGAAAAGCACCTACAGGTGATCCAGCTTTGATTGAGGATCTCATGAGGCCAAAGCAGATGTAGCCTGGAACTTCGGCTCCAGTTTCTACAGTCAGGGAGGCACAGACAGGTACAACAAATAAGAGAGTCACAAACAGACTTTTGTGACAAACCGTTCATGCTCCAATATCTGCTCTAGAAGAAATTAGCAGTCTGAGATTGTCCTGTACTCATGTCAAGAGGCATCAGAGTTTTGGATTATGCCCTGGAAGGGTCTTTTTTCCCCTGCACTAACTCCAAAGAACCCACTAATTAATTACACTTTTTAAAATCTAACTATGCAATGTTTAAAATAATAGTTTCTCAAGCTCTTTTGGGAAACAAATGAAATAAATGGAAACACTGTCTTTCCTCCTCCGTTTAGCCATCGTGCAAGCCAGTTTGCCCAAAAAATGAGAATTTATGAGGAGAAGATCCCTAAAATCCCCTACAAATCATTAAAAGCATCCATGCATGCTCTTCTGTTGTTATTTATGAGCCAAAGGAGCTGTCATGCATGTACTATGCTACCAGAAATCCAGGGAGTTCTCCTGATAGATTGTCTTTCCCTGTATATTCATGTAATAACATTTGTCTTCCATAGCATGTTTAATAAATTCACACTATCATTTTGAAATGATGCCTCTGTGGTCTGGGGATTCATTATCACCTGCTCACTGGAAGTGGTCCCTCTCCAAACCCACCATTTCCTAGGAATTAGATATAGAGTGTTTTAATTGCTTATCATGAAATGCTGTACCTACACTGAATATTCTCTGTGAAGTCTGTGGGGCCGTAATTTCCTCCCCTGTAATTAACTGAGTTCACATGCAGCACTGGCAGGGTATCTTTTGGAAGGCAGGAAGGTTAAAAGGAGCTATCCTAGGTGAGACCCTTATTTGAGCTGATTCCTGACTCCTGGGGGTGTGAGCGTTACAATGGCAGACTTCAGCAGCATCACATCTCTTGCAGCCCTGGCAGAGGGAACTTTTGCTCAGGTCAGATGCTCCTGAGCCCGGAGGAGCTCCTCATCCCCCTTTAACTTTGCTTTAACCACATCAGACTGCAGCAGGGATGCTTCCCTGCCAGCCCTCACCGTGTTTCAAAAGGCTGTTAGTTAACAGAATCTCTCAAATTCCCCCTGTTTTACAGAAAAAGCAACAAAGTAGGAGATGAGGTTTGGGAGGCTCACTGGTGAGTGTGCCAGTGCCAGAAAGGGAGCAGCAGAATGTGCCATGTGGATCCACCACCAGCACCGTGGCTGTGCCATCGCCTGCAGCTCTGCGCTGCTCTCCTGTCTGAGCCACACAAACTCCTGCTGTGGCAGTACCTGCTGCAGCGAACACCTGTAGCCTCACTCTCCTCTGCTGATTTTAAAGTGCCTGCAGGACCAGCAGCACCCCTGGAAGCTCTACCCCCCTGCTGAAATTGAGCAATGAGTCCAAAAGTTATTGGGGAGGGGAGGAGGATGTAGACACAGACGCACAGACAGGACGATTGCATAAGCCTCGTTCCCATGAGAAACCAGCCTGAAAAACAAACTGTCCTAACATGGGTTCTCATAACTCTGCCTGGTAAGTAGGTCATGCCAGGTCCCAAACTCGTGTAACTTTGCCTTTATCTCCAGTGGGCTCTCCTCTAGGAGGCAATACTGGCTTTGGCAGGTTTGACCTTTCATTTTCCATATCACTGAGACATCCTTAAGGAAAAAAAATACCAAGGTTGATACAATGCAATGTCAAAACCCACCATGGTCTTTAACCACAGCAAGATTTGTGCTGTGGGACAGAATTAGGAGGAACAAACCAGCAGGGAACAGCTCTGACACTGAGCCTACTTACACACCCGCTCCCACTGCTGTAGGGGATCATGGGGTCTAAAATAATATCCTAGATCTCTAATGGGTCTGTTCTTCCCTTGAAGCAGGAGAAGCTTTCCCATTAACATGAATGGGAGTTGTCTGTCTGCCCCAAAATAGAATGGACCTTAGGCCTGGTCCTTTTATTTCCAAAGAAATAAACTCTTTGCTTGCCTGCTGCAGGGAGACACATTTAAAAACAATCTGTCAAGAAATTATATTAATAATGGTAGTCCTTCAGTTTAATTGTGAGGCCTCACACTCTTCTCTCGACGTTTATCTCCAAGCTTATGATCAGATCTAAGTTTCAGCTATACTTTTTTTGAGAATCCCAGCAGACAAAACCAGTCTGATTTTTCAAACACTGCAAACCCGTGGCAATGGCCACCTTCAGCACAGACCAGGTTCAGCAGGACAGGTCTCCAGTAAGAGCTGCTGCCAAGGGAGCCCTGAGACCTCAGAGCTGTGACCCCTTTGCTTGAGAAGGGAAACTTCATTTTACATCTCTTTTGTGTCACATCAGCTCGGTGTGCGAGAGGGGCTGCCCAGCTGCCTCCCCAATGACCATGGCACAGCTGGAAAGGAGCTGGAGGCATCATTGCAAGGCATTTTGCACACTAGTATGTGGAATAGGAAAGATTTCTGCACTGGATCAAGGTGCTTTTGAAACCCTTCCCATACTTAGGTGGGGATTGCAGTGCTAAAGGCCATGTCCTGTGCACAGGCCAAATGTGAGGATGGGAAGAGAACTTTGTGTTGTATTGTTAGACAAAGACAATTGTATTGTTTTGTAACACACAGAGGAATATCCTTTCTCTTTCTTTTCTTTGAGACAAACAAAAACAAAACCAGAAACTTCTCCAACTTCTGTAGTTTACAAATTTGCTTTCGTTTTTTTTCCCTGTGGGAACTCTTAACTAAATATATCCCCTGTAAAACTCCATGTATACAAAAGGAAACCCCAAGTTACTTTGCCTCAAACACTCAGTGCACAGAAAGCACCGTAGTGTCAGTTCTATTTCCACCAGCTACTTCTACTGGAGATGTTCAAGGCCAGGTTGGACGGGGCCCTGAGCAACCTGGTCTAGCAAAAGATGTCTCTGCCCAAGGCAGGGGTTGGAACTGGGTGATCTTTAAGGTCCCTGCCAACATAAACTATTCCACATTTCTATGATTGGTCAAGCGTGTGCAAAGGCTCTCCCTGAGCTGTCCTGTAACGCTGATCTTTGTCTCTCTGTGTTTATCACCATAAATTTCAAAGAAATTGACCATCGAAGTGATCAGGGTTTGGTCAATGGGCTGTTTATTATTATGAATATTTTTTACTCTCTATGCATGGTGATTATGAAAGGTTGTCCTATAAATGTCTGCTCCTCACCCAGTCTGCTGTGTTCACTTCCTACATATGCTTTCCAAAATGTTCCAGTCGCAGGCCAAGCTTCACCCAGCAGAGCTGTCTGAAAATGAAATCTGAAGATTTCTGTTTATAACTTGGCCTTGCATCTCAAATTAAAGGGCAAATGGCTTTACAGCTCTGCCCCTTGCAAGCCGGTCTGTGAGCACAAACATTACAGGAGCCAAACACCCCTGCAAAGAGGGACAAACATAACCACAATAAAAAAAGCATATTCCTTTCAGCAGCTACTAAATAAAGCAAAATGCATGCACTGTTGTGCTCGCTTTTGGTTTCCATACCAGCTTGCTTCACTCACACATGGGGATTTTGCAGGTGATATTACCTGTCTTGCATGCAGCATTACAAATGGATTCAAAGTACTTTGCTGGAAAAAAAAAAAAGAGAAAGAACTCAGCTGAGCAGAAAAATAAACATTGTTCTGAAAAAAACCCCAAACATCTACCATCAGAGATAAATTACAAAGGAATTAAAAAATATATATATAACCCAAGGAGCATTTAGCAAAAAAAATAGATTTTTAAAGTTTTACCTGACCATGGAAATAACAAGTGCTCCTTCAACTGATTCATTCTCCACAAAACTGTTCTATTTTCTGTCACCTAAAAATATCTGGCTCCTTTTTGAAGAACTGATGAAGAATCTGGCTCCTTTTTCTTCTTCCAACATGCCCCAGCTTGAAATCATCAGAGCTGTGATGCTGAGCTTCCCTCCTCAGCCAGAGTGTGAACAGCGAGGATAGGATTTCTCCCATGTAGTTTTAACCACTGAAAAAGTGGGTATCAAGTGTAAACCACCTCTCTAGGCACTTTTAACCACCAGTATAGAGAGAAAAGCCTTTTGGAGGTGCCCCTGACTATTGACGTACAATTTAGACTAAACACCTGTAAGTAGGTGAGATGGATCCCACCCACAGAGCTTTCTTCTTCCTCGAGGCCAATTAGATATAAATGCTGCTTCACCACGATCTAATTTCAAGACTTTGAAACAAGGCTTTCAGTCAAAAATGCAAATTCAGTGAAAACCAGACCTTTTTGTGGGAAAGGGCTGGTTTCTGATTCCTGTCTTTAAAAGATATTTAGGAGAAAACAATAGGTGTGGTTTCTATATTTTCAAAAAGCAAAATTTCCATTTTCTGTTTGAAACTAGTCTTGTGTTTGAAATTCATATTAATTTATAGTCATTTAAAATAAAGGGTCAACATAAAAAAAGGAATCATTCCACTGGCCCAGCCTTTCCCCTTATATTTAAATCACAGATCTGCGAAGAAATTTCATTTTTTCCCCTTTCATCCTCATTTAGATGAGGAAAAAAATCCAATCAAAACTTCAAACATCTATTCAGGCAACAAAAGCTATTTCCAATATAGCTTTAATGCTTCATCTACGGCTGAATCACCCTGTGTAAAAGGGCTGAGTTGACGTCAGTTGGGTTGAGGGAATCCTGCTGCCACTGTTTTCCACTCCTCTTTAGCTGTTTGGTGCCCAGCCCCAGCACTGCTTTTGGATGTTGTGGGACAAACGCATCAGCCACAACACTGGGAGAGGTGCTGGGTACAAACCTGAGTGCGCTTTGCCCATGCTCTGAGCCCAAAGGACTTGGCCCATGTCCCCTCTGAGCCAAAGGACTTGACCCAGGTCCCATCTGGGAGCCAAGCAAGCAGGTCAGCAAGGCGCAGAGCTCCAGCTCGAAGGCCAATGAACCCTGTAACAGATACTCGAGACCCAGAGGAAGCTTTGTTTTTCCTGTGGGTGAGTTCATGCTGGGCTGTGCGCTGGGGATTGGCAAAGCTGCCTCTGGTTTCACCTGGTCAGAGCAGAGCTGTCCTGTTCCTCACAGACACAGTTTCCACTCACAACGTCCCGTAGTGCCCTGGGAGCCGCTGTCACCCCTTGGCGCAACCGCATGGACGCTGCTGCTGAAAGAGATTTGACATCTCAGCATGGAACTGAGCTGTCCTGCAGATGCTTTTAACATTGGAAAGAGGAAACAGTTCAGGAAAAAAGATGCAGACCTGGCAAGTTCTTCTTTGTGGGTGAGAAAAGAAGAAGAAGGAGGAGAAATGGTGAAGAGTTTTGTCTTTTCTTCAGATGGAGAGAGGTGGTGCAGGGCTAGGAGCAGTGGCTGGTGGCTGAGGACTGTGCTGCTGCTGCTGCAGAGTGTAATTAAGAGGGGTAAATGCCCTGTTCCTGGCACTGAGTGCAGGGTTGTGTTCCCAGTGACAGCCCTTTCCTTGTACGAAGGCTGCGGGATGTGTTTGGCAGTGCCGTGCAGAGCAGCAGGGGGAATTACACCGGCTCCACGTGATGCTCAGGAACACAGAGAAGTGATGCTGACAACAGCTGTGGGGTTCAGTGCTCTTGCAGATAGTCCCCAGCTCCTGCATCTACCCAGAAAATCTCGGCCTTCATTTATTTCAGTAATTGAAATTGTAGGGTGCTGTTGCTACTGAGAGGGACTTCATAATAGTCATTGTGTAGATTCCAAAAACAATAAGCAAATACAGGGAAGCCTTTTTATTTATTTATTTATTTTAACTGGGGAATAAATATATATTTTTAAACCAGTCTCAGTATCTTTTGATATTTGAAAGGCTGGGGCTGATAGTGTTTTCGCTGGAGTAAGTAAAAGACACACAGATCATCCCTAGAACACCAGAATCTTGTTCTCATTTCTCCAGTGGGCCAAGCATGGGTGTAGCCAAGAGTAAAAGCAGACCCTGCTCTGAGAGAGGAGTGGGATATTGAAAACAGCAGGAAAGTGCTTAATTGTTTGGCCAGTATCTTTGAGACAAGCACTGATCATCCAACAAAGCCACCCCAGCTGCCATCTTGGATTTTCCTTCTGATTTTAAGCAATGTCATTGCAGGCCTCCTAATGAAAGCCAGACCAAAAGCTCTGGGGGAAGGCTGTCACAGCTGAGAGAGCAACAGAGAAAGAGGCTGCCCCAGCCCAGCCAAGCCCTTGGATGTTCAAACCTTTTTCTTCTAAAAGCAAAGAGTTCACTGTGAACCATTATGAGCTTCCAAGTTTGTGGGATCAGCATGTGGGCTTGGGTCTTGTTGCTTCTAAGGGAGATAAACACATTATGTGGTGATCTCGGAGTTACACACAGTCTCTGGTATGTCTTTTACAAGGGTACAGCTCATACATTGGATCCACTTTGCCTCCATCCCATCCCTCTTTTCTTCCCTGCCTCCTGCACATTTGCTTGTCGTGTGAGAACATTCGTGTGTGCACACACAAAAACCCAAGGCATGGGGACAAATAACCCACTGGAATAAATGTTTGAATAGCATTTTCAAAGAGAAAGAGCCCCTCCCTCTTGGCTGAAATCAGAAAGAAACCAGAACTCTGAAATACGGCTGCAGAGGCCCTGGTAGAATACCAAGAGTCCTTCAGCCTCTCCAAGATGCTCTGAGTTCAGATCAGTGTCTGCCTGGGTTGGCTTCCAGGAGTCTCTATGAGCTCTACTTTTATATTCTGACCTCCTGATTCCCTTTTACTTCTCGCTTACATCGATGGTGAGAGCTTTACCTTTCTACTCCATGAAGTCCACCCCCAGAAACTCCCTTCCCCATCTGTGACAGGCAGGAAGGGACATATTTGAGGATGATTTGGTGTGGTTCTTCGTGGCTTTAAGGGAACTTTCCCCCTCAGATGCCTAAACCACATATTTTCTCTCCTCTGGAAGAACCAGGGGAAGGCAGGTGGTTAAGAATTTTGTGTACATATATATTGTAGGCAATCTGGGTTAAAAACATTTGACCCAGCCTAGGCTAATATACTTCAGTGTGGCTGAAGTCAGAACAAAGCCCGTTTTTTTGATTCATGGGCTCTACGTGCAGGGGAATGGCACAAGACAGACTGTCCCTTTCCTCCCCTCGGCTCACGTCAAACGTACAGAAGATTTGCACACAAGAAAAAAGGTCGCCTTGAAATTATATGAATCATTCCAAGGGGCTTTGCCCTACCTTGCCTTTTCCAAGTCATCTCTAATTCCTCTTCAAGGTATCACGTGAAAGAAAACCACAACAGACTGTGCCATCGCTTGCTCAAGTAGCTTATTTTTATCCAGCAGTGAATATCTTCACTTCCCTCTTTTCCATAGATCGATGGCTCTCTCAGAATCTCTTTCTACACCAGAACTCACTCCAGATTTAACCATATGTGCACTGATGGCTTCTTCAAGAATCGGATAAATTATTTGTTCTCATTTTTCTCAAATGGTGACATTCTCATCAAGAGATCATGGAAAAAGTTCAGTGGGGAAAAAAAAAGTACTTTTACCTCAGAAAGTCTCTGTTGGCATCACAATTGCCCTCGTGCCTCTGTTTCCAAAATTAAGTTGTCCTTACTGTAATGTCTGTACTCAGAAAAATCAGTCAGTTTACCCTCAGCTTTTTTTCCATTCCATTTTCTTACAAATTTAATTGCTTAGAATTTTAGCTGGCAAGGGCTGCATGAAAATTGCTGAAGGTATCAGTAACTGACTGTCGCTCGCGAGCAGGGACCGGAGAACGAACGACAGGACGACTTCTTGTTATGATATGAAGCCGACACTTTATTCACTTACAGGTTCACTTATATACCTTAGCACGCTGGACTGGCATAAGGTCATTGGTTCACTGACCAGCCACCCCTCAAAGGGATTGGCCGGATCCCAATAACACTTACTCCAGATATTTTCTCTTTCTGTATCAATAACAATTCTATAGTTTACAAAACTCTCCCAGCTGTTCTGCCACAGTCCGTGAGAAAGCCCTGCTTTCTCACAGACACCGGCAGAAAGCTGAGATATCTCCCTGCTGCATGCTTTCCGTATCCACAACTGACTCCTTTTCTTTTTAGAAATAATAAAGTACCTATAGTTCCTCCTCTTCCTTCACGTAATCAAAAAGCCAAAATGGTTGATTATATTGTAAAGATGTAAAATGTTGTCGAATAAAAAAATCAGACACAGGAAGAAATGCCAATGAAAATCGTGTGTGCTACCCCAGCAGGTAACCTGGACTATGACTGCAGTCAGTGATGGGCCAGGGAATAAAGTAGTAGTCCATGAATAAGGGTTTTACAACCTTAACTGAGAAAAAAACCATTCCAGCCACAAAGTAACGGAACTATACTGGAGAGAGGAAGATTTCTAGCCATGCAGAGCAGTGATGCTCTCCCAGTAGGACCAGCGGAACTCTTCACCTCTCTTCAACCAGGTCTTGATCCTCATTTAATCACGCACAGCACAGCTGACAGCAACTGCCTGCCAGCTTCCCCTTAGCCCTGCACATCTGTACCCTTAATACAGTCACTATAAGAAGAAAACATTGATTTTTTTTCAGTGTGCCTGCTCTGAGCTAACTGGGAAATGAAGAGTGGTGGAATTAAGGCAAGCACTAATTTTGCTGTGCAGTTTATTACATTTATGCAATTTACTACCCAGACTTGATAAATCCCTGTCCTCCCCACCAGATATGACACTGTTATCTGCATCCTGGCTTGAGAAGGAGACAAATCTTTTAGATTCTTCTGACTCTGGTAGAAATCTGGACTTCTGAGCAGCCTGGAGTCCTGGGGCTCCCCGAGTGTGTGTTCTTCCTCCAAGACAGGGACAAAGCATGGCCCCCTGCTACAAGTGACTGCTCAAGATTTCATGTCAGGCACCCTCCTTTAGTGCAGCATCATGCTCTTCCTCTTTTATCTGAGCCCAGAGCAGGTCCAAACTGGAACTTCAAACATACAACCAACAGATGTTGTGAACATCAAGGGCTGCAGAAGGCGATTCAAATCCCATGATCCCAAAAGAGGAACTTGCTTTGTGAAATGCTTTCTTGCCTGTACCCACAGATACTAGAAATCTCACGAGGACAGCCAAGCTGATAACATTTCCCCTGTTCAGAAGGAATACTTTTCCAGTCAGAACAAATAAGGACATTTTAGTAGCGGCAAGCATAAACCAGAGCCTGGCTTCAGCCACACATCTGAAGTGCTACATCTCTGCCTAAGCACAAACCCCAGCTGGGTCCTGCAGGCACCCTTCTCACTCACATTCAATTCCAGCAGCCATTAAAACGCTTCTCTGACCCAAATTTTGTCTCCCTGTACCTGGTAGTTCCACTATGCCCACCCAGTGTTCAGCTCTTGGAGACATCTGCAACACATCAACTAACTTTTTATTAAAGTTTTTATTACTCACAAGGGGCTATCTCTTTTAAGGGAGAGGTTGGATGGATTTCTTTTTCCCCAGGCTGCTGAAATACACAAATATTGTCACGTTTGCTGGGGCTATTTCAAAATAAATAAATGAAGCCTGTGGGCTGGGCAGGGACGGAGATCTACAGCTGCAGGGTGTAAAATTGGAATCCCCATCCACGGCCCCGCCACGGGCCTGCTCCCCTTGCACAACGTGCAAAGGAAGGAAGTTGAAAGGAAGCAATTTATGAGTTAGCTCTGAGTAATCCAGTGATATGGTTAGCAATGCAGAGATAGAAAAGCCTGTATGACAGAGTGAATGTACGTGGGCTTGTAAATCAGTGCTGAATGGGAAACTAAAGTGAGAAGAAGAAATGCTGCCCAGTTTTGCCAGGGAGTGTGTGGCAAAGTCATGGGCAACAGTAGGTGCATGATAGTGAGAGACTTGATGGAAGAAAAGCACTTTTTGGTATTTTATACCTCCACCTCAAAAGTCACACAAATGGATATGCAGTGTTTTCCTTTCCTTCATAATTTCCTCTGAAGGAGGCAACTGCTGCAGAAGAAAATGATTTTCTCCTAAGAGCCAGTCAGAGAAGGATGGAGCATATTTACTTATTCAATAGGCAGAGTCCTGATTCAGAGATAATAGAAGGGTTTTATCCTGTAATTTTGCTTATCACTCTCCTTTCCTTTTTCACAGTTCTTAATAATGAACAGCTTCAGGTAGAACAAAACACACTCAGAGTCACTCAGCTCCTGTGCTGAGCTTGACTAACACAGCAACTTTTTCTAGACACTAAAAGTATTTAGTGAGTTTTTCACCATGCCATTTGGCACTTCTGTCAAATTAGCTTCTTGGACCTGTCGATGATCAAAGATATCATAAAGCCTAAAGGTAAAGGCTGCCTACTCTTCCAATTTTTTGGGGTTTTTAACTGAAAAAGAATGAGACCTCTGGTACATACTCGAATTTTGATAGTCCATGAAGGTTCAGAAAAGGTTTTGGGAAATTATCAAAACAAACTTGAGGCTTTTCAGATTTGGTAATCAATATATAATTTATTCCTTTAGACAGCTCCAGCCTACCAATTCCTAGGCTTTTGTTTAAAGGAAGAGGTCTAATGGTAATGCTTCTGTCTCCAGAGATGAAGTCCAGCACTTAGAGAGGTACAAGAAATGTAAATTGAACAGAGAATTTGAAACCATCTGCTGAATTTTTATTTAATTAAGGCCTCATCTGCATTTGAAACACAAATTAAAGTGTGAATTTAAATGAAAAAGAGATTGATGAATAACTTCACGGGCATCTGAGTTCTGGAACAAGAGTGCATTGTCCTTATTTACCTTAATACACTTGGAAATTATGTTATTCAAATTAGAAGCACAGACTTCTCTCTTCAAGAACAAGAGCATCGATACTTGGAGTTAATCAGAAACACTCAAGAGCAATAGATGCGAGACAGTTTATTAGAAAAGTTAGCAAGAAATTGTGAAATGAGCTTTGTGCTCCACATGTAACATATTTCACAGAGCTTTAGGGAAGTTTCAAGTGCACAACTCACCCAAACCTCACACAGATCTTGCTGGGGAAAAGCTTCCTTGGGTGTGAATCTAGTGCAAGGAATAGAAATAAGGGTTTGTTGTTTAAGGACACAAAGAATAGCAAACACAAGTGTAATCATAGGCAGTTTGGGGTTGCACGGATCCTCCTGATTTTGCTAGATAGATTCAATCTGAGCTCAGAGAAGTTGCAGAAATTGAACACACCAGGGACAGTGTAAGGTTGAAATCCCTGTCTAGCTGAGCAGAGGAGATCCAAAAGTCCATCCTGAAACTCAAGATTTCCTGGGATCTCTCCAGCCACAAAACAAAGAATCCATCTCATTCACTGCTGCACCCAAAAAGGAGTCTTTTGTGTTTTTCAGAACAGGACTTGCACCCATGCATTGAGAAATCTCTCCTTTAGCCTGGCATGAGCTGCAGCAAGCCCGAAACTCCCATTGAGCTGCCCCATGAAACTGATGAGACACAGCTTTTCTCTCACAAGCCCCAGTGGTGAAATGCACTGATTTCAAGTCACACTTTTGCCATACTCAGTTTTTGCTGTCATCAACAATGTTTCGCTGACCCTGCTGCCCTGCAGAACAGAACCCACTTTATTAGGGTTAAGAAAATCCAAAATATTTCTCTCTGAATCTTCTCCCACAAACCAGGCTTAAGTGATTCATGTAAAAGAGGCTCTGGAGACAGACACAAGTTTTCAAAATGTAAAGCACTCTTTTTTCATTGGTTGTCAAAATGGATAAACCCCAGGGTGTTCAATCTGACCTGTGCTGGACCACACAGGCTTTGGAACTGATACAGCCTTGCTCAGCTCTAGGGAGCTTAACCAGTGGTTTCAAGGGAAACATGAAAATGGAGGCTGAATCTGACCTAAACCAGGTTACTAATCTGGTTCTAAAAAATAAAAACAGAATTCTTCCTTTTTTGAAAGCCAAAATATCACAAAGGCAGTGGGCCTACATCAGGTGTTTCATTACAGAAGGTCATGTGTGAACATGCTCCCCTTCCTTTGACCATTGGGTGGACCACCATATATGCTGAAACAGTACTAATATAGAAAAATTAAAATTGAAATGCTGACCACACTAATAGTCCCATCAGGGAACAGTGATCAACTCACAGTTTAGATGATAAAAAGAGCAGCTGTAGCAATCTTATATTCATTACTTGTGTTTACAGCCTTCTGCAGAAAGTAGGAAGCACTGTGCTTCAACACCCAAATACATGTAATTTTCCCCCCCAAATAAACAAACATATATTTTAAAAATTATTTCTCCCAAAATTATTTCTGCTCAGAGTCAAAACTTACCTCAAAATGCACAGAGCACAGACACAGCAGGTTGCACAGAAACCTAAAATCCTCCTGTAAGTAAATAAAACCAAATAACTAATAAAAAAAAAAGTTAACTCTAGTCTTTTGTTTGTTTCCATTGTAAAATCACCATGGGACTGAGGAAATATAGTAGCGCTTAATTTTAATAGTTCCATCATTGTAGATTGGCTGGGTATTAATTGTGTTAATGGTGATCATACTGAATTCATTTGGTATTTATTGAGAGACCACCTGTGCACCCATATGGTTTCCATCATTATTTAGGAGTAGTTAATGGACCCATTAGGAGTTAGCAGAAAGATGTGGGCTGGCAGTACTTCCCGAGAGCGGTAGAAACATTCTGTTGATATCCATTGCATTTTGAGGATTTTCCAAGGAGCTATTTGCTTCCCACCAATTTTCTTTCTCCTTAAATTATATACATTCTCATCTTAGCTTTCAAGAACTCCCGGAAAAATTAACTCATGTTTCTTTGCCTATGACAAATCTGAGGGGACAACCTTTAGCCTTTTGATTTTGCAAAACATCTCTTTGCATGTTTCCTGCGTGGCTCCCTGGGGCAAGCAGGGCAGAGGAAAGCTTCCAGCATCTCTGGTGGGTGGGTGCACTCGTGTGCTGGGGGGAGAGGTTGAGAGAGGATGGGGAAAAGGGGAAATGTTTACTGGGACTCTTGCCCTGCAGTGTGACAAATTTGCCCATGCAATCTGTAGGGTCAGTTGTGCAAGACCAGAAACCTGTGGTGGGGAGGGGATGGTGGGGGAGTCACATGCAGGGAGTCAGCCTTGACTGTCAGCAGAGGAGAAGGAAGAATGCTTTGGCTGGGTGTGGTGGTAACCAAGGCTGCTGGCTGACCGCAGTGACCTCCTGCTTTGATCCACAGATCTGAAAAGACACTGCTCAGGCCCTGCTGCTGCACGGGCTGAGCAAACACGCCAGGGGCTGGAACAAAGAATTTCCATTTTTGGTGCCATGACAATGGGCAGATGGAGGAGCATCTGCGTAGCTTCAGCGCAAAAGGACAGTTACTGTGTTCGAACTGGAATCCCTGAAGCAGCCTAAAAGTGTTCATTTCCCCAGAAACAGGGAATACAGCACCCCCCACACATACTTGAAAAATCCAGGCTTATTTGCTGGGCACATCCCAAACAATACAAAGCTTATGCAAACTCTGCTATGTGCCAGTGTTCAGCTGTCAGCCACCTTCAACAACATCTGAACTTGTTGGCCAAATGCAACCAAATTCAACAAAACAGCAGAGGTCCCAAAGGTTTTAGGTTTTGTAAAAAGGAGGGGAGAGGATAGAGGATGGGGAGAGAGCAGAGCTAGTGCCCTTACAGAGTACAAGGGGCTCAGTTTTGGCTCAGTTTTCTAGTCCTAGACAAGAAAGACTTCGCTCCTCAGTGAAGTTTTCTCTCCCTTACAGGATCTGAAAGATTTTCTCCTATGTTTAGAGGTTTTCAAAACTCTTTCCTTCTCACAGACACACTTTTTGAGGGAAGAAACGTTGATGCAGCTCTCCTAGATTTCAAGTAGGCCAGAAAGCCACATATCACATAGAAACCGAAATCCATTACTTGTCTTGCTCATGGAAAAACTTGTTTCAATAAACAAGGAAGAGACTGAGCTGTCTTCTATTTTTGCTAGGTAAACAATTAAGTTAACAGTTATTCATCATGAATATATTCACAATATGAATGAGGCCTGAAACAATAATTTCTGCATGTAGGGAATATAATCAAGGTATTTGTAGCATGACTCTAGTGATTATTCATACTTACACTCCCATTATTTAGCTGTTAAATGGGGCTGTGTTCTCACAATCACACCTTTGGTATTTGAGAAGCTACTTTTCTGTAGCTTAGGAAGCCAGGTCAGATTTCAGTGCACCTCTTGACAAGGACACCTTCCTTCTCTAAACTGTGTGTATTTGGGCTGTTTTCTGTTTACTAATAAAATAGACACCTCTACATTATCATTTTCAAGATTCCCTTTTGAAGGAAATCTCCCAAATTCCTTAATTTACTATGCTGGGGTTTGAAATGCACAACAGCCTTGAAGTGTGGAAATGACATTATTTTGGGGGAAATCTCAACCAAAGGGGTGCATTCAGAGAACTTCAACTGCTAATGAGCTTTCAGTCCAGTGCACTGGATTAGATCTACTGCAAGGTGTCCCCCAAATATGTGGAATAGGGAGGTCAGATTCCCATCACCAGCAGTTTAACTCACAAACTCACCCCCGCCACGTTGCTTCTCCAGCATGGCCTGTGTTTGTGCCCATGTCAGCTCTGTATGGAGATCAGAGCATGAATACAGGGTGGGTTACTGCCCTCCAGAAGTTTCTTAGGAACAGATATTACAAGGTTATTTTCCACATTTTAAGAAAACTCAGTTCAATATTTTTCTATCCGCTGCTTAAAAATAGAGCAGTGCTTTTGCTTTTTGTTTCGTGTATGGGTGATGTAAAATGTTAGCAGCTTGAAATTTCATAACAAGGGAGAGAAGGGAGAATCTGATGGCTTCACAGCAAAATCTAACATCTAAATCTGTCCAGGCTTCTGAGCCCTCAGCATGGCTGTGCCGCATGTCAAAAGCCATGCAGAGATGGTTCCTCACTGGGCTGGTGTGAAGCAAGTCATGGCTTCAGCTCCTGCCCTGAGGGGTACTGCCTTAAAGAGAGGAGAGCCTAATTGCCACCCTGTTATAAAACCTAGGGGCAAACCCAAATGGGAGCTCCGTAAGAGCTGAAGGACCTTTGTGCCTGGGGAAGGTTGAGGTCAGATCTTAAAAAATGGGGGCAGTCCTGAACTAACACATTCAGTGAGAAGACAACTGCAGAAACATGCAAGTGTTTTCTGGTGGTTTTTGTAAAAAACTGAATATGCTGAGGCCAAAGGCTGGGGCTTGGCTGGTTGTTACAGAATTTAGTGGCATTTTTCTGAAACGGGACAATTTGAAACCAAAGTGTTTTCTGCCCTTAATTGCCTTTGATTCTTCAAATCTTTTTCAGTCTGCTACACCCCTGCCTTCCTTTCCCTGCCACATTTTCCTCTTAGCCTATCTCACCAGCCTCTTAATAATGCTTCCTCCTTTATGCTTTCAAACTTTTTCTAGTCACTTTTTATAAGCGGACCTAAATCACAAACATTTTTAATTCCAATATCTTCATGCTTGCATTTTTTCAATATCGCAATAACTCTCCTTTATATTTTCCAATTTTTCCCTTTTTGCATCTCCCCTTATCTAGTTCTAGCACTCCTGCTGTTGTTTAGTCTACTCCTTCCTATCTACTTTGCAAAACTACAATATGAAAAATGTTGGAGCTGTTTTACATTGGAAAGTTTAGCTTCTCTGTGGCTCCATATATATGAAACTGCTCTGTGCTGTTCCAGTGGCACAAAATGGTGCCAAGTTTCCACAGGGTGCTCCTGTTCAGCTGTACAGAGCTGCGCTTGGTGCTGCTAGCTCTGGTCTGCCTGCTCTAGGGCAGGAGGGGTTTTAGGGAATTACTGCTCAATGTGGGTTTTTTCAGGTCCTGATTTTCTTACCTTCCTCTCTTAGTGCGATGAATCTGTGCACAAGGGCTTTAAAAGCTGCTGTCACACTGGAGCCATTTCACTGCCTGTCACTTAAAATCCCTCCCTCATCCTAAAGCTGAGGCTGCACTTGAAATCCAAAACATCTCCATGCCTTATCTACTGCTTTATTCTGTAACAAAGCACTGGAAAGGACTGGAAACAAAGCAAGTTGAAACTCTTTTCATTTAAAAGGGGTTAAAATCCTCTTGCGACATCCCTTTAATCCAGGATGAGCAGACAGTGGATCCTCCTAGAAATCCACACTGAAGCAGCTCTCAAGCAGTTCCATAAGGCACAGATCCATCACATCTTCCCTACAAATGTGGAAGTCCATTCCATAGCTAGCACCTTCCAGTGTGTTGTTGGGGTGTAAACAACAACAGTGAAGGACAGGATGCTGTACAAAGCTTGGGGAACATCAGGTGAGAGGTATGGAACCAGGAAAGGAATTGCCATCAGCCTTTGGTCCTCAATCTTGTATTATGTCTCTTCAGAAACTCCTCCTAAACCTATCCCATTATTTATGATTATATATTTTAATGGACTTCTACCCTTCCCTCCCCTGGGTACAATCTGTGTGGCAAAAAATACTGTGAGATCTGTTCTGTCCCCCATGTTTTGGCTCCCAGGGAACTGAAGAACCGTGAGAAGGTCTGATCTGATGTTATTTCAGCCCCACAAATAGCTCCCTGAGTGATTCAAAGTGCTTGCAAAAAGAAAAAAAAAAAGTAAACACAAATACCTGGAATGAAAATATAAGTCCCCAGAGCCCCACACACACTGCAGTCTGTCAGAGCAGGAAGGACTGACAACCCAGGCCCTCCTGGAGGTGTACAGTGTCTCTAAAAGGTTCTCTGGGTGATTTGTCCATGTTTAACACCACTCTCAAGGGGAAGTGGAAGGAGTTCTATCGTTCCTTTTCACCAGTTGTACTCAGCTGCCTATGGCTCCTCTTCTTCTCTGAGACCTCAACAGAGACTGAACCAGACCTCAGACTTCTAAACCAGTGAAGCTCCATGGCTGTCAGCTACAGAGCTGGATGCAGCATTTTCCCTCTCAGTCTTCTGTTCCTCCAGGCTGAAGGATGGCAGGAATTTCACTGTGTCCTGCCCTGAGTGAACAGTGCTTTCCCTTCCAAACACTGGGATCATCACTGAACAAGCTACACCTAAACTTAACCCAGTTGCTCCCAACACAGCTGCCTGCCACTGCTTATTCCACCCCAGCCCACTCCAGAGAATGCCTCCTCTGCCCCACCCAGGGGTATGACCATACAGGAAAAGCTATTTTGTGCAAAACTTGTGTTCCAGCCTCAGGGAACACACCACCACTGTGTGTGCTTCCCCTTGCACTGGACTGGGGCTTCCAGCAGACACTGTGGGAACCCATCACAGCTGGTTATGGTGCAGACCAGCACGGCTTTTGCTGCTCTGTGTGGGTGGCCACAGGTATTATTTTCTGTGGCTGTGTAAACCACCACACATTAACGATAAACTCTTAGTCATCTGCAAGGGATGTTATGCCCCCTACATCCATTACCTTATTTTTAGGCTTTGTTTTCTTAAATGAATGAATATTTACTTATTTTTCCTTTTTTTTGGACATGAACATGTGAATCACACATTCAGTAAGGATTCAAGAATCCATTGACACAAGAACTCTTGGTTCTAAAGCAAGGAGTATCCAAATGTTATGGAATTGAGAGCTTACACTCTGTGGCACAGCAGGTTTCAGCCAGTGAGTGTCCAGTTTAGGATAACACTGAAAACCCTGACCTTGGTTTTACCCATGCAGCGTCAGTGCTTCAGTACAAATCAGGAGTTATTCACAGTGGTGTCCTGGGAGAGATGAGATCTACTGGGACTTTTTGGCTGCCAGTGATGTAAAAGGACTGTTTGGGTAGGAAACAGCACGCCTGGACCACTGGGCTGTAGGTCATAATACCCAAGATACTACTGTCATTTTAGCTGTGCCCATTTGCCCTTAAAAACCCTTTAACCTCCTTGTCTCTCCATCCAGCTCTTGGCTGTTCACTGGCCTGGGCACAGCTTGGCTGCAGTGGTTTTACCATCCATACTGACCCAGGTGATCTCCGAAATGGAAAAGCTGATCAGACACAGAAGTGGATCTGGAAGACAACATTTATTTTTGTGGAGGAAAAACCTTTTGGAGAAAGGCTGCAAAGCCACATCTCAAATTCACCAAGTTTCCAAATAATTAAGGCCCAGATTTTAAGCTCAAGCACATCTGGAGCAATTACTGCTCCAAACATGTGGTACGTGTCCTAGAAGAAAGTCTTTTAAAACGAAATAATCATAAAAAACCCCAAGCAGAACCAACCCTCTGGCTTTTCCACAGAAGCAAGGCAGGACTGCTACCAAACTTGGTGCCAACAGCTTTGGAAGCCCCAAACAAAATTACATAATAATGACAAATATAAAACAAACTGAAGAAAACAAGGGTAGGGGGAAATGCTGCTGTCCCTTTTCCTGTTCCCTCCTCCTCTTTTCCTGGCCCACCCCTGTGTGAATGACTCTAATAAACCATGAAAAGAGCAACTTGCCAGCAGCTGGCACATTGGACCTGGGCAGAGGCCAGCCATGGGGCTCACACTGGTTTGGAAAATTGTGTTTTTTATATATATAAAATACATATCTGTCAGTCTGAATGGCTGAGTGAGCTACTGAAACCAAGATAAGCAAAGGCAGCACTCAGCATGCACTCTGCATGTTCTCCAGATTCTGTGTCCCCTCCTATGCCAGGCTGACTCCTCTAATGAGGTTCTTATGCAACTTTATTCCAGTTACAGGGAGCCTGAGTCCTTCTTCCAGTCAGCAGGGAATTTTCAGCTGACTATGGAAACCAGTGTTTTGCTATAGATTTGTCAGGCAAAAGAAGCTGCATCATTTGGCTTTCGGTACCCCAATTATGAAGATTTCTCTGTGCAATAAGAAATCAATTAGATTTTTCTATGCAATTAGATACAGAAATATGCCATTTTCTTATTTGCATCCATGATTTATTCTGTGGAGCATCTCCTTAGTGAGATGACACTTCATAAAAAGGGAAAACATTACAGTCTCTGACCCAAAGAAATGCCCAGTGAGATGCTTGTGGCCAATGTTTGAAAGCAGCAATATGGGCTGAGAAGAAGAAGGTCTCTCTGAACCAGTTGTGTAGTGGTGAGAATCCTTCAGGGAAAAAGGGCCCATCTGGGTCAGAAGTGCTGAGGCTGAGGAAGGTGGTATCAACACCCAGAGAGGAGCACAACCTGTGTAAAACTCTCTGGCTGCACCCTGCCATCAAATGTTTCATGGGGAAGCAGGGCCCAGACCTTGAGCACTCCATATCTTGGAGTCACACTGACATGAATGTCACTTTTTTGATTTTCTGACCCCCCCAAAAGGTCTTTGAGCATCTGCCTGTGCAGGCATTCAGCCATGACTGAAAAGAAGATTCTTCAGCAAAACAAAGTGTTTTCCTGTGCCTTAACTTGAGCTGAAAAATGGAGCACAGACTCCAATTCACAGACTAGACATCAGGACCTATTATTTCTCCTTTTGTTTTAAGACTCACATCAGCGACAGGGAATGGAAAAAACGTGTGAATCGGGTCATTTCCAAGTTATGTGATTCACTCTGATAGGATGTTGCATTTCTTTGTCTCTCTTCAAGGAATCACGTGGAACAAAACCACAACAGGCTGCTGACTTGCTGTGGGGTGGGGGTGGGTGGAGGGAAAGAACAAAAAGTGCCTCTTATTTTAGAAAATAATTATCGTGCTTATCTTCTTCCAGGTGTCTCCAAGGCCTGTGGAGGTTTGACAGGATTCCCATGAACGAGAATTTTTGCCCACAGTTCTGCCCCATTATCTCCCTCACATATAATAGAGCTGGAGGCTTGTGGTCGAGTGACCTCAGCATCGTTGCGAAAGTAGTTTGCTTGCATTATTCTCTCCACACGTGATTCCATAAGAAACACCACTCCAGCCTGGTTATTTTTTCTTAACTCTTTCCTCTCAGAGGAAAAGCACTGGATAAACCCTGATATGTGCCTGTCTATCTGCAGAACCCATGCTGGGCATTTCCTGGCATTTGCCCACGTCAGTACCCTCCAGGGCAGAGATTTTTTCCCTAGGAGGGCAGCACGCAGAGAGCAGTGCATGGCCGTGCTATGGCTGGAGTTGTGTGAGGGAGCTCCGCTGCTTTTTTGTTGGATACACCAAAGACACCTGCCCCTGCCCTCCAGGCTAAGGTGCTGACCTCGTGGTGCCTGTTTGCCAGCCCAGAACGCTCTGGCTCCCCTAAAACAGTATGATGGGCATCTGAGTCCTATGTTAGGGGTGCAGGAAGGGAGCAACAGGGTTTTGGATGAAGCAGATTTTTTCTTTCTCTAGAAAAGCTGAAATCCTTGGATGGCATAAAATGGAGAAGTCTTGTTCTCTTTAAACTTCTCTATCAAGTATGTGCTTTCTTCTTACAGCACTGCTTTTCCCCTCCTGCTTTCTTTGAATAGAGATACTGGGGGAAGGGGCAGTTAGAAAAGAAGTTGTCCTCTCCCTCCCTGAGCACTCTTTGTTAGTGGGAAAAAGCAGCACAGCTAAAGTTTGCCACCATCCCAAGCTCTGGATAGAGGGGTGAATAGCTTGTAGAACAGTCTTCCTGAATGTTTGCAAAGCACTTTTCATATCAAGGGTCCGATTGTATTACTACGGTGCTGAAAATAAATATTGTTAATAATGAAAGCAGGAAGAAACTGTTTACTGGGTGCTGCATGAGGCAGAGCTGGCTGCGGCTGCTTCCAAATATGTCAAGATTGGGACAAGGAACTGTGTGTGCAGGGTGGTGCTCAGAAAAGGTTGCTTCTGAAATCCAAATGAGGATGTATGGGAACAATCCTTAATGTCTTTGTTCCTGATTTGATGTAAAAACTCCCTCACGCGAAGAGACCCAGTCCCATTGCAGGTCTACAGGAGACCCCAGGCAGCAGGGATGCAGAGAATGGGTGCCAGCAGGGCAAGGCAAGCTCACATCTGACACTGCAAACAGCACAATGAGCCTCCCCACTGCCATGCAGGGGAGCCTTGCTCAGTTAATTAGGTCTCCCCAGTGTTCTGGAATAAAGATGTTTCCCGGGTGACAACAGGTTCAGACAGGACACTCCCAGTGGCAAGCAAGCAGAGCCAGTAAAAAGATGGGAACACACAGTAACTTCTCACTGTGCAGGAGGAAAATGTTCCTGCCATGTAGTAATGGAGGTGGCCATATTTCATGAAGAGTCCTCATTTAAACACATTAAAGCTGGTTGGTCAAAACCTGGATGAAGTCCAGGCGTTGCAGAGGGGTAAACCATCACCTCCTCCAAGCTGCACTGCTCATGGTCTGGGTGCTGGGCACACAGAGGGGTCCTGAAGGCCATGAAAGCTCTACAAGTCACAGGTGCCGCTGTGATCTCCACTCCTGAGTCAGGGCCCTTGCTGGCTGCCAAACTGTACGTGGTGATTACACAGCGTGGACACGTCGTCAGCTGCTGAGGCCTTCTGACTCATACCCACTTAGAATCTAGATGACAGTTTGGTCTGAATTAGCCGTGGGCTGAAGCCAAAATCCTGGGTCTGAACTTCCTCAGAGTTTGGGAAGACTCCAGTCTGGATCTGAGCTTAGCACATGGCTGTAAGTTGCTCAAAGATTGGAGCCAAACTCTGGATCAGAACGTTCCCAGACTACGGGAAGCTCACAGCCCACCTTTGATGCTGGGATCATCACAGGGATGAAATACTGCCCCTATGTTGGGATACTCCTTGTTTTCTTCCATAGCTGGTGCATTTTTAGCACTGCAATTGTACCATTTCAGTTCTTGCAATGAGATTGAAGAAGCAAAAGAAAAGATATGTTTGTGTTTATTTCAACTGAAAAAAACATCTTGCTTTCAATTTGCCTGTTGGATAGACAAGAGGCATTTTGGCTTCAGAGCATGACAGTTGCACCTCATTAAAAAATTTTGGGATGGAATTCCTTTGCCCCAGCCACCAATACCACCAGCGCCTTTCAGTGCAGGAGTTAACGAATGTGGCACAGTGAGTGCAGCAAGAGCTCCCTGGGCGCGTGTTACCCCTGAGCTCGCCCTCACAGGAATCCTTCGAGGAAAAGGAAAGGGCTGGAGAGTAACAAAATTCCACTTTCAAGCTGCTCAGAAGACACGGTGCGAACAAACAGCCCCCAGAAGGCGAGATCCCGCAATCTGCTGCCGCGGAGCTGCTGAGAAGCCGCTTCTCAAGTGCCGGGGATCGGAGCGTGCGAGGCGCGGGCAGGGAAGCAGAGCAATCCCACAGAAGGTGTCCCTGCGAACGTCTGGAAAACGTCGAGCCGCCTGCCACGCTGCGTGAGGGGAATCTCAGCGCCGACAGAAGGCTCCGGCAGCGCAGCGCCGTGGCGTTAGCTCGAGGTTTACACACTTCACTTGACACCTCTCCCTTGTCCTACAGATGTTGCGCTGCATTTCGAATCGAGCCTCCAACGGTACAGCTGTTTGAACACATGTGCATTTTCCACTCAGCAAACCGCAAGAATAAGGCAGCGGGGTTACAACGTTTGGATCCTAGGGCTAGAATGAGAGAAGCAGGAGAGGTGTTTCTTTGGGAAAACTCCGTGCTTTCTCCTGTAGTTTCTCTCTTTCTGATTTTATTCACTGACTGTTCTGCACTCAGGCCATGGGGAAGGTAAGGTCTGATTGATATTGCAAGTGACAACTGAGGCCTTGGCATCGTTTCTTCAGTTCATCTGCAGGAGGTGATAAGCCCAGAGCATTTTGCTAGTTCTAGAGAAGTAGAGTAATTTTGCCTTTTATTTGCAAAAATGCACTTTATTCCAATCCCTGTTAATTCACTGTCACTTGTGAATAAATTAGAGTCTGCCCCGATAAAGGAGATTAGAGAGGAGTTATCAGATATGCTCAGAAGGGAGATATTTTATAATATTCTTTTCTCTTTTGCCAGTATAGAATATGAGAAGAGATGACTACGTCTCACCAGGGGTCTCACAAAGCCATTGAAAACCCTTTCTTCTATCAATAAAGTACAGAAGTTGGGGAGACTCAAGTAAGTGATTTAATAAAATAAAGTGAGTCCCAAAATGGGCTTCTTAAGGACTATGAGATCTCAGGCATCATTATTCTCTCATTGCCAAGGGCATCTATTGCAGGTACCTTCAATTATTTGACTCCTGATTTACGTCAGTTGGTTTAAGGCGAATTGCACTTCTTTTTCCTCTGATCCAACATCTGTTTTCTTGAAAAACAGATGTGCACAAATCAATCTGATTAATGTGCTTGATTCTGCAATTACTGCAGGATAAATCAGCAGCCCACTAAAATCAACCTGGTGTCGAATTCACACTCCTACACCTTCACCATTCAGCCTGTCTTGACTTAGGTCTTTGCTCTGTGAAGCTTGTTTAGTACAAAAAGGACCAGAGTAAAATCCTCAGTGCCAGGACGTGGAGCATTTCAGATGATCTGATGTGTAATTATCAATAAAGGGGTGTCGATGAAAAAATTCAATGTCTTTAAAAAGGCTGCAGGTTATCTTGTGTGCTAACAGGGCAGAAAGATCCCTTTTTCACAAAGTTACTCGAGCTTCTTAGATATTAATTGAAGTTGTCAAGGCAAAATAGAAATGTATATAAAAATAAAATACATCATACATATAATATAAAAATACAGACTGACTCAAAGGAGATACACCTTTCCTAAAGGAATGAGGGATGCAGCTGATTATCTGGCGGAGAATCAGTCTCCATGCTCTATAATCAGCTGAAGTCCCAGCACAACAAGTTGCTGTTTTCTTTGAAGGTCCTGCTGCTCCAGGAGACAGAGCTGACACAGGAATTAAAATTAAGGAAGTTTTCTTTACAGATTGGATGATGACTGGTTTAGTTGTCCATGTGAGGGGAGAGGTGAGTAGGAAAATCCACATGGATCCTCTGCTGCTCACTTGAGCCTGGTCTAAGGCGCCATTTGCAAAAAAGCTCTCACCCAGGGGTTGTTGTGTGTCCTGCTCTGCATCACTTTTGAGTGGAGCCCATTTTGTACCCCTGCTCTCCATCCTCTGGTGTGGGTGGGAGCTGGGATCCCCTCCCCAGTTCAGGAGAGCTGATGGTCACCGGTCACGGTGGCAGCAGCCGCTCGTTGTAGGTCTGGTGCTGGTGCTGATTGTTGCTTGACCTTGATACTTGTATAAGGGGGAGCAATTAATATGAGGAAAAAAAAGAGAAAGAATTTTCCCCCTTATTCATTCTGTCACAGCTGCCCTTCATCTCCTGCAATGTGGGTCCTGCCATCAAAATTCCAATCCAGATCCAAACTTGCATTTTCCCTAAATCTCAGAGTGCTTTAAGCTGGAATCCATCACTTTTTTTTTCCCCCTAGCTGAAACCTAATAAATGTGCTCTATAAAAAATGAGTTTGGCCAACATCTGGAGGCAGATAAAAATCTTCCAAGCTACTGTTCCACAGTCTTAGGGATCATTAGAACTGCAGAACGTCTATACAGAATATTTATCTTAAGTACGTAATAAAATGAAATCTACTGCGCCAAATTCTGAACAACCTCTGATGAAAAGAAATGCCTCACATCAACATCAAGCTGGAGCTTTTCTAGCCAGAGAGAATCTTTTCTTTAGCCAAAGCACAGAAACTTGTAGTTACAAAAACTTAACACTAAACACAGGGGGCAAATTTATTATTTTAATTGTGATATTTCATCACTGTTTAGTTTAATGTCTTTTTTCCCCCTTTTTCTTTTAATTACCCTCCCCCTCTCCTTGGGATGGTTTATTGCTTGTAAATTATTTGTCACATCGTTGTAATTCTATCCAGGTCCTTAACTTTCTAATCATGCATCTTTTATGGGGTCTCTTTTAAAGAAGCACTATAATTACTTGCCAAGGGTCCCTGTAAATTTTATCAGGCTGTAAAATATTATACTTTAATTATTTGAAAAAAAAAAACTGGAAATGTTCCCTCTGAAAGGCTGCATGATCAATATTGCAAGGAGCAAGGCACCTTCTGCAGTCCTGCTTTGGTTCCTGCTGTACCCCTCAGAAACCTTCAAAACTCTTCCACTTCATTCAGTGATGTGGAAAAGTATTAACGGAGAAACTGGCCTTTGATTAAGAGGAAGAAATTGCTTATTGTATGTTTGAGCTGTTGTAAAATACACTAAGAAGAAAATACGCTAAGACAAGGAGGCTCTCCCAGGCTTTTGTAGGAGGCACAGGGACTTCACTCCCAGCTTGGTGACAGAGCTGTGCAGTTCAGTTCAGAGCAGAAATGCAGAATAAACTGCAGATGCAGAACCTTTCTCATAGGAAATGAAACATTTTTTTAGAGGAAAAATTCTCTGTTTCTATCCAGACTTTGAGACTATCATCCAGTTGATTTGCTTCATTTCATTAGTAGTAAAGAAATAGTAGTAAGTAAATGTAGAAATACTAATAACATTTCTACAATTATGTCCCACTATCAGTAGGCATTTGTGACTCATTTCTGTAATCCTTTATTTCACAAATTTCCAGCTTCCATGATGCAGTGTTCTAGAAGAAGTGTGGGGAAATTAGGTACTTGACAGTGACCTAAAGTGGTTTCTGGAACAAAGTTTCTCATGCACTATTCAAAACAACAAAAAAAGCTTTGCTGTTAGTTTCAGGCTGGATGTGCATAACGTGTGGGATTATATCCCGTACTCCTGAGAAGCACTTCAGTTAAATGTGCATGGTAGCTCGTGCCCATTTCTGGTAAGTTTGCATTTCTTTAGATTGCTGGGCTGAAATATGAGGGAGTTAAATGATTTGGTCAAGGAGCACGGTGAGCTGGAAGCAAAGTAAAATATAGATCTCACCTCAGCTCCTTGCTTCTGGGGAGCACCAGGGGAGGGGCTTAAGAGAAATGACACATTGCTTTATCTGTACAATTCCTCTTACCCTATGAGAAGCTCTAATCCTGTCTGTCCAGTGGCTTTCCAGGTTTTATCCTGGGAATATTATTATTATTATTACCCTCTAAACAGCACCAGATGAGACTCACCAGCACTCAGACACCTGGAACTGTGAGATCCATGCACGCTGAGCAGACAGTCCTGCTCTTTCCCGGGTTTTCTGTAAATAATGACTAAAAGTACTTTTCCCAAAGCCATTTCTGCAAAAGCACAGCACTGCGAGTAAATTGTCCATGTTCTGCACAGCAGCAGATTTTCAGCAGGCTTTGGCCTGGGTGTCAGTGGCGTTGGCAAACATCCCATTTTGATGTGGAGAGTCCCCTGTGCATCATCCCACCCGTGCAGGTAAAACACTCTCTGCACAGATCTGTCACAGATGAGCTCCTGCAGTGGCCAGGGCACTGTGTCACACCACAGCATCCAGGAGATCAAACAGGAAATATCTTTCATTCACGACTCAGGCCAAGTCCAGCAATGATTTTTAATGATTGTTCATGAATGACACAGACCTTGATATTTATTTACAGTGGTTGCTGACCATCAGAAACCATTCAATAAATATCTCTTGTAAACCACACACAAGTAAATACAAAGCTGGCTCAAGCTACTGTATGTTGTTGCTATTTTTAATAGCTGAATGCTGGCAGAAGGCAGTGGTAAGAGTGTTTAAACATGGATATAGCTATGGATGGTTCAATTATTCATTTCAAGCCAGGGGTTCAACTGAAGTAACCTTTCTACCTGTAGGCAGGTTGTCCACGAAGAGGTCTGTGTTTGTTTCCTATCCATTCCATACTGATATAGGTGGATAAAGACACTGTACAGCCTTAGAAGCATAAAATAGATCCGCTAGCAATTAACAAGACACGCTGCAGGTGTTTGAAAATGGGTATAAAACTGATTTCCACGGCCTGATATCTGGTCCTAGAAGGGTCCCCGGGGACCTCTCTGCTGTTGTGTTAGCTCAGGGGTCAGGTTCGTGCTCCAAGACAGCTCCCCAAACCCTTCAGCTGTTTACCTTGCTGCTATGAAAGTTTACACCCCGACTCACTTCTGCAGGGAGCCAACTGTGTCCTCAGCTGGAGACTCCAGCACCAGGTTTTTAGTCCTTCAGAGCTGCCCCTTCAGGCAGGGAGAGTGCCACAAACTGAACCGAAAGGGGATTAAATCAGGAGATCAAAAAAATTGCGGGGAAAGAAAGTTAAAAAAAGACACCATACAGAGAGCTATTCTGCATCCCGAAGGATAGGGAACAAATTATGGAAATAAGTTGCTTTGTGGAGCCTGCAAAGGTGCCACTGCCTGCGATCAGCATCACCCCTTTTTTCCAGTTAACACCAGCCACTTCACGGCCGCTTCAAAACAACTCAAAACACCTGCTTCCCTTGGATTCCTCCCAGCCGGGGCCGGCAGTTATACCCCAGCCTGCATTTCTGCTCCCCTCCTTGTCCGGATTTCTGCGGAGCACCCGGGATCGCCCCTCTCCGGCGCAGGGATGCGGGCGCAGCGCGGGGCTCGCAGCGCTGCTGCGGGCGGGGCTGGCGGGAGCGGATCCCGCAGGGACACATCGCCGGGGATGCTGCGGGGCGCGCAGCCACTGGAAAGCGAACAGGCTCCCGGCTCTGGGGCTACAAGGCGTCCTGCGGGCTGGCTGGCAGCTACAAATCAGCTCCACCGAACGGCAGGGGAGGGAGGCACTTTTGGCATGTAAACTTTGCAGCCGGGGATTTGGGGACTTGCTCCTTTCCCCTGGCGTGTAGATGGTATCTGTCACAACCAGCATTTTCTTTGGAGGAAACAGGGAAAAGGAATTAAGTAAAGGAGCAGAAATAAACTGATTTAGGTACAGGTTTTTTTGCTGATTTATGGCTTGCACATTTCAACAACTGCTTTGTAAATGGTTCACAAAGTGCAATAGTTTCTGGGAGTTTAATGATCAGTATCTATAATACTGAGAAATGACAGTAAAATAGAGCATGTCCTCAAATTGTATTGCTATAGGCACACAAAATGGAGTCTTACAAGATATAGATTAGTAAAAAAGCTATAACTGCTTTCCTCTTCCCTTTTTTTCCCCATGCATGACTATAAAAGCATCTTAACTTCTGTTCTGAAAAGAACTGTACCCCACAGTGTCCCCTGTATTAGATCTCCTCTACAGAATAAAGATCCTAATTTTTTTTCAATATAGCAATACAAAAAAAACCCAATTAAAGACAAAAAAAGGCAATTTATGCTGGACTGAACACCAAAAGATTTTCTTAGCAGTGATGACCTAACATGTGTTTTGAAGCTGCCAGGGCCAGGGTCACAGTCCCCCGTGTGTCACTTCAGCCTGATGTACAGCATTCAGAAACACCAAGTGCACAGCCCGAGCATGTGGAATTATTACATGTAATCACAAAATGCTAATTGGTTACTAAGGCAAGCTGTATCAGATGAAATGGAAAACAAACCAGAAGCTGTTTCTCCAAGGCTTTTAAAGATAAAAGCATGGCTAAGCTTGGGTAGTTAGAACCAATAACACTCAGATATTCTCTTTGATCCCATATTCCTGCATGTCCATTATGAAACCATCAATATCGTGTGAAGGTTGGAGGGAAGGTGTAGGCTCTCTGAGGATTGGCCAAATGCTACCTTTGCATCTCTCTCAGCTCCTCTTTCCTATATTTATCTTTTGCAGTGATTCTGACACCACAAACAGGGGCAGCTCACGTCAAACCCAAGGCAGGGAGGGGAAAAGTAATGAGAGAGGTTTGGTAGGGAGGACACTGCCACAGCCAGGCTTCCTGGCCAGGGGTTTCCTGGAACACTGCACCTCTAAGTACTGTATTTGCCTCAGGCAACTTCCCTCCACATAATGGTAAAGACAAACACTAAATCGACAGATACACACACGGACTGAGAATTCAGTGAATGCAAAAGTCATTCCATCTCTGGGCCTCAAACTGTACAGAAGTTATTAGGAGGACAAGACACTAATACAACAGCAATGGGGTCTCCCACCACCTGTCCTTGGCCCCCTGGAATAGGTGGGAACTTTCTTCATTTATCTGGGGAGGTGAGTACTGTACATGTGTGTAGATTGTTCCCTTAGGTATCTTTCAGTTTCAAAAGTTTAAGAAAATATCAGGAATGCCTGGCAAATGATTCACATGAAAAGGTTGTCCCATGATTATCTGCCAGGCTAGGGGGATGGAGGAGGTAGCAGCCCACAGGAGATGTGCAATTAGTCCATAATTAGAAGTTCTAAACACAGCAAAAAATCTGAAAATTTTTTGGAAACATGAGACTGTGGACAAAATATCTGTGGATGGAGTTCAGAATGCTTTTTACCAGATCCTAAGATCAGGGAGCTGAGACAATGAGCTGACAGAGGTGTATCTAATTTACGTGATGTCACTGAGTCCTTCTGCCTCTCTGAAAACAATAGAGTTTGTGCCATGGAGAAGCTGCAGCATCTCCCAGCTTCCATGGTGCCAACACTGCCTTTTTTAGGACAAGGAAGCCCCTATGTGAAGACAATGATGTGTAGAGGAAAGTGGCATAGATGGTCAAAGCCCCATAAGGAGACTCACGGTGGCCTGTTCCCTACTCCCAGGGCAAGCCTGGCCTCAGGAATGAGATGTCAAAGCTCAAGTGGCTCGTACACCTGGTAGCAGGTAGTGGTTGTTTTGGGGTCCCACAAACTCTGAGGGGACTCTGCTCCCAGGCAGGTCAGAGCTTCCACAGCCACTGGAAGGGCTGATTCCCCAAGGAGCAGCACCTTGCTGGTGCAAACAGAGCTCTGGAGCTGCAGAGGAGCAGAGCCGAGTGTGCTGTTGCCATAGCAGGGGAAGTGGGATCTATGGAAACCCCTGAAAGGGCATCACTCCAGGCAGTCTCCGAACAGCAGGACCACAGACACTACCAGGGCACTTACAAGGCACGTTGTGAAGCCAGGATAATTTCAATCCATTTAGCAAAGTGCTTCCAGTCCTTGTTTCAGAGCACGTTAAAGGAAAATAGAGTAAGTATCGAACAAACAAAGTTAATCTGTACCTACAGCACTTTACACAAGAAAAAACTAAAACTGTCAGACTGTTGCCTGCTCTTGGTTTGTTATTTTCCTCTCAGGCAAAATGCCTTTTTCTTTGTTTCTTTTTTTTTTTTTTTATTCTTGTTTGTTTGTTTGCTGCTGTGTGATGGTGAGCTGCTCTTACACAGACTCACTAACTCAAAAGTCACAGGTGAAAATCATGGGGTAGTCAATACCTTATGGCAATGGCAAACACTTTGGTAACATGATATATATCTGTGAGTAATCACACATTTTCCTCCTCACTTAGGGTGGAAAAGTGCCCTTGAAAATTGCTTACTCTCCCACTAAAACATACAGGATTTGTACTCTAAGGGACAACACAGAAGTCCAATGAATCACTGGAATCAGGAAAAAAACCAAGTAAGGTTCTTTGAATTTGTCCTTTCAGAAACAGAGATTGAAGACTGAGTTCCCAAATTTTTTCTTGGTGTTGCATTATCCTGGGTCCTTGGAAATATCAAGTCTGGCTAAATTTGTTCTTGAGATTTGAAAACAGGGATGAATTTTACTTTTGAGCCTAATGCATTTATTGATCTGTTTTTGTCTTCAGCCACTTACATTATCATAGTAGTCAAAAGCATTATAACACATCTGACCAGAAATGTTCTGCTGAATACATCATGAAGGGACCCCAATTGCTTGCAAAGATGGCAAAACCTTTGTTTTCTCAAGAAAGTGCTCATTGCTCATTTTCCAGGCATTTTGGGACAAGATCATCTTTCATGTTCTCTTTCCAGGGGAAATCCTCACTGGATATAAATAACTCAAAAGCACTCAAATGACTTCCAGTAGTCTTAGTGAAGGTATTGCTCTGGTGTAGAAACCTAACTGGTTATGCAAGTTCTGTTGGGGTAAATTCAAGTTGCCTGCTAGAGGCACTTCTCATCCACTGCTATCTCCAAGGATGTTAGAGATCATGGAAGAATTATTGTGTTTCAAGGCCAAGAAGGGACATTTTGATCACTGATTTTGGATTCTTGCATTTTAATCTTCTTAAAACCAGGGTCCAGGTAGGCTAAGCTGCTGAGAGCAGGACACTGTGGTTGAGAGTGTGTGAAGAAATGTTTGCCTGGCATCAGGTAACCTCAGCTTGACCAGCTCTGAGTCTCCAGCATATTTGCAGAGCAAGTCTTAAACTTCTTAATCAAGAGGGAATGTGCTTTAAAAGTGTCCTGCCCTTGTGTTTGTCCCAGTGCATAACACAGCTCTGTACAGTTCACAGCCTTTTGTTTTTGGGTGGCAGTTTTTGCTTTGTCCCAGAACCAAATACGAGAGGAGGCAGCACAAGACCTGTCTTGGTCCACAGTGAAGGTCCAAGGGCTGTAACCTCCTCCTGAGGGAACCCAGAGGAGTTCTCAGGCAGGATTATAGTTAAGGGTGACTGGGTGTTAGGTGAGCATTAGGTGAACCTTGTAGAGATCTAAGAGGGTGAGCAAGCTCAGAGACAAAGGTCTGAAAATTAAGGATGTTTTTGCTTCAAATTAGCCAGGGGGAAAGATTAAATCCTCTGGGAGCCACAGTCCAGGTTGGACAGAGGCTTTGTTATCTAAACTGTGTTCTCAAAACTCTGATGAGTTGGAGAGAGGAAAGACCCTGGAGTCCATTCAATGGGATCTTGGCTCTTAGGTCACCTGCAGCTGAGATGGACACTAGTGGAAATTTGTGCAATCCCATACAACTGGAGAAATGACTACACTGTCCTGTTATTCTGGACAACCAGTGTCTCCAGGCAAACTTTAATGGAAGAGAATTTAACAATTATCAGAAAACAGAATGCAAACTGCAGTAAGGCCAGCTATACCGAGTTTCTTTTTCTATCAACTTGAATATTCTGCAGCTATTTAGATCAATAAAGAGAAAATGTAAAACACATGCTTTTTGCAAATGTTGCTGAATCAAAAAACCTCGTCTACATCTATTTCAAGCTTGTATGTGAAACACATTAGAAGACATCAGACACAATCTCCAAATTTTGTGAATGTTATTCAGTATTTCAAGTGATCTAGAGGGACTCCAAGGGCAGCTTTCAAGAACATCCAGGCCCTTGAGCAGCATCGAGCTAAGAAATTATCTTTCTTTTTTTTTTTTTGTAGGGATGAATTTCTCAAGCTGGCCAGAAATGAAGATGCAATCCCAGACTGGGGGGAAAGCTCTCTCTCTCTTTCTCTTCCCTCCCCATTTCTCCAGAGCAAAGATTTGAAAATTGCACTTGGAAGGCATTCAATCAAGCAGACGGTCAGCTGTGCTCACATATATTTGGATCAGATTTTTAGAGCCATGCCAGAATGTACCTTATGCAAAATTAGTAAAAACAATAACACCAGAGCAGAGGAATAACACAGCAAACCATACAGACACGTCAGGCTCAACCAGCCGTCAGGTGAAAGGCCAACATCATTTAACAACTCGCAAGTTCATAAATGGTAGATTTACAGAAATTTAATCCCCTTCTACTCATCAGGGGATTTCACTAGAGACCAGAAATAGCTAATTGGGAATAGGAGCAATGTATTTAAAAACAATGAAACACACTTCAGAAAACGCCTTTTGAATCCTTCAAAAAGAAAAAGCACTAATTAAAAAAAGATGTTTTTCTAAGAGGCAGCCGCAGGTTTACAGGGCGGGAATTGGCTAACTTCTGAGAGTCTGTGCTGTGTGTCTGGCCACTGGTTGGCAAATGCAGACCTTTACACTATAAAAACTGTTTCAGTAACACTTTGAAATACTTGCCCAATCATGTTGAGTTCACTTGGGATTCATTATAATATCATTAGATGGGATTATATCATTTGGTTTAATGTCAATTGCATTTCCATATTGTGTCCAGTGGTTTTATGATGTGGACAAATATTCCACCAAGGACTAGGTTGAGGCCATCACTTTTCAATTCTTTTCCTGAGTCACAGTTGGCAGAAAT
Source organism: Dicrurus megarhynchus (assembly GCA_013399195.1). Taxonomy (NCBI): domain Eukaryota; kingdom Metazoa; phylum Chordata; class Aves; order Passeriformes; family Dicruridae; genus Dicrurus; species Dicrurus megarhynchus. The sequence continues at coordinate 664,447 of VXAD01003976.1, forward strand.
CCTCATCTCAAGACATCCAGGCTGCAAAACCTTCTTTGGAAGCAAAGGGGAGATCAAACACAGTTTTTATGCTGTTCCGACAGCTGCTCCAGTGGTACTTTTGTTCTAGAGTTTGCTGAACCCACCTTAGTGCTTGAGTCAAATACAACTTGCATTGTCTGTGTCTCCTTTCATCCTGACTAGAAAGACCACAGTTAACTGTGGATTTGAGATTTTTCTGATTGCTAGTGGCCAGTCTGAGTGGGAGCAGGAGCTCAGACACCTCAGCCTCCTCAGCTGGGACCACACAACACCGACAGATACCTAAACTACATGGAAAGCTGGTGATGAGCTGAACCCTCAGACTCAAATGTCTGATCACATCTGCTTTCACATCCAAAACATTCAATGCTTCTACAGTAATAAAGCTCTAGAGAAATGAACTCATCATAAACAGCAGCAAGAAGGATGTCAGACTTGCTGTAGCACAAGGTTGAATTCCTTTTCCAGTATGGCACTCATATCACTGTTTTGGGACAATGGGTGAATAACCCCTCTTACACAGGGAACAAGCAAAACTCAGATGTGTTGCAGTGCATAATACATTTTCAACAAGAGTTTTGTTGCTATTACCTCTAATAGAAATTAAATAGATGTGCTAACGGCTTAGGTAACAGGAACTCAGGTTTCTCTGTGGAGAAAAAGGTGTTGCTTTCTAACAGATTTAGAGTCCTGCTGGAGAAGAAGTGGATTCTGTTATCTAAAGCTGTCTGGAAGTATTTTGAGGAAAGCACACGGCAAAGCACAGAAAACATCTAAGGAAATAAAAAAAATCAGGAACAAGTTAAAAGTATCAAACCTTCATGTTAACAGTGATGACCATAATAATAGAAATAATGTGTCAGGGTACTATAGAGACAAAGAATCAGCTCAAAAATACATGTGGTGAAAGATCTGTTTTGCTTGTCATGAAGGATTTGTTCCAAAATAATAGACATCATTAGAAAACCAGGTGTTAAAAATCCCTAGGTCTTGTCCAGAGTTGATTTGCTTGTAAAAATTGACCAAGATCCTCTGATTTCAATGCATTTGCTTGTGTGTCTGTGGGGAACCCTCTGCTCCTTATATCTCACAGCCCTCACCTGGGCACAGCTTGAGCAGGGAGCACGAGGTCCCTGATTCCCCCCCCCCCGGGGACAGAGGAAGGCAGAAATTCCCCACGATGGAAACTTTGCAAAAGCAGGATGGAGCAAGAATGTGGTGGAGTCTTTCTGCAAACCATGGAGAAATGTGATGTTTTCAAGGCCCCTTCCTGCCTATCAAATTTGACTGGCTCAAAGGGAGAGAGAATAAAGTGAAATTGTTGGTGACAACCACTCAATCTCTTGCAACATCCATAGAAGGCTTGTTTCCAGAAACACAGAATCTTGTTTTTCATGAGGCATGGACCAGAATGGGGGAAGGTGTTCAGAACAGTTATAGCTCTGTTGGACGTCCAAGAAGCTTCACAGAGAGTCCTCTGCCTGTGTTGTGGACAGCCCAAGGAAGCTGTGGAGAGGTTTCTCTCAGCAGGAACCTGGCCTATGATGCTATTTCTAGTGGAGAGTCTCAGTGAGTCTGTAGGGAGGCTTAAGCCTCTTTCTAGGCATCAACCAACATTTGGCCTGGGGAGAGCAAATGAGTCACATCTGCACAGCTCGTTGGCAAAAAAAAAGCCCTATAAAATTCTGCTTTCTTGTACTCAGGAGTTTCTGAGGAAGATATATTTTCATGGGAATTTACAATTTTTTGCCCTCAAGAGAAACTTCACCATTTCCCTTAATCAAAAGTGGTGTCATTTTTACCACTTAACATCTCACTTCTTCCCATCTGTCCAAAACCACTCCAGTGAGACATGGGCTTGGAAGAACTTGCAAGCTTTGGAGGGCCAGATCCAGCACACTGACTCAGTTCCTCTTATGGCTCTAGGCAGTGGGCTTACCTATAAATACATATCCCTGTGTGGATGTAACCCCAGCAGGTTCAGTTCCTGGCAGATGCGGAGCAGAAGCCAAGAGACAGAGCAGATTTAAACCACACTCTCTCCTGGAATAGTCAAACAGGACTGAAGCGCAGTCTGCAGCGGTGCCTGAGCAGCAGTGAGGACAGGTCTGGTTTTGGCAGGCACAGAGCCATGGGCTGTCCTGTGACCCAGCTACTGGAAGTGATGGATGTGCTGGGGAAAGACCTCAGCTGACTGCGTGGGCAACGTGGAGGAGCCTCCCGTGCAGGTTTCCCAGCACTGCTGGGCTCCGTGCACCGGGTTAGCACCGGATTGCACCGACATGGTCTGTTCTATTTTGCACTCTGGTCCACCCAAAGTCAGATTTCCAAATCTCCAGCACACATGCCCATGTAACCTTGTATAACCTCATGTATAACCACATGGGGAAGCAGCTCTTGGGTCTATTTAAGACAGGTTTAGCCTGTAGGTCTGGTGACCGTGGGAAGCTACAAATTGCTCTGAAGAAGAGCTAGTTGACATTTACCATTAGGTGTATTTTTCTATCATTAAAATGGAAGGAAACCTCAAGGAAAAATGTCAGGTTTTTAATTACCTCCAAAGAAATAAACCCCCGGTAATTGAAAATGTTCAGTTTGCAGTAGCCAACAAGGGAAACATTTCTCTAACTACCAAAAAGTGGAAGTCTCCAGTCTGTCATGCAGATATTTCCTCCAAGGTTCAGCTGGATAGCTTCTATGGTTGCTGAAAACTGGTGGAAAAAATCAATGGATTTTTCTTCTTGCAATAAAAATATTTTTAGTCTGTGCACACTGAACAGTTTTGGAGTGGGGGAATATTTTCCTGCCCCCTTCTGTGTCCATCATTACAGCAGTAAAACACAGACTTTTCTTCTCCCTCTGCAGTGTTTTGGTTATGCCTTTGTCCCTTCCCATTAGGACTTCAGTTGCAATTTCTAATTCTGAACTCACACAGGATGGATCTGGGGACAAGGGAGACCTTTTATTCCAAAGCAGGCTGCCAGCAAGCTTGCCAGCAAAAGGGTTATCAGTGGAAATGAGTCTTGCAGAGCCATAAATTCCAGCAGGTTGTGCGAGAGGTGTGTCATCTTTTTTGTTTGTTTACCTGTTTATGTGTTTTTTTTCCCCTGAGGATAAAACCCAGTAATAATTAATGCTGTTGTTTAACATGTTCCTTCTGAAGAACAAACCTTCCACTGCCGTCCCTTTCTTGTGCTGTTTCTGAGAAGTGCTGGATGAAAACAAAGCTGCATTTTCCAAAACCACATTCAGTGTGGCCATGTACGTTTGTGCTTGGTTTAAAAATATCTCTACCCCTCTAGACACGTTCAGCTCCTGCCTTTTTCAGAAAAGATCTCCAGTCAAGTGCTGGCCCACATAAAGGTGATCTGGACATCAATGCACACTGGTGGACACGGGAAAGAGTCAAGCTGAAAAGGAGGAGGGAGATGTGTCCTCATGGACATGGAGATATCTGCATGCTGGTGCTGCCAGGGTGGCATTTAAAAGCAAAGGAACAGGACAGCACAGAGCAGTTGGCATATTTAATGTAGGGATGATGTGGTTTAGTTTCTCTTTCAACAGTTTCTCCAGAAGACAGAACTTCCACAACACGGAGCTGAGGGCCAAGAAATGTCAGTTTAATTTGGTCTCTGATACTCAATCAGTGCATGGCCTCAGGCAAGTGACTTATCTTTCCTCCATCTAAACGTCTACATCAGTGAAACAGAGGCGAGAGTACTTTCCACAGGAGTGTCAGTGAGTTTAGCATAACTCATTAGTGTCTGCTCGGAGCTTTTAAATCCTGCAGCAGAAAATCCTCTGCAGGCTCCAGAGGTTAATGCTCTGTGGGGGTGATGGTCAGGAGGAACCCGAGCCTGGCACCCCCACTTTGTGCTTGGTGACTGACAGCCGGTGATACGGGCACAGGCAGAGGCGGGCGGGTCCCCATCACTGTGATTAGAGGATGCTCCCACTGGATAAGGCTGGGGCTGGAAGAATGCCAGCAGTGCCTCACTGAGAAACAAACAACCAATGTATCAGCCCTGATCACTGCATTCAGCTAATGAAAATGTATGTAATTGATATTTTATAGCTATTTGGAGAAAGGATTTTTTTAGGGCTTTAATGGTATCGATTGACGGAAGAAAGCTAGATAGATGTCTCTAGGCTGCAGGCTATAGGGCTGAAGTGCCTTTGAGTCAGGAAATGTATACTTGTTTAAAATTCACGTCAAATTTTCACATCATTTGCAGCTTTTAATGGCATTTTTGGGCCCTGGCAATTAATCACGTAAACCACTTGAGTCAACTGATTGTCTCATTTCTGATCAATTATTGTTGTCAACCCCTATATTCTGCATACTGACTCGTACCATGATCTGAAACAGAGAGATATCCTTTGGGATATGCTTTGGGATACTCTCCTTGCATGTGGCCTCTGACAGAACTTTGGTCCTTGTTCTTTTCTGAGGGTTATCATTGTTCATTTCACATGGAGCTGCTTGGAGTGGCCTAGTGGAGACAATCCTGCTGCTCTGCAACATATGCAGGTACTGTCGCTCACTATTTCCCTGAGATTGCCTTTTGCCTTTTGCTGGGACAGCCCTTGAAAAGAGAGTCAAGGGACTTGATCTTTACTTGGACTCCTCATCATGCCACAACTCATTGTTATTTAGATTTTCTCATATCCAGCTGTGATTACATGGGCAGTCTTTTTGGCCACGGCATCACACTGGACGAAGCAACATGTGGAAATAAGAGATTTTTTTTTTCTCTATAAAACAGGAAGATTAAAGAGCAAGGGATCTGCAACAGCTGGCTCCTACTGCAGAGAAAAAAGGAGAACCTGGGTTCCGCATGCAGGCAGCTCTAACATGCAATCCAAACCTAGATGAGACTGGATGAAAAGGGAATGAGTACGATAAGCCTGTTGCAGCAAAGGCGTGGGCTGGAAAAGCTGATGAGAAGGTTATTTTAGATAAAGCCCAACAGTGCTGGCTTAGCTTTAAAGCCCAACTTTGGTTTGGTCATTGTAAATAAAAAATTGTTCTACTGTGAGATGGAAAAGTGGATCCAGTGGTAGATACTGCTGGTCCAGTACAGAGTCTAAGCAGCGCATGAGGCTTTGTGACTGTGTTTTGGGGTTTTTTTGGGTTTTTTTTTTTTTGGTTAGTTGCGGAGCTTTTTTGGTTTGTTTTGTTCTTGAGAATTTTATCTGTTGCTCATCTTGAGATATTTCAAAAGTGAACTTGATGTCCTTCCCTTTTTCTCTTTTTCACTCTCACTCATTGGAGCAAAAGACAAAAGACCCACATGCAAAGGATTAAACCAAAAGAAAATAAAACCAGCAAAACACAACAAGTAAAAAGAAGTTGACATTTCCTGATCTTCCTCTCCATGCACCCGCTCACAGAGAATAATTTGGCACATACACATGAAAGGGACTCAATATGAATGCAATGTGAAATTTCATTTTCAACTCTTACAAAATGACATGGTTACATTGAGAGAGAAAAGGAATGGGCTGGACATGAGAGGAAAGTGCAGAGTCATTCTATCTCTTCTTGCGGACAATGTGTCACACCTTAGTTGTAGTCATACTTGGGACACTTTTCTGGGGAAAGAAAATTAAGAAAATATTATTTGTTTGAGTGTTATTTGTAAAGCTCTACTGTCACTTTGTGCAAGACTGTTGTGTCAATATTGGGTCTTAGAGAGTTGCCCCTAAACTATAACTGTTAAAGTGTTACTGTTGTATTCTCTTCCACAACTTCAGTTTCCAGTTTCTCTAACTTTAATTCTACTTAATTCATTTGTAAGAGCTGGCTTAGACAATTTGACGTTACACAACAACATTTATTGAAAGTCACGGTAATTTATTTGGGTGAAATTCTAGCCCAATGAAGTCAGTAGCAAAACTCCTGCAGCTTCAAGGTTTCAGCTCATGGCATCTTAGTGCCATGAATTATTTGTACTCTGGATGTCTTTTGAAGCTTTGAGTATAGTAAGTAAAAAATATTGGGTTTGTCTGTTTGGTCATTAGGAGGGAATAAGCAATGGCTGCAAGTTTTAGGAGTTATACCGAGAATTACAGGGTTTGGTATTTCTGCTGTCCCTGCAGATCTCAATCCAAAACAGTTCTTAAAAGTTTTTGGGACTACCCTGCAAACAGTGGAGGATTTAGAAATGGAGCCATGCTCTCTGTGATAGTCACAATTTAGCTCATGAGTGTGCTAATGATGCCTGAGACACAAACCAGAGCTCTCCCGTGTTTCATTGATTTTGCAGGACTGGCCATAAAATGGCCGTCCCATATTTATAGAGTTTTAGCTGTAGCTCACAGAAATCAGTAGAAAGCTTCCCTCTTGATGTCAATGAGTTTTTGACCCACAAAAATCTGATTCTCTTATTTGAACTGATATGATTCCACTATGTGATATATAAGTGTTTGTAACACCAGATCAGAATGCACCATAGATAAATTGCCAACATGTTTATTTAATCCATAGCATAGATGAGGATTAATCTATTTTCCCTCCAAACAATTTATTCAAGCAAAACCCCCAGGGCCTGCAGTTACTGGGGTTTTTAGAGTAATCCCCTTCTGGCCTTAGAAATACAACCTCAAATATTATTTATACACACTTAATGTCCCCACCCCTCCAATGCATTCTTCTTGACTTTGCTGCACTACCAGAAAAAGAGAGAAAGTGAATAAACTTTGGGAAGCTGCAGATGTCTTATTCAGGCTCTGAAAATTCTTGGTCATTCTGTTTAGCAACAGAAACTTTCTCAGTGATCAGGTTTGAGTTTTTTTCCCTAAGTAGTCAAGATGGGACCATAGCTGATGGTAATACTGACGATAGACAAGCAGCAACTGTGTGATTTGCCCATGTCGCACAACTAAGAAGCAAGAGTCAAGAAAACATCTAGTAATGGGTATTTTTTTCCCTTTTCTCAGAAAACTGCATTTTTTCTAATGAGAATTTTCCCCTCTCATATCAGTGAAAAATCTGATTTTCCAGAGTTCGGGGGGAACTCCAGCTTGACTTTGGGCATGAAGTAAATCATCCAATATCACTCTTAAGAACCGATCACATGTGAGGGGCCATGATCTCATCACTGGCTTGGAGAAAGGAGCAGTTGATACGAGGCAAAAGCACTCCTTGGATATGTTGTATTACTTCTTGTGTTCATTAAGAAGTTTCAGATACAAATCAACCCTCTTTGTTCAATATTTATCTTTTCATCTGCCCTGACCTGGGAACTGGGAGCACTTTGAGAAGTTAATTGAAAGCTTGCTTTGTTTCATTTTAGCTTTCAGGTCTAAAACTTCACTTTCAGTAATGGCACTGAGAACACTTTTGTCTTGTCTGCAATAGCTCAGAAACCTTTTCCAGCAACAACTGGGAATTCGTTATTGATCACCATTGTCTTATGCCAGGAATTCTCCACTGAGATGATTTTTATTATTGAAAGACAACAGGAACCCCCGACCCAGGAAAACGATAATTTCTCCCATGTTTCTATTGCCAGAATCTGCTCAATCATCACACGCTCTACATGTCATTCCTGTTTTTCTGTCTGAGAGCAGATGGATTTTTTTTGGATTTTATTCCACCCTTCCTCACCCAACTACGGTGCCAAGAGGGGCTGAGGTCTCAGCAAGGGTTTCAGACATCTGCACTCAGACTCTGAGCTGCGTGAGTTTCTTTTGCACCTTTTGGGAAATATTTGTTCTTAAATTGACATCTCTGCAAATTGACAAAAATATTGATGTTCTTTTGTTATTAATATGGTTCATAGGAATATTTTTTTGGAGCAGGGACTGTTTCCCATGAGATTTATATGTAGCATTTTGTACAGCAGTGTCCATGTCTGCCGGCAGAATAAAAGATTTAACAGGGACTTATTAATTAAAAAAAATTAAATTGCAAATTGACATCAGTATTTTGACTGAAGCTTTAAAACCACAGTGTGAGTAACATAGAGGAATTTGACACAAAGAAAGTGATAGAATATATGCGGAGAGGCATAATTAAATGTCTATTTTAGATCATTTGTAAAGGTGGGAATTCATGAAGGAACTGATAAATACTAGTTTCTCAGTAGTTCCATGTTAATATTTCTTTGGAATACAATGTACTTAAATAGCTCCATTCTATCCCTTATTAGCACAGACCTCTCTACTTTACAACAGCAGGTCCCATAAGACTTTTGTTTCAAAGGACAGAATAGAAAAACAACAAAACATTCAGGAACTGAGACAAGAGCCTGTCTCCCAAAGCAAGGAATGGAAAACTCAGCCAAGCATGAAGTCTAGATAAAAACAGAGTTTCCAAAGAAGGGATGAATCCCTATATTTTGCATGGAGTGCAAGATGTTGCGGTGGTTATTTTGAGACTAGCCTTGAGGATAGTGGTGATATTAATAAAGTTATTTATAAATGTTTACTGGTGTGTACACCACCAGTTCTGATATCCTACTCAGAAGTCCAAAATTCAGGGGTTAAATTGCCCCTGAAATCAGGACACATATTCCACAAGTTCTGAAAGAAACAAAAATAAACACATAAAAATGAGGAAACACCAACGTTTTGGTGCTGTGCTTCTTACTTGCTTGAGAGATTTTGATCCTTTCCTGTTACATTCTTGAGTTCTTCTCCACAAGCCCAAAGACATCACACTCAGTTTTTTTGTGGGGTTTCATGGGATCCCGGCAATGGAGCCCTGAGAAATGTGCTGCTCATGGCAAAACCTGGCAACACCTTTGATTCATTCTCCACAGCAATACTGGGAGGTTCAGAGAGTCCTCACCCCTAGTGCTCTTTCACTTGGTTCTTGTCTAAGAATTTAAAACTAAAATATTCCATGGAAATGTTTTATTCATTTCAGTCCACCAAACGTTGAGATTTATTTTCTTTTATCCTTAATTAATCTAAATCTTTACATGTCTTAATATAATGAAAAACTAAAAATAACAACCTAAACACTCTAAACACTCTCACCCTGCTCCAGGCATTTTTTTTTACTTTTTTTTTTT